>LPNX010053762.1:117732-158047 GCA_001517045.1 Pseudotsuga menziesii
CTTTACAGTATAAATTACTGGGAACAAAATACAGTACTAGGAAGTAGTTTGAAACTAAAACTCATACCACAGTCAATAAAATATCTTTTCTGGAAATAGTTAAGAGAACAATCTAATACTCTACAATCTCATCAAGCTATCCTTATTTAAACTTTACCCCTGTGCTAGAGTACGATCTGGTAAACCCAGATGTGGAAAAACACAGTGGTCATTATTTTTCATCTGCAAATTCTATTACTGATAAACTAATAACATTTACTTCATTAAACCAGTAAAACTTTTATATAATAATCAATCACATTCAACCATTCATAGTTACTAAACAAAAACAATTAGGTGGTAGAACCTGCTTAAGCTTTGGACAACAACAGCAATGGGAGGCCATTTCTCCCTACCAACTCCTGTAGAGTGCTCAAACAGCGACTCCTCAGGACCCCCGAGCTTGCTCTGGTCTCCCTGGCTGGAGCTAGGTGCAGCAAAGTCAGATACCAGTCTTCAAACTCGGTATTAATCCAAAACTTATCAGTAAGCTCTCCCAGCTAACAAGCTGTAATAAACCAAGTTACTGCAGCAATCCTCTCAAACAAATTCCTTACTATTTTTCCCTCTTTCCTCAATGAATTTCCTGAATAACATTCACCTGAATGAATTCTCTCTGGAAAATATCTGAGCAGCCTTAGCTCTCTTCATTGAGTACTTTTAAAAGATTGCCTAGGTCTTTTTTGGGTTAGTTGTCATTTAATGAGCCACCTGCTCTGATCCCACTTTCTTGGGGGATCGTGACCCCAAATATAGGGAAGTTGCCACCTGCAACTTAGGAAGTGTTTGAGGATGGTGCCACTTGTCTTTTTCCCTCCACCTAGTTCCATCCACCAGTTTGACCAGTAACCTCTTTTTAACAGCTCTCCCATGCTGTTGTCTCCATAATTTATTTATTAATAATAAAATATTCTGAATTACACTCCACTTCTGTTGACTTTGCTGAGTCATCAATTCCTACTTAGCATTAAATTTAGCATAATGTCTTAGGAATATAATTAAAACAATTAACTTTATTTTACAAAATTGGGGTATGTGACACTAACAGACAGTTAAGCTAATCTCATCTGTGCAATTTGAATGACCTCCAAGGAACTCAAATTGTCTTGCATTCAGGCAAGTCGTATGACATTGCATCATCTGATTTTATTCATTATTAATAATATATAGCTGCAACCTCCAATTGCAGCACTGTTATTGTCTCTTCATGTGTAAAATTGTCTTGAATCTTCTGTAATATCTTCTTTAGTCTTAAGATTGATGTGACTGAATTTCACAAATATCATTATTTTTCCATTTTAATAGAGATTTAATAAGATCCAGGGGAGTGGGGAGCTCAGGATTTGAAAGGTATAAATGATCTTCAATTCCAATAGCACAAAGAAAAGTAAGATTCAATATATGAAAGAAAACATGCCATGGATGTAGGAGGATGGATGAAGAACTTGTGAAAAATGCTAATTTGGTGTTTGACTTAAAAAATTTAGCTACATTTTGATCTTTGAAATGACAAGCATATGAAAACTTGAAAAATCTTCATCAAAGTTATTATCATGGAAGAATTGGGAAATGAAAGGGAAATGTGATCTATTTATACAATTAGGACACTATCAGAGCTTGCATTGGCCTAAGACCTTATTCTACTTAATAAATAATTCATAAAGAATTAACGATTTCTAGATCTAACATGCATGCCTTTACTTCATATGATTCATATGAGTAATGAGATTAAGAGTATCAAAAAATATCATAGAAAATAAAAGAGTAGAAACCTTTGAGTGGATAGGATTTTGTTATTAGAATCTAGAATTGAATTGCGATTAGCAGGGAAGCTCAGATTTAGTAGCCTGAAACCCTCTTAGAGAAAAAATGTGAACTTTCAAAGAATCGACTAATAGATTGGTCATCTTGATCATGGGAACTCCATCTAATCTAGCTTCTATGTTCACATCCACTTTCGCCGTGATTTCTAAAACCCATGTCATTGTAAAGAAATTTAATGTCAGGAACCCAATAAACCCCCATAAATAGATAACCGAAGAGAATACAATCATCTCCTTCCATAATATCAAAAGATATCTAAAAATATATAGCAGAGAAGACTAGCTTGATCTCAAAACTTCCCAATGATTTGTTTGAGTTGCATGTTATTCAAGTGAAAACCCTTGATCATGGATGAACTTACTTGTCAATCCTTCAGCGAAATTTAAAATATGACCATACTGGACACCATCAATTTTATCTTTGTTTGAATTATTGATGACTAAAGCCATTTGTTTAATGAAATACTACTTGATGGTAGAAATAGGAAAAAATGCTCAAAGCCTCATATCAGCATTCTAGTGAGAGAAAAATTAGGCAGAGAAATTTAGTGAAATCTTGTTAACTTTCCTTCCATTACTAAAAGAGAAACTTGGAGGCCACACCAAGAGATGCTTCAAGCAAAAAGGCAATACAAAGGAATAATACAGACAATTTGTTAGAATACCAAAGAAGAATAAAATATTTAAAAAATATTAGAGAGCAATTTTGGATGGCCTTTTCTCACGCATCCCAGGCGACCCTACAACCTCGTTTTTGCTTATGCACTTCTTCCATGATTGAAAGGTACGCGCTTCCTCCACTATTGAAAGGAAAGAAACATGGAGTGAATAATGCCTCTGATATTTGAAATCCAAAAAACACTGATATCGAAAAGACCCTCATTTCTACCAGGTTGGTCATGTCATTTTCATTCCCTTCACTTCCACTAACGCAGAGATGAGCATGCTTAGGTACAAGTTTTTGACTAGAAGACATCTCTATAATAGTGTTGCTCCTAAATTATGATAGACAAAGCACATATAAACAAAAATATTCAAATGACAAGTCGAACACGTGGCAGATGATGGTTAGATAAAGCAACGACAAATCTTGGAACAATGATTACAAAACCAACTTCAGAGAATAACACCTTCGGCTTAAATATTTTGTTAATTCCTTAATGATGGCACATTACCCCATATAGTGTAGTGCATTACTGCCTATATTGTGGTGCATTACATATTATTTATGTTGGGTTGGGTCTATTCGAGGGTCTATTAGTCTTCATTGTACACCTTTGTCTCCTATATATAGGAAGGAGATATTCTCATTTTTGTTATCATAGTATCTTATCTTGTCTTGTGTACTCAATACATTGTGTAAGGAGGTTCCCCTCTCTAAGAGGATTGATATTTATCTCCATTATTCGTTTCTAAAGTGTGAATTACTCTCTTATCATCTATTTCTTCTCTTTTTATGCTATTTATGGGACTTGGTTGCATAACATTTGGTATCAGAGCTCTTTCCTTAGGCCTGGTTTCTGTAAAATGAGTAATCTTGGCACTTTATCTACAACATTTTTCTAAAAGGATTCAAAGATCGAGGTTAAAAACCCACTTATAAAGCAGGCAGAAATACCTCTAGTCTAAAACTCAAATCCTACTCCATTACAGTTTCAGAGATAATTGTGGAGGAATATAGGGTTTTTGACTAGTCCTAAACCTAGTCTAAAACATGTGTTCCCGAGGAAAAGGTCATATTTGAGGCATTCGATATCAAAATTGAGTGATAACGGTTGCATATGAAAGAATATGAACCAAGGTATATTTGGTAGAAGTTTCAGCTACAGAAATTGTTAGGATAAATTAATCCTCCTTTTTCCATTATAGTCTATTAGGTCATTTTTCCTAACTTAGGGAGTTGTTATTACTTTACTAGAATGTGGGGGACACACCTATAGGTTATTTGTTACTTAATGCATGTGCATGCATGAGTTTATTTTACTTTGGGACCAATTCCTACATTATAGGATCCCACTCTGAGTGCCACCAGCAGCTTCCATCAGTTGGTTGTGGCAGGTAAGAAGTTATGTTGAGTTAACTTCCATTTACAATCAGTTAGCCTAGTGCCAGTTTTGCATGCATGCAGGGAGAGTGACACCTTTTTCCCACCTACCTCATCAGTTAACTGATTGTAGACTGATTTAGACTAGTGAGCTCTAGCAATGATTTAGACACACTGAGTTAGTTAATCAATTAGTTAGAACTGATAGATTCAAATCCTATATTTGGCACTCAAATTCTATTTATTGTATAATAATTGTATTATTGATTAATGAATGAATATTAATGTTGTGATTATCTAAGCAATTCTTGTCCAATTTATTTGAAATTTGTGGCATGAATTTCCTGTTCAGTGTACATTCTCTTTGATTATTCCACTGCATAATTCCCTTCCTACAACTTTCATATTTCTTGTAGATCAATTGTTCACAAATTTAACATGATATTAGAGCCTTGTTTAGGCTTGTAGGAAACCTTGGAAACCTCCATTGTGCCCCAGAAGCAGCTAAGTTTCCACATAATTCTTGTAATAATTTCCTTGCTAACTCTAGATTATGTCTAGAGAAGTCTTTGCAGGTGTGACAAACTCGGAAAAAGTGAGCACATTGAGGTGGAAATGCTTGAACTAACATATGATTGTGAATTGAATTGGTTTTGTAGTTTTCTTTGTAGGTATCTACATAGCTTCTAGAAGAATTGATTGGTTAGCATATAGTAAAATGGAGAATTCTTCAGCTTTCGTACCTATAATCCTTACACCCTTAAATTACATTGATTGTAGGGTATATATCAAGGTATCCTTGTGCAACAAAGGCCTATTTAGGATGGAAATGGGAAGAGAAGTGGAGCCCCAACAATATTTTGAGAAGAACAAGTTTATGAATCGACTTGATGAAGCTTTTGGCTTCATGTGCATTCACATCTCTTGGGATATTTTGTTCAATCTTGAGGGACTCAAGGCTCCGAAGGAAGCTTGGGAAAAGCTCGAATCTGTGTTTAGAAAACAAGATGAGCTTTGAGGGAATACTGGTGAATGAGCTCATTGCACTACAACCCAACAGTTTCAATTCTATTCAACAATTCTTTTTGAAGTACAAAGTAGTAGTATTGCAATGTAAACAATGTGGGATAGAGAGGAAATATGAGCAACTTGTGATGTTAGTGCTAAGAAATCTTAGCTCAGAGTTCTCAGTATTTGTCTCTACATTCCATTCTAGAAGAGTTTCCATTCCAAATTGGAAGATTCCTTCTCTAGATTCTTTTATATAGTTTTTGATCCAGGAACAAGACAAATTGATTCAAATGGGAGTGCTTCAAACCTCCAAGAATCGATCACTCTTAGCTGGGGACTCTAGCAATGCACAAGAAAGAGGAAAGTCAAATGGAAAGGAGACTAAAAACATTGAATTAAATCCAAAGGAGAATCAACAATCTTCTGATGGAGCCTCAGGTTCCAAGAAAAAGAAGAAATTAGAGAAGGATAAATGTCCCTACTCTATGAGAGGAGTTCATTCAGAGTGTTAGTGCATGAAGAAGACCATTGACCCGTTGAAAAAAATCATTGAACATAACAATATTGCTCTTCCACAAGGTGCAAAGATGTTTGAATTTAGAGAGCATACTAAAGAATGTGAGAGGTTCTATGCTTTGAAGTAACGCTTCACTCAGTCAAAGCCTATCTGATTGATTCAGAAGCATCCAACTACATGGTTTCCTCCAAATAATCCTTCACTACTCTGAATCTCTCAGGAGGACCTAGAATTCCTATGGGGATTAAGTCAAAGATCCCAATTGTTTGGAGAGGTTCTATCAAAATCCAACTTGGAGAGTTCAAGAATGTACTCTATGTTCCCTCTCTTGTAGCAAATGTTTTATCTGTTTATCATATGACACATACTAGCTCACCAAAGCAAGTTGTATTTGGTCCTGAATCGGTGGAGATCTCATATATCTCAACTGGGAATACTATAGCAAAGGGTGTTGCAAACCATGCCTCCAAGGAATATTAATTCTCACATGTTTTTCCATACTAATCTCCAATACAATCTTAGTATCCATTCGAAAGGGAAGGTAAAAGCTCTCTTTCATCTCCATTTGTAGATAATGATATGTTGTATAATATTTCAGTTTCAAAATATGAGGAACAAGATAAACATGATCTGGATATTGATATTGTACCTCAAGATGATCTAGATCCAGATCCAGCCCCTATTCCAACTCAGAAGCTTAAATGGGATGAAAATCTCATTGAAGCAGCTAGGAATGTTGCTGGGGATCTAGATGATAGAAGACTCAAGAACAAGGTCCCAGTATCAAAATGAACATGTTGTACTCTCCCACACATATTCACTACCTATATAATGGTGCAACAAACTTCCAGAGAGATGCCACTTCATGATGAAGATTGATACACAACTTGTCCCACTGATGAACAAAACAGATCATTCAATTCCTCCTCCAGAAAGAAGATACAAAAGAAAAATTCAGCATATCAAAAGAAGATGGAGAGGTTCACATGCATAGTCCTAGGGTGTTGATGCATAAAAGAACCAAGATTCTACATTACTGCTCCTTAGTGTTGCAGATTGCAACAATATTTTCAAAAGTTTTTGCTCAAAGAGAAATTTTTTCTCTAAGTATGGAAGCTTATTTCTTGATTCCTGCTTATTTTGAGGGGGGAGGGGGGGTTCCCATGAGGTTTTCCACATTTTTCCTATTTTATTAATTTAGATTGTATGAGTGACTTTTTTCCTAGTTTCCAGGGCCCAAGTTGTCCAAAGTTAGGATTAATTAATCCTCCTTCGTCCAATATAGCCTATTTGGTCATTTTTACTAACTTAGGGAGTTTTTATTATTGTACTAGAGTGTGGGGGACAGACCTAGAGATTATCTGCTACTTACTACAAGTGCATGCATGATTTTATGTGCCTCTGGGACCAATCCCTACCTTATAGGAGCCCACTCTAAGTGCCACCACCATCCTCCACTAGTTGGTTGTGGTAGGTAAGCAACTATGCTGATTTAACCTCCAATTACAATTAGTTAGATCACTTTCAATTATCCTGGCACCAGTTTTGCTTCCATTCAAGGAGAGTGGCACCTTTTTTCCACCTACCTCATCAGCTAATTGATTGTAAACTGATTTAGATATCTGAAGTTAAACTAGTGATATCCAACAATGATTTAGACCCACTGAGTTAGCTAATCATTCAGTTATAAATGATAGATTCAAATCCTATGTTTAGCATTCGAATTCTATTTATTGTATAATCATTGTATTATTGATTAATGAATGAATATTAATGTTGTGATTATTTGAGCAATTCTTGTATGATTTATTTAAAATTTGTGGCATGGATTTCTTGTTTAGTGTACATTCTCTTTGATTATTCGACTGCATAATTACCTTCCTATAGATTTCATATTTTCTTGTAGATTAATGGTTCACAAATTTAACATAAACAAAATATTGGACACATGGCATACAATAGAAGTGCATTCTTATGGATAGGACAAATAAAAGCTTTGGGAGATTTGCAATAAGGTTTTGTTGGAACATACAAATTACATCATACATGTGACATTGGAAAGAGGACATATCAAGGTACCACAAGACGGCGTTTCAGACTTAGAGGAGTCGATATTCAAATTGTACCTTAGTTACAAGTTGGCCCTAAAATAGTCTTCCAATCAGGGTTTGAAAAAGGTGCGTTATTTTTCTTTTGAATAGTTTTTAGTAGAATGACCTATTTGTGGTAAACCCTAGGGTGTGATATATATTTATTGTTCAAAATGCCACCAAAAGGAAGTGGAAAGAATCACATTCCACTCAAACCCACAAAGGATTCATCCCTGACATACGATGACATGGAAGACATATTTTAGAGTGTCCAAGTTTGAATATGTTCTTAAAGGAAATGTGAAAATGGATGACTTAGTTAAATTGGAAAAGAATATGGCTAGTAAAGAGGATCTCAAAGGGAGGTTAGAAAAGAATATCTTCAAGACTCGAAGAAATTGATGAAGGATATGAAACATAGCTTTATTCCTCATATATCTACTTAAGAAGAGGATAAGGAGGAAAAATATGACTTATTGCAGTCACGTCTAGAGAAAATTGAAAACAATTGGAGAGTAGGAAGTTGGAGTCTTCAAAAGTTGATGATTCACTACAACATCATGGGTTCAATTCAGGTCCAAGAAACTACTTTATCCCCAAAATTGACATGAGAAATTTTGATGCAAAGTATCCAATCACATGGATTTTTTAGATGGAGCAATTCTTTGATTTACACCAGGTGCCCACTATGCAAAAGGTAACTATTGCATCCTTGTATTTAGAACTTGATCAATTTGTATGGTACCAATGGATTTGTAACCGTAATTATCTCTTAGTCCATATTCACAGAAGAATTGATTGCACAGTATGGGGATATAAATAGGAACACCTTCTTCAGTTAGTTGGTAAATCTCAAGAAAAAATCTTCAGTTATAGAGCACATCAAGCAATTTCAACAAATAAGTCTTAGAGTGAATAATATTTCAGAAGATCATTTGTTATATCTCTTTATTGAAACTTGAAAGATAACATTCAACATGAGGTACGCCTATTTGAACCATCATCCCTAGAGAAGGATTTCATGATGGAAAGGAAGGTTGAAAGTAAACATATGGCAATGACTACTAGAAAATCATTCTCCAACACATATAGAGAAAATATTGTTCCTTCTTCTAAACTTCCACAAAGGTGGACACCCTAAAAACTAGATGAAAGAAGAGAAAAAGTATTATTCTTTAATTGTGATAGCAAGTATAGTAAGGGAAATAAGTGCAACGAGAAGAAATTATTCTACATAGATTGTGAAGAGGAAGAACCAAAAGAAGAGGAAGCATCTCAAGAAGATGCGAAATTAGAAGAAATAGAAAATGATTTCTTTAGAAGAGTAACAAAATTGGGTGTCAAAGATGTTTGGATATGACTTTGAAATCATCTAGGAAAAGGGGAAGCAAAATGTTTTCGCAGATGCACTCTTCAGAAAAGATGAGGATGTTGAAGCATTAGTCTATTCTATTTTGATCATCCAACCAAATTGGATAGCCTAAGCAATGGATGAATGGAAAAATGACAAAAAAATATGGAAATTTATTCAAAAGATGCAGCATGATTCCAATGCCTCTAAAACATTTAGGTGGAAATATGACTTGATGTGGTACAAGGACTACTTATATCTTGGTAAGAGTTCCCAGCTCAAGAAAAAGGTAATTTTTGAACTCCACTCCTCACTAATAGGAGGGCACTCAGGTTTCTTAAAAAACTACCACAGGGTAAAGAAATATTTGTTTGGAATGGTCTTAAAACTGATGTTCAAACATTTGTGACAGATTGTTTGGTTTAGAAACAAAATAAAGCGAAACAAATTAAGACACCTGGTCTCCTACAACAACTTTCCATTCCAATCCAAAGGTGGACAGAGGTCTCGATAGATTTTATCACAAGTTTACTAAAGTATGAAGGAAACAGTGTCATCATGGTGGTTGTTTAGACTTACTAGATATGCACACTTTTGTGCACTATCTCACCCCTTCAAAGAAAGCACGGTCGCAAATTCTTTTATGGAGATAATACACAAACTACATGGTAGTCCAAATATTATAGTAAGTGACAGGGATCCCATTTTCAATGTAAATTTTTGGACAAAATTAGTTTCTTGTTTGGGCAATGGGTACTCAACTGGCTCATCGCTCATCTTATCACCCTCAATCTAATGGAAAAAAATATATAGTAAACAAATGTTTGGCAGGGTATCTTCCATCTTTTGCAGCTGATAAACAAACACAGTGGGTCAAGCGGTTACCCTTGGCAGAATGGTGGTATAACACTTCCTTCGATACATCATAAAATATGACCCCATTTATGGCACTTTATGGCTATCATCCACCATCCATCACATCTTCACTAAGAGACTCCTCTATGGTTCAATAAGTGGAATACCACATGAAGCATCAACAATAAGTTCTTCAAATCTTAAAGGAAAACCTGAATCTAGCACAAAATCGAATGAAACAACAAGCAGATCAACATTGCACTGAATGAAGCTTTAATGTGGGGGATTGAGTGTTTTGAAGAATACAACCATTCAAACAGATGTCTCTAAAGAACACCAAGAAGGATAATAAATTATCACCTAAATACTACGGTCCCTACAAGGTGTTACAAAATATTGGTAGTATGTCCTACAAATTGGAACTACCTGCCTCTTCATGAGTCCATCCAGTTTTCCATGCTTCCTGTTTAAAGAAGGTAATCAGTGACAAGTTGCCAGTTCAAACGATATTACCAGAACTTGACGAGGAATGAAAAATAATCTTGGAGCCTAAAGAAATTACTAAAATAAGAACTAGACAAATTTGAAATCGATCAATTCCAAAGTATCTCATTAAATGGAAGAACTTACCTGCGAAAGATTCAACATGGGAAGATGAGTCCTTTATACAACAACATCTAGAACTACTTCAGCGTTGAGGGCAACACTTTTTGAAGGGGAGGGGCATGTTAAGCCCTTAATGATGGCACATTACCCCATATAGTGTGGCACAATACTCCCTATATTGTGGTGCATTACATATTATTTATGTCGTCTTGGGTCTATTAGTTGTTATTTTACACCTTTGTCACCTATATATATGAAGGATATATTCTCATTTTAGTCATCATAGTACCTTATCTTTTCTTGTGTACTCAGTACATTGTGTAAGGAGGTTCCTCCCTCGAAGAGGATTGATATTTATCTCTATTATTCATTGTTAAGGCATGGATTACTCTCTTATTGTTTATTTCTGCTATTTTTATGCTATTTCTGGGACTTGGTTGCATAACATATTTTGAGAGAACATCCAATCGAACGAAAAAACAATTTTCCAAAACTTATTTTTGACATTTGGTCAATTTGGTAAATTCTATAAGTTGTCATTAATTTTTTTGTTATTTTTTTGAGAGGTTGAACTTTGACATTGGTTCCTGAACCCAAATTTCAATTGCAGGTAATTATTGATGCTCTATGGAAAACTATTGTGTGTGAAGTTTTAATTGTACTGGTAGTCAGATTGTTAATGTTGGAATTAACTCCAACCACCTACTACAACACTTCTTTCTTAATTGTTACTGGTTAGTTTGTTGATGGGTTAATGTTACTACATAGTGGTCACGACTATTTAATCTGCTTTTGGAGCACTTATGTCTATTTTTATTTTGGGTTATTTTGAAGGCCCAACTCATCATTGCTTTGTTATCTTGATTAAGTTCTGTCAAATTCCATGCCGATCCTCGAGTGTCCCAACTATGATTTACAGATTGCAAATTTAATGTCATTTCCTATGCTGGCGAAGGTCTAAATTCATGGTCAAAACATGAATTTTTAATGAAACTATTTGTAACGGGGTAAATATAAGTTCGATACATAAAAAATAGTGTGAAGAACATAGATTAAATTAAATTCCAACCCTAGCTGCAATGAATACCTGAACAGTAGTGTTGTTGGACACAAACGAATATCATTGACTTGACCTTGCAATTGCGCGTCATGAAAACTCCATTGAAAAGGAAACATAACAAGATGTTATGGTAATTATTGTATGGAACAATGTTCTTCCAAGCTTCATTGAAAGTCCATTGAATATTCTTTGGAACAATTTTCTATGCAACTAAGGAGATATGAAGATTCATTTTCTAAGCCATTAAAGATAATTGATGATTATGCTATCTTCAATTTCATTGTAGCATTATGAGAAAATATTACTGTCAACTACTACTATTTTGTGGAAAAGGACAGTTGTAACCACTACTATAAGAAAAGTGACATTTTATGTCACATTAAAACTATACTTTGTAAGATTTAGAAAAAGTTTTCAATTTTCAAATAATAATGCAATTCTTTTTTTCAAAAGACAATATAAGCAATATTATCATAATTCTTATATGGTACTAAAAAGATAATGAAACTTCCTTTTATAAAACATAACAAATTTTTCTTAACCAAGGAGAAGATTTTGCTATCGTCAACTTTATTGTAATACTTAACAGTTTTTTCTCAGAAAGTATAGTTGCAGCCACTACATGAAAATGAGATTTTAGCACTACATTTTGTGAAGGAAGAAAGTATAGTTGCAACCACTACATGAAAATGACATTTTAGCACTGCATTTTGTGAAGGATTTAGAAAATTTTTAATCTTCAAATTGTAGTGTAAAAGTGGGGATATTCTTATTTTGTGGGGAAGGTATATTTACAACTCACTTTTTACACTAAAATTCATGTAATTATGACTAAGCTAAAGTGAAAAGATACGTGCAACTTTTTTTCGTAAATATCCACGAAGGATTTGAACTCATGACCTTCCATTTACAACCTCTCATCTTAATTACTCGTTTCTAATTTCTCTAACATCATGGGTTGTACAATTAAGATTATTAAAACATATCCATGAGTTGTAAACATAAGTACTTTTAAATACATAAATGTTTTAAAAATAAAATACTTATAAAATAAAATAAAAAGTTAAATATTTTAGTTCTGAATTATAAACCCAAATTATAATTTTGTAAGTAAATTCTATGTTATACTTATATAAAATAATTCATATTAATAATTATTTATTGTATTTTAAAGTAAATTTATATATTTAATATAAAAACTTAATCTATATTCAATAAGTAACTATAACATATTATAACATAATAATTACATATATTAGAATATACTAATAATAATATTCATGTATATTACATTAATATAATATAACTTATATTATAATAAATATAATACTTTACATAATCTTTTATGCGTCCTATGAGTATAATATATAACAACATTATAATATATAATGTTGTTAAAGCAACAATCCACCTTAGTACCATGATTATATACCTATGATACATTTCATTAGCTTTCATGCTATATTCTATTGTCTTGACTTAGGCTATATTGATCATTTACTGATAGTTGAGGCGCTTCATTTTTACCATTCTAACAGTTGAGGCGCTCCAGGTTGATCATTCTGACAAACCAAATGCTCTCATTGATGACAACTCAGTCTTGGTGAGCTCCCCCATTCCTAGATTCATGAATATGTTTGACCTTAAGCGCTAGTGCATGTTTGTGGTGGTTTTTGGCCTTACTTGATCATTTATTTCCTCCTAGAGCCACTCCCACTCACCCATGTGTTCACTCATGCCTAACATGCATTCATTTACGATCCACCCATGCCTCACCCATGTTCACACTAGCATTCGTGACCGTTTGGGATGATTATGAAGCTGATTGGACCACCTAGGGGGATTTGAGGCTCAAATCATGGCCTGACACTTGTATGCATCTAGATGGCCTCCAAGGCCTCACGATTTATCCCTAATGTAATGTAAACATGATCCAGACATATTTACATGTTGGAAAATCATAATAATATCAGTTATTAACTACATTTGTGTATGCTATTTTCACTCTTTCTATTGTTTTGTGCATAATATTAGAGGAAATTTCAACTCAAAATGGGCCTTTTAACTTTTCTTCAAATTCCATGTCATCATGTGTTAGCCAATGAAATTGATTTAAATTTGAAACACTGTATAGGTATTAAACACTTTTTTAATATAAATTTGGGGATAGGTATCATAAAAAAAACTACTTTTTTTGTTTGTATTTTTGACATATCTCCCTGTGTTTTTACTCAANTGTAGAATTTAATTCCGCATCCAACGAGCTCTCCTGATCGAAATTTGAGTAAAAACACAGGGAGATATGTCAAAAATACAAACAAAAAAGTAGTTTTTATCTTTTCTTCCTCCAAAATTAATAAATATTATTTTATTATTTTAACTATTATTTTATTAGTTCATTTTAGGAGGCCCATTTTGAGTTGAAATTTCCTCTAATTAGTATGTATATCGAATTGTGAGAATCTCCCTGGATCCTAGATCATACTGTGAATCAATTCTCACATGGTATAAGAGCTCTTTGGAGCTGAAATCAAATCCAGAGTGTTTGAGTGATTTTGTAGAGAGATTCGAGTGTTTGCATTGCAGGTACAATCAACAGTTTGTCACCCAGTGCATAAGCATAAATGGAGCATACTCATGTATTGCCGATCCCATTCAATTGTTTTGAGTGGAAGGTTGAAATGGTGATCCAGATGAGGTTGAAAGGCCTGTTTAGAGTCACCATGGGGACTGAAGTTGAACCCAACTCTATTGTGGAGAAATCGAAGTAATTCAACATGATTGATGAAGCATTTGGAATTCTTTGTTGCAACATTTCGAGAGACTTTCTCTTCCATGTAGACAGTATGGCAAATCCCAACAAATTATGGATCAAACTTGAGGAATTGTTCAAAAAGATTGATGAGATGAGAGATCACGAGCTTAAAAATGAGCTAATCTCACTATGTCCAGCTCACTTTGAGACAATCCAAGACTTCTTCACCAAGTTCAAATTATTGGTGCTTCAGCTGAAACAATGTGGCATAGAGAAGAAAGAAGAGAATCTCATATTGTCCATACTTTTGAAGCTATGGCCATATTACTTAGTGTTTGTGTCAACATTCCACTCTAGCAAGCTCACAACTTGAAATTGGTGAATGCCATTCACTTAATAAATTCATGGAGTCACTGACTCAAGAGCAAGACAAGCTAGTAAAAATGGGTACCATCAAATCTAGTAAGGATCAAGCACTTGCTGTAGGTGTTTTGAATCTAGCCAAAGGCAAGAAGAAAGATAGAGATTCGAAGCAGAAAGAGAAGAAGTAGGAGAAACCCAAATCTTCTTATGGAGGTTTGAATCCTTGCAAGGACAAGGACAAGAAGAAGCAAAAAAATACCAAATGCACATACTGTCACAAGGGTTGGCATCCAGAGAGTGCATGTATGAAGAAGAACATATGCATGATGGCACAACTGCTTGAGAATAATGACATCCCACTGCAAGAGGGCACAAGGAAGAAGGATGGTGGTTCAAGCTTAGACAACAAGGAGAGGTTCCATGCTTTGGTTGTTGGTTCTTCAAGCTCTACATCCTTCATCATAGATTCAGGAGCTTTCAGGAATATGGCCTCCATGCAAGATTCCTTCTCATCCTTGTATCCTTATAATGATCCATCCATTCGTATTAGTGATGATTCATAAATCCAAGCTAAAGGGATTGGCAGGATTGATAAAGAAGACGGGTACTTCAACAATGTGTTCTTTGTGCCTGATATAGCAGCGAATCTACTCTTAGTGTATCAAATGACACACAATGGTGAATCCAAGAGAGTAACATTTACTCCAGAAGTAGTGTAGATAGAAGATATCTCTACAGGCAAGGTTGTGGCATTGGGTTTTGCTATTCATAATGCAAGAATGTAAAAATTCTCCCACTTTCTCTCCTACTTCCAAGGGAATGCGTTCCTGTCACATGCCAATTAGACAATCAATTTATGGAATGAGAGATATGGCCATCTCAACTATAGATACCTCCAAGAATTGAGTAAATAATGCATGGTGGAAGGGCTTCCTTCTATAAATTTCTCAAATGGAAGATGCAAAGTATGTGTTGTGGGAAAGCATGTAGAGCACAACTATGAGAAAGGGAAAACAAGGAGAGCTATCCAAGTGCTAGATTTGGTTCATTTAGACCCCATAGGGCCTCTTCCCACACCTTCTTATGGGGGATCAAGGTATGTATTGAACTTGATAGATGAATTCTCAAGGCATTGCTAGGTATATTTCCTCAAACTAAAATCTGAAGTCTTTGAAACTATGAAAGTTTGGAAAACCCTGGTTGAGAATACATGTGGGAACAAGATCAAGGTCCTTAGGACTAAAAATGGAAAGGAGTACATGAACATGAGTTTTGAGAATCTTTTTGAAGAATGTGGCATCCAAATGCAGAATTTGGTGCCCTACACACCACATCAAAATGGTGTTGCAGAGCGCAAGAACATGGATCTCAAGGAGATGCCAACCTTAATGTTGGAAGCAAAGGATTTGAATACTAAGCTATGTGATGAAGCCATTAACTGTGATGCATATGTTGAAAACATATCTCCTCACAAAAATTTGGATGGAAAAACACCATATGAGGCTTAGAGTGGTCACAAGCTAAGTGTTTTTCATTTTAGGGTCTTTGGCTCAAAGTATTGGGCTAGGATTCCTTCAGAGAAGAAAAAGGCCTCGCAACCTCAAATCAAGGAGTCCATCATCATTGGATATGATAAATATGCAAAGGGATACAATATCTTTGATCCCTCATCTCATAATACATTCATATAAATGAGTGTACATTTCTAAGAGGAGCTCATGCAAGAGGTCGAGCTAGCTCATGGGGAATGCTCACATCCTTCACTCTATGATGATGTAAGTGATGAATCATTTTCTGATTTTTCCGATTCTAATATTTCTGATGATGATGATGACATGCATTCATATCAAGACTCACCCATTTGTCCCAAGCAGGATGATAAAACCATTGAAGCAACCAAGGATCTTGCTGGTGATCCTCATGATTCTAGGAAGACTAGATCTCAATTTCACAATGATTTCTTTGCTTTTGAATTGAATATTGATGAGAGATGATTCATGATGGTTGGATATGATCCTAAAATATATTAAGAATCATCACTTGACCCAATATGGAAAACAACCATGCAAGAATAGTTCAAGTCATTGCAAGACAATGAGACTTGGGAATTGGTTCCCTTACCCTCCAAGAGGAAACTAGTGCAATGCAAGTGGGTCTATAAGACCAAATTGGCTACTAATGGTTCAGATATCAAGTAAAAGTCCAGGTAGGTTTCCAAAGGATTCTCTCAATTCCAAGGAGTGGACTATACAGACACATTTGCACTAGTTGCAAAGATGGACTCTATCAGGATAGTTTTAGCCATTGCTACATCTAAGCGCTGTGAGGTTCAACACATGGATGTGAAGAGCAAATTTCTTCATGGTGACCTTTAAGAGTAGATATATATGCAGAAACCTAAAGGTTTCATTGAGGGTCCTTCACTTGTATGCAGGTTAAAGAAGTCTCTCTATGGCATCAAGCAATCCCCGAAGGCTTGGTATGCCAAGATGGACAATTTTTTGTTCTCGCATGGATTTGAAAGATGTAAATATGATCCTAATGTTTATTTGCAGCATGTTGGTGACTTATTGTAGGTCATAGTTCTGTATGCTTATGATATTTTGATTATAGGTATATAGACTAAAGAAATTGGATCGATTAAGTCTTCTTTACATAGTGAATTCTCCATGATTGACCTTGCATTGTTGAGGCAATTTCTAGGATTAGATATTGAACAATCTGAAGCAGGGATAAAGTTCAGCAAACCAAATTATGCTACAGACCTGTTATTTACTTTTAAAATGGCTGAATGTAAGGAAACCAAGTGCCCATTCCTTTCAGGAATAAAACTAGGTGAATTTGGTGCATCTCCATTGGTGGACAACTTGTACAACTAGTTGGGAGTCTACTGTATCTTAGACACTCCCGACCTGATTTGGAATATGATGTAGGTGTTGTTTCCAGATATATTCAACATCCTCATGAGATCCATTGTAATGGTTCAAAGAGGATCCTGTATTATGTGCATGGAACGAAACACTTCAGGGTACACTATATTGTTGGTTCTTCACTAGAACTAGTTGGATTTACTGATTCTGATTGGGCTGGAGATCCCATTGACAGAAAGTTCACTTCAGGTTATGTATTCATGCTTGAAAATGGTCCCATATGCTGGTCAAGAAATAAACAACACACCATATCCATCTCTTCAGTTAAGGCCTAGTACAGAGGAGCAGTGAAAGCAACTACACAATGTGTGTGGTTGCAAGGTATTCTTCAGGAGCTTGGATTTTCATTTGATTCACCCACAGTAATTTGGTGTGATAATCAAAGTGAAATAAAGGTTTCCACTGATCCAATGCAGAGAATATGACCAAACACATCGAGATGCACATGCACTACATCCAGATCTTGGTGCATGATCAGGTGATAGCCTTACAGTATTGCCCATCTACATAGCGAAGACATTAACCTATATGAGATCCCTTCTTGGAGTGGGTGACACATGGTTATGGATTATATTCACTTCCATATTTTTCTCCATGTCCATTTTTTAGGGGAGGTTTGGTTCCCAGGTGGTTTTCCTCCTCACCTCGGTTTTTATGGACAAATAAATTCCATGTTGTATGAGATGACTTGATCCTTAGTTTCTAAGGACTCAATAATATTTTGTTATAAGTTGTACTAATTTGGGATTAAGGGGGGGTGTTAGAGAAATAATCCATCTTAGTACTATGATCATAGACCTTGGACACATTTCATTAGTCTTCATGCCATATTCTATGGTCCAGAATTAGGCTATATTGATCATTTTTTGATAGTTGAGGCACTCCACTTTGAACATTCTGACAATTGAGGCACCCTAGGTTGATCATTATGACAACCTAGGAACCCTCATTGATGAGATATTAGTATTGGTGCACTCCCCCATGTCAAATTATTGTAACTTGGGAAGATATTCCAGATGTATTTATTGTATTCCTCCTTCAAGATATGAGTTTGTTATTGTTAGAGTCATTGAAAGAGTCAATGTAAACCTCCATATGTAAGTCGGGCCAATAGTACCCAAGTGTCAATATAATAAATGTTATTTGTGGTGTCCAATTGGACAAGTGGGCCCATTCAGTTAGAGAAGTCGACCATGTTAGGTTATATGTCAAGTCAAATAAAGAATATAAATAGGGAGGCACTCCCCTTCGATTTTAATCACTCACTCAAGCTATTTTGCAAGAAAGAGAAGAAATACTGCGACAGAAAGAGTCTAGAAGTAGTTGTTTGGGTTTTACACTGCTCTGGTTGATATCTATATTAAGGAAGTTTTGTGGGGTTTTATCCCTTGTGGTTTGCCCGAGGAAAATATTTGTGTTCTTGCATTCTTATGTTTTTGTCCTTGTTGTTCTTTCAATGATCTTCTAGTGACAATTTGTTTTAAGATATCATCTAAGCAAATTAAGAAAACTTAACATGGTATCAGAGCCACCTTGAAAGGAAACAATGCACAGTTAGGGTTTGTTACTCCGAACAAATCCCTCTATAGATCAACTAGAAAAGAGGGCTTGCTCAACTCACCTCCGGAGGGCACATCTTTTTGTGAAGACAAATCCAAATTCCAAGAAGTTTCAATTTTTTACCTATCACTACTGCCAGGACAAACTAGGGCTTCATTTTTCCAAAGACTCCATCACCAATCTCAAAAAAAGAAAGTTATAGTCTACATCTCCCTAGGGAGTCACATATTTTCCATCTCTCAACCCTACCAGTGTTTCCAACTGATAAATTAGGGTTTTTTCATCAAACCTTGGCTCATCCAGAAGTTGTTTTTTTCAAGTAAGTACTATCCCTCCTTGTTCCATTTGAATTTCTCATTCTATTAAAGATGAAAAAGAATCCCAGGCTAGATGAAAATATTGAAGGTGCTGAAAAATTCAGAGCATGGAAGTATAGGATCATGCTCATCCTGCAAGAAAATGATATATACAAGTTTGTAAAGGATGAAGTGGTAGAACTAGAAAAAGAGGAGGCCAAGTCCAAGCATAAGAAGGATATGATCATAGATAAAAGGGTCATAGCTGACCCCATCAAGGATAACTTGATTCCTAAAGTATCCTTAAGGGAAACTTGGACATATCTCCATATCAATTATGTCATGGTTCTCATCTATCACTAGTACATGCGGACATTTTTCCCACAACAAATCGTCGCTAGGATTAACATGTTGACAATGATGATTGCGATTATTGTAATGAGTATGAACATGATGATGATGATGATGATGATGATAAAATTGATGATAATGATGATTATAACATTGGTGATGATGAAGCTAAGGATGAGGATGAGGTTGATTATGATGTCGATGATCGATGATGAGGATGATGATGATGAGGATGATGATGAGGATGATGATGATGATGATGATACCATTGATGATCATAAATATGAAGATGATGATGGTTGTAGATATTGTAATGAGGATGACATGATGATGATGATTGTGATTATTCTAATGAGTATGAACATGATGATGATGATGATGATGATGATAAAATTGATGATGGTGTTGATTATAACATTGAAGAGGATGAGGATGAGGATGAGGTTGATTATGATGTCGATGATGATGATGATGAAGATCATGGTGATGAGGATGATGATGATGATGATTATGATACCATTGATGATCATAAAGATGAAGATGATGATGGTTGAGATTATTCTAATGAGGATTACATGATGATAATGATTTTTAATATTTTAATGAGTATGAACATGATGATGATGATGAATATGAAAATGATGATGATGATTATGACGATAACATTGATGACGATGATGATTATAACATTGAAGATGATGAGGCTGAGGTTGAGGATGAGGTTTATTATGATGTCGATGATGATGATTATGAATATGGTGATGATGATGATGATGATGATGATGATACCATTGATGATCATAAATATGAAGATGATTATGGTTGCGATTATTCTAATGAGAATGATATGATGAGGATGATTTCTATTATTCTAAAGACTATGAAGATGATGATGATGAAGATGATGATGATGCTGATAACATTGATCATCATGGTGATGATTATAACATTGACGATGATGAGGCTAATGATGAGGATGAGGTTTATTATGTTTTCGATGATGACAATGATGAATATGGTGATGATGGTGATGATGATGATGATGATGATACCATTGATGATCATAAAGATGAAGATGAAGATGATGATGGTTGCAATTATTATAATGAGGATGACATGATGATGATGATTTATATTATTCATCATCAATATCATCATCATCAACTTCTTCATCTGTATCATCATCTGGTCTAGAATCACCATCATTGAAAGGATCACCCATATCAGCATCATCAACAACATCATTTTTTGTTATATATTCATCATCAATATCATCATCGAGTACAAAATCGTCTACTATGTCATTTGGATGATCAACTTATTGATCGGATTCTTCATTTGACACATCTGCGGCTACCAACTGCTCCTGATCTACATCACCTTCCTCTTCGACATTGTCTTCTTCCTCTGGATTATAATTGACTGATATTCCTCTTGGATCATATCTAACAATGTATGACCAACCTTCTTTACCTAGAACCTCTGAGTAAAATACCTAATCACATTGACTTGGAAGAACATAAGGCTATGTACCTAGTTCAAGTGCCCTTTCATTAACCATGGTAAATCCATTGGCATGCTCAATAACAGTTCTTTCAGGATCACGTTCATTCATTCATAGCATGTACCACTTGACCTCAAACATAACTATTTGAAAGGAATTAAAGTCACACTCAATTATATATTCCAAATAACCATAGTACATATTTTCAAATACTTCCATATGCTTGTCACTTATAGAGGAAACATTAGTGAATTGAAAAACTGCAGGTATCCCACAATAGATTTTTTATTCTTCTCATACAACTTTTTTATGTGAAATTTATGACCATTGGACGACATAGCCTTGTGGTGTATCAACTGCATCATGCCCGAATCGGTAAATAAATATATAAGAAGAAATAAACAAAAGACTCCATTTATATAATGGGAAACAATGAAAAAATGATCAGGGTATAAAATATACTTTCCTTTTTATCTTTTAAACCACATGCTAATTCAATTTCCCTTTGTGTAAGTTCATTGGGATATTATTCTCGATGATAATGCACTGTTTTAATCAATTTACTCACCCCTTCCCATGATAAGGTACCATAGAATTATATACATCGTTCTATCCATTCCTCCATCCAATCAAGATTGTTTGCAATGTATAAATGTATTGCATCCCACACGCAATCAACTATACGAAAAAATAACAATTAAGAATTGTAAAGTAGCTATCATTAAAGGAAATAAAGTTTACCTTACAATACTTATGGAATAATAAAAATTACATAAGTAAGATATATATGAAATTGAAAAATTAATTGTATAATAAATTAAATCTACACCACATAATTACCTTTCACTTTCCTTGTTCTACCTTTCCCCAACAAGACCTCCCCTTCAAATTTGTTGATGGAGTTGACATGCCAAATGCGAGTACGATTGATATTTTTTGCTAAATTTGGAAGATACTGACTAATGTACACCATGTATTGATATATCATATAGCCCTGCACAATAGAACCCTCAGGACGTGGTATTTGTCTAACAAAATCCTTCAATGACTTCAAATTACTTTCCACCATCCACATTGATCTTGTGTGTACAGGTCCACACAATTTAATATCCTCAACTTGGTGTATAAGATAATGTTCTTGTGCATTGAAAAATCATGGAGGTAAATACTTATGCATTTCACACATTAGACGAGTAATTTCTCTCTTCCAATACATAATATATTCTTTATGGATTTCTTTAGATGAAAGCCACCTACAAATGATGCAAGAAAATAACAGTGATCAACAAGATTGAGGAATATATAATAAAGTTCCAATATGTAAAACACAACATGTCAATAAGCTATGCAACAAAGTGAACAAACATTTTCATGCATATAAATGGTTACTTACCTCATGTATTTACCAAGATCATATATAACTTGTTTTATGTTGTCGTTAAAGATATCTGGGAGAGATAGAGGTAGAATGTAGTGTAAAAAAAGTAAATGATCATTATTTATTTAATTTTAAAATAATATACAACGATAACTAAAATATGTACTAAATGGAAATTATATACGTAATAATTACCTTAATGAATGTATGTTAGTCATGAGTTTTAACACCACGAAAATCATCTTTTTTCGTTTAGATATTTTGTATGTTCGATGAAAAACCAGTCAGAAACCTTATTTTTTCAATGACCTCTTTTATATCATTGCTTTGTTGATCTGTCAATAACCATGGAAAACTAATATTTCGGTACCCCTTTCCTTCATTGGAATTAATTACACTTTGCAATGTGTGATTGGATTCAATAGTGTCACTACAAATTTTTCAAATTTTATCTTTGTCAAACCTTCCATCTAAGATTCTCCATATCATTTCTGTTACATTCTTCCCTATATACATTGTATCGAACAAATGAGCTATTTGTAGGTGCTCGTAGTAAGGTGACCTACTGGATTGTATGGGATAACTCTTCATTCCTCGTGGAATCCCATTCATGCATTCACGACATTCAATATTAAATATAAACGAAAACACATTAACAATAATTCATGACACCCATGGTAGAGAAAATTCAATACAAATATAAAATTCATAATATTACATATTTATATTCTACACATACAATTTGCATACCATGATGATGTCTATTATATTCCAACTTCCATAAGTTAGGTGTCATTCTTCGTGGTTTATTCCCATTCTCTTCTTTACCATTGGATTTTGTTTTCTCGGTAGTTCGATATCGATGGTTCTTAGGGAGGAAAGGAATGTACTCATCAAACACCTCCTTTCCTAAACTTCTTGAACGACACGATTTTATCCTAGGACCATAGACTGGACATGAAAATTTTCCCTTTGTTTGAAGAACTGCAAGATATATGTATTAATGTTATATAAGCATCAAAAGATTTCTAGTTTAAATAAAAAAATGCATGATATTTACCTTAAAAACATATTAATTTAAAGTGCAACAAAAATTTACATGCCACAAAAATGTCTTAACCTAGGAGTGTCATGAATTGTCCATGCAAGTATTCCATGGAACTAAAATTGTTTCTGTCCTATTGGTCTAGAGATGTCATACATAGTGATTCTAGCCCATCACTTCAATAGCTCATCAATAAGAGGCTCAATATATACATTTATATCTTTAACTTGGTACTTACCTAACTTGTTCAACAATATACGATGTTATTCAGTTATGTTTCCCAATATATAAAAGGTGTTCTCATGCAGCAATGAAACAAAAAAATTAAATAATATAATTATTTTCAAAAAAATATGTTATGGAGAGAAACTTTCTATGGCTTGGGGTGTACCACAACAGACTGAATGACACCAGAAATCAATCAATTCCAATATGCAAGAGAAATAAATACATCTAACACTAAGGGATATGAAACATACTTTATCCCAGATGGTTGATGTAGATCCCCATTGATCTTTTCCAACATGCTTGTATTCACAATTCGCTCTCAACAACAACAAACAAGACAAGCATGCTATATATCAAGGTGTTAGGCCTACTCTAGCATATATAAACAATGATGTATAAGAAAATAAATACATCCATGGATACAATATTCATACTTATGCACATGTATTGGATAGGAAATGGATATTTCTATTAATAAAACAGAGATACAATAGTGACAACCTCTGCCGACACTTCTTCAAACTTGAGAAACCGAATCTTCCACCTGGTCCTCCACCACTTCAACCCTCCATCACAATGGAAAGCTTACAAAGCAAAGGAAATATTGGGAAGAGAAACACTATATTCTCCAAAGGGACAAAGGGATGCGGACTCAAGCATAAAGAACTGAGGCAACAATGAACTATAGTTTCCTTTCTCTCCAATTTCTCCTCCTTTAATGTATCCAAGAGGCTAAAAATATATCACTCCAAAGAGGTAATGGAGGGTCGAGTTCGAGCGCTCTCAAGGCATATAGAAGGCCACAAGTCAAGATATTCAGGACTCTATGAGGAAAACTCCAAAATGTTTTGGCTTTATGCACATTTCCCGATGTATATGGGTTTTGGCTCAAAAGATACGTGTACAAGCAGACATAGCTTTAAAAGTCACGTATACACATAAAAATGTGTTTCTTGTGGAATTTATTAGGACATTAAAGTATAATATGAACAAAGGGGGTACAAGGAGTTTAAAGAGGGACATGGAAGGCCATAAATATTTGATCTACCTAGTGTGGCAAAATCATCTATAAAAAAATACTTGGAATAATCATTGCCAACATTGTGTGCTCTCTCTTTATAGAAATCCAAGGAGGAGGGTTATTGTTTATGATGAAAAAAGGCCACACTGATTAAGTGGAATGAAGATCTCCAAATGGATTGAAACCATCGGCTTCCAATGAAAGTCTAACATTACGAGGTTCATCTTTAAAAATTGGCCATTTTTCTTCGATGTTCTTCAATGTAGAACCATCTGTAGGCATACGAAGAACATCATCTTCACTTATTTTCTTTGTGTGGTAATCCATAAACTATGCTATACTTTGGCACTTGAATAGTCGTTGGAAATGTGGAATTATGGGAATATAATGAAGAACTTTATGAGTCACCTTTTTTGTTACTTGATCAATTTGGCATCTACTATTTTCACAATGTGGGAATTTGTTTCCTAATGCACATTGTCCATAATATATAATATGATGATTAGGACATGTATCAATAGCATAATAGTCCATTCCAATTTATTTCATAATCAAGAATACCTATCCACATGTGCATGGTAAATTATTTGATGGTGGTAATAGAAATTCACTCAACAGTCTGCAACATTGACAAAAAAATGAAATGTAAACAATATAAATCATAAATATTGCTTATCCCTAATTTATGAATTAATTAACACTAAAAATAGAGGANATAAATTACATACCTTAGGATCTCTATGTAACAAGTGTTTGATAAACCATTCAAAAATTTCAAGTTCACCGATAACAATACAACAGATATAATATTTTTTGTTGAGATTTCATATGGACGTTCTTGGGACTTCTCGAGTAAAGGAACATCGTGAATGTCATGGAGGTTTTCCTCATCCAATGGAGAAAATGTGTCTTGGACAAATATATTTATCTCATCTTCGTCATTTGTATCAATAACGTCATCTTTGTTCATAGGATCATTAAGAACTTCATCTTCAATATTATGATATCCATGTTGCTCACCTTGTAAAGTAGCATTTATACTATAATTATGTGGAAAATAGCTCTCTGGCGGTCAACACTTAGGGGGCATTGTCTTTATAATTACAAACAATGTAATAAAATTAGTGTATAATATACAACACATAAATTTAAAATGATAAAACATTTTGTGAATACATGATCAGTATTATTACAAGAATTACATTATCTAATGAATAATGTCTTACCATGGGACGATATTCAAACCGCCCTTCAACATGCCCCTTCTCCTTACAATGTTTCTCAGCACTTGTTCTTAAAATTATCCTCATTTGCAAACCCCTGCAATCATTGCAAGGACAATAACACTTTCCATTGCCCTTCGCCTCTAATGTTGCCTTAAACTCAACATACCTCTTATTATTTTCTTCCCAAGTATATTCCTTTGACATTCTAATAGCATATAAGAACAAACAAAACTCAATCAATGTATAAGTAATTAAAATAGAGTATATATATATATATTAAAGGGGAAAAGAAATTAAAGGATGTGACATGCAAAGTGACAAAGCTAATTAGTAAATCCAAGTTGAATTTACTTCAACATGTTACATATCACAAATAGTACCCCTCCTTTCCAAATTATTAAGGAATAAGTTAGTATGGTGGTCTATTCTTAACACCAACCACTATATTTTCGATATTTAGTGATAAAATTTAAATCCCCCCCAATGGTTATGTTCTCCGAAGTTAGGAAGCATGATTTCTCACAAGCACATGTGATCACAATGCTTAAACAATTTTTCACATAGGATATTACCACATGCTAGTTTACCACTCTATAAATAAGAAACTAAACAAATAAAACATTTTAAAAGCAATGATCTCATTTCCCTAATTAGTTCATCTTCATCTTTTTTTAATTAGACAATGATTAAGCGACCAATCCCGATGGCATTATATTTACTCACTGGAAAAATATTAGTTCACTAACCACAAACCTCAACACAAAACTAAAATTTTACAAAGATTTTGAAATTACCTAAAACACCCATTAATCTTAGTACAAACCCATTATTTCTCATGTACCTTCCCTAACAAAATTATAAACTCTATCATGATACATTCAAATCAATACCTCCTAATCATCCATCTCTTTCCATGTTGATATTGGATGTGATAGTATTGAGGAGAAAATTAATAGTCGACTCACATTATTTATGACCCTAAACATTAAAGCAGATGAAGAATTTAAAAATACTAACCTGGAAACCAAAGGAGATAATCGATGTGTTAAACCAGTACCTGACTCTTGAAATCATAGATCAAACAATCAGTGGAAAAATTGTTGCAACTATAGAATTTTTTTTGATGAAATATGTCTTAATAACATGTATTTATAGATCAATGATTGTGGTGGTTACAACAAAAAATGCACAATTGTAAAATTTCAACAATAAGAAAAATCAATGATTGTTACTGTGATGACCATTGATTTACAAGTGTTTAGAGTCTCATTGCTAGAGTGACGAATGTGTGTCTTCGTCGCAATAGAGACAGACCGTCGTCTCTATAGAGACAAGCATTCATTTATGTTGCAATATCAATGCTGATCGGGGGCTAGAACAATTTCGTTTCAAAATATTTATCAATTTATCCACACAAATTACTATTTTAACTTATTCATGGCAATATTTCATGGAACTTTTGAGGCATATGTATTAGTGTCTCTATATATTATTTGCATAATGTTCTTTGTATAGAATATTGCTTATGATATATGGTTTACGTCTTAATTAAATATTGCATACCTTGAGGGCGCTCCTTGTGAGCGCTCATTGTATAACAACTGTTTGAAAGGATAAAAAGTGCATGATCCCAATTCACCCCTCCCCCACCCCCTCTAAGTATCACTTAGGGTTCAACGATTGATATTAGAGAAGGTTCCTTTAGAATAAGTCTAATTGCTAGAAGGTATATCATTGTACACATATGGGTGGAAAGGAAATATATTCTCAAAATGAAGCACCAAGATTTTATGGAGATAACTGGTAATAATGGAGTATTATTGTTATCAGTCTACAAAATCCATTGACTATGGAACAAAGGGGAAGAGGTAACTATTTCAAACCAACTTGTAGATTGGAAGCTAGTCCTTCCAATCCAGAGACGGATCTCTCTTACAACTTACATTCTAGATTATATCTTCCTAATGGTTGGTTGTATAATCAATGCAATGGATAGGTATTACGTGGATAGGTTAGGGTTTGTATGTATTAAACTAGTAGGATCAAGGGAATACCACCATTTTGAATGGATTCAACAGGACGAAAACAATCATAAGGATGATCAATGACTGGTTGTAGAATGCTTAAGAAAGTAGATGCAAGATAACCAATATCTCCCAGTTAATTACATTGCTAAAGTGTGGGGGCATAAATGAGGAAAAAGTTCATTAAATCAGAGTATCCAATGATGAATTCTACCTTAAATTTTGAGGAAATGATAACAAATTTTTTTTGAAAGTGATGCAATAAAGCATTAAGCCAATGATGAATTTTGAATACAATATTTTCATTCAAACTTTAAAGATAACACATAAAAATGGAAAAATTAAAAAATACACATGTTGATGAAGGATAAAAAAGACTAAGAAATATTGACACATTAATCTATGGTAAAAGCATTCAGTAATTCTGCATTGATATATTTCATTAAACTCAAAAAATTCAAATACAATATTCAAGAGTTTTTTTTCTCTCAAAATGCCAACCCCTATTACATTCAAAAATTGAAAATATATACAAATGCTCATCAATCCCAGTATTTATAAATGCTTCAAAATATATACAAATTTCTCAAAACATATTCGTTCGTATTTATATCCCAGTATTTTCCATTTTTTTAGTTGTAATGATATGTTTTTCAGGATCCTGGCCTTGTGTAAAGACTAGTATTTTTGATTGATTTGTTAGACTCTTTCATCCAAATATTTCGACAAAGTATGTTGAATTTGTCAACCATGTTTGTAGCCTCGACTGGTGGGTATCCCACCAATGAGCAACTTATCTCGTAAATGTTTCGACTAGACTTTGAAGTCAGCCTTGTTCACCTATATTTTTAGACACTTGTTCTATGTGAAGGACTAGCGATTCTTGTTCTTTATACCTAAGTGACGGTCGGCTTGATGTTTCTTTTTTCATTGGTTTCAGGGATGGATATTACCTAACTTTTCATTCAAATATTTTAGGAATTATAGACACAAAGAAACATTGTCACGTTTTCTTTTTCAGGATGGCTTGGATGGTCCAATATTCCCTTACTTGAAGTTCATAATTTTCCTTTTCCCAATCTTATAATTATGTTTGAATTATTTCTAATAGAGTCTGGGTTTCCTAAGTCAAGCTCTCCATATATGTTCAGTTCAGCGTAACCCTCATTATTTTGTATCTGGTATAATTGTTGGACATCGACTTCTTCATCTATGGCTTCTGTCCATGGTTCACCTTGTGATGGATGAATTGGAATGATCACTTTTTTCCCATTTCCTTTAAGTTTTATTCTTTCTTTGTCTAGTGAAATTGATGCCTTCATCTTTCGACCCTATGGTTGGCCTACTAACACCTGGAAAGGAATTGGATCCTTCCTTAGGATTAATTGTCTCAAACTCAAATTTTGTAGTGATAGCTTTGATATTCGTGTCGACATTCTTCCAAACACCGATGGGTTCAATTAGTCCTTGATCTGCTAAATTCAAGTATATGCCAGATTTGTTAAGTCAAGGTTTACCTAATTGTTCCCACGTGTCCCTGGCCATAATCTTTACATGTGATCCAAAGTTGAGAATGACTTGTCGGACGTGGTATCCTTCAATTTCTAGGTCGAATATAGGGTCAACATCATTTTTATCTTTTTTTATTCAAGCTACATATGATTTTATCTTGCTTGTCTACACCAGATTCACTCTTAAGATTGTACAATAAGTCGATTAATTTTGCAACAGAACTATTAGTATTTATTAAATTAATTAACTCTTGAGACATCTTCTGTCGAGCATCATCGGTTACTTCTTGTGTTTCTAATTCTTGAATATGTTCGTCACATCATTGATTAGCTGTTTTTGTATAATAGGGTTAGGATAATCTTCTTTATTATTTATTTTACTTATTTTTTGATTATCCATGCCAGCTTTTGTGCCTTGATGAGTGACGATTTCTAATTTCTTAGTTTAAACAACATCACATTTTTGGACACTAGAAAATGTTAGGATATTTAGACACTTAGGAGTTAGTTAAGATCAACTTGTGTAATATATCCGTTAGGTAAAAGTGTGTTTCTTTAGTATGCATTAGTATGCATTTGTAAATATTCTAATCCGATGGTCACGATATGTTCTAGACATATAGTGATCCGACGGTTCAACTTCTCTTAGATCATACCTACCATTGATCTCTGGCTTAACACCCGATTGGTCTATGATCTCTATTTGAAGAGCATAGAGGGTCCTTGGCTTGTTGATCGATTATGAGAAGCTCGTGTAACTTTATTTCCTTTGCATAATAAATTGCTCCAAGTAGCTATTTGGCTGGGGCCGTGGACTATTTTCCTCTCGATATTTTTAACCACGTGACAAACATCAGTGTGTTGATATGTGATATATTTGTGTGAAGCGGTTGCTCAAGGTGTTCGGTCTTTTGGGAGTACCCTGTGTATCCGAACACGGTATCAGAGCTTTTATGAAGAGTCGCTTTTGGTTTTGATCAAGATCTAGAACCGGTGTTGCCGAAACTTTGAAAGGGTTTCTAGTCCTAGATTTTCTGTGCATTTTTTTCCTGTGGGAGCTATTCCATTGCGTCCATAGCGCCATTTCCATTGGGAAATATTTTTCGTTTCACCGAAAACCATTTCCTTTTGTTCCAGAAACATCCATTTTGGAAAATCTGAAGGTATAATGTTACAATGACGGATTTGTAATTTCTTAAATCTCTCATATCTTATCAGTTTTATTATTAGATCTCTTTTGTTTTTAGTCTCAAGCTGTTGCCTTCCTTGACTGCATATGCTCTTTGCCATGCACCTTGCGCGATCGCGGTGAATTAGAAACAGTAAGGGAAAGTTTTTTTTCTTGTCTTCTCGGCTATGTATGCTCTTTGCCGTGCACCTTGTGTGATCACGACAAATTGGAAACAACGAGAAAACTTGAAAATGTACACTTTTCGGGTAAGCTAACCAAGATCTAACCCTATTGTGTGGAAATTTTTTTTTTGTTTTTGTTTTTTCATTTTTTTTTGTGATTTGCAGAAAAAAAAAGTCAAACACGAAGAATGAGAGAGAAGAGTAAAAAAAAAAAAAATCCCCCTTCCTCTTTCCATTCTTTTACGTACCTTTTAAACTTAGCTCACTTGGTCCAAAGTTGTTTTATTCCTTAATAGGTCTTGAGTTCAAGTCTTATTAAGCTACTTTTTAGTGCATGCAATTTCTATTTTCAAGTTACTTTATTGTAAAAGTGCATCTCACATAAATAAAATAAAATAAAAAGTGAGTCACTTAAGTCTTTTAATTTATTGCCGCACTATTTAAAAGTAACATTATTGTAAAAGTGAGTCTCACTTATTCTACAAAAATGATTCACTTCAAAGCAACTTTATTGCAAAGTGATCGTCAAAGGTTGATCTTGGGAAGAGGGGAGTTCTTTTTTTAGTTGGTCAAGTTAATAACTGCCATGTCACTATTGGGGACATCTTCAACATTTTATTTGATCAAGCATAACTTCATCATCCAGAATTAGTTTTCAGTGTCGTTTTTTTTTAAACCGAATATTTTTTCGAGCTCTTTGCAACTAGACAGTTAGTTTCTATTTTTTCAGGCATTAGTTTATAGTATGGCCGCCCCTTGTGATATTATACTTATAATTTCTAAATATTTTTCATGGAAATCTCGTATGGAGGATGTTCTACGAAGTAGGAGACTTTTCAGGATAACCTCAGGGAAAGAAATAGAACCCACTAATGATGATAAGAAAATTAAATGGACAAATAGATGTGATGAAGCTGGTGGATTGATTGGGATGTCAATCTCTACTGATTTGCGATTCCACATATTTGGAATTGATGAACGTGACAAAGCTTGGGAAAAGTTGAAATCTGTGTTTGGTAAACACAATGAAATTTGGGGTCACCAACTTGAGAATGAGTTGCTTTCCTTGAATCCAAATGTTTTTTCATGCATTCAAGACTATTTATCTAAGTATAAAACTCTTAGAATTTTATGTGCAGAATGCAAGATTAAGAAAGAAGACAAACAATGTATTTATCATATTCTTTCTAAACTTGGACCTGCATATTCTGTTTTTGTATCTACATTCTACTCCATGAAAGAATCCTTGACTATAACTAGCTATCAAAAGCCTAGTCTTGAATCCTTTTATGATTCTTTAATTAGAGAGCAAGATAACCTCATTCATCTTGGAATAATTAACAATATAGATACATCTGGGAAAGCCTTATTGTCCCAACATAAAGAAAAGTCCAAGCCTCCCAAGAAATAGAATTTTCGCAATAATAAGCCAAACAATAAGGGTCCCAAACCCTCTCAGCCATCTCCTTCTTTAAAAAATGATAAAGGATCCAAGCAAAAAGGAAAGAAGACTGAGCGTCATTGCAATTTTTGTGGGAAAGATAATCATGATGAATCTAAGTGTTTCAAGAAGATGGCAGCCTTGGAAGCAACAATGAAGAAGCACCACATCAGCATAGATTCGTCTTCAGAATCTAACTCTCATGCACATACAATTTGTGCTTCTGGTTACTCTTATATTGCATCTTCTTCTTCTACTTCAAATGAATGGCTCATTGATTCTGGAGCATCTTATCATATGGCGAAGTATCAAGCCATAATTTCTACTATGCATGAATGTAACACTAAACAAATATTTGTTGGTGATGATAGATCTCTAAGTGTTGTAGGATTTGGAACAGTTCCAGTAGAAAATGGTCATTTCAGTGATGTACTATGTGTTCCAAAAATTTCCTGCAATTTGTTTTCAGTTTATCAAATTACTCATTCAGGTGAAGGTAAAACTGTGACGTTTACACCTCACCAAGTTGTAATCAAGGATTTTAAAAATCCTCAAAATTTCCTTACTACTGGAACTGTTGATGATATTACCAGGTTGTACAATTTTAACAACTTTGGGTCATCACCTTTTCCTTCTGTTTTTGTTGCTCATAGTGATAAATTGAGTGAACTTTGGCATGAGCGATTTGGTCACTTAAATTATCGCTCATTGCAACAACTATGTAAAGACAATATGGTGACTGGTCTTCCGATAGTATCTTGCAAGGATGGTGTTTGTTCTGGTTGTGTACTCGAAAAACATCATCGGGACAGTTTTGACAAATGTGCCTCTTGGCATGCCTCGGTTCCTTTAGAGCTTTTGCATAGTGACTTGTGTGGTCCTTTTCCATCTGCATCCTTTTCTGGTTTCAAATATTTCTTAACTTTAATTGATGACTACTCCAGACACACTTGGGTTTCCTTCCTAAAACTTAAGAGCGAAGTATTTAACATGTTCTTGGCCTGCAAGGCCCTTGTTGAAAAACAATCTGGTCATCAAATTATTAAGTTAAGATCTAAAAATGGAGGAGAATATGTTAACAACAAGTTCACTACTCTCTGCACTGAACAAGGAATCCAACAATAGCACACTGTTCCATATACACCACAACAAAATGGTGTAGCTGAACGAAAGAACCGCACTTTAAAAGAAATGGATAATTGTATGATCCAATCTAAGGGACTAAGTCTTCAATATTGGGCTGAGGCCATAAATTGTGCAAATTACATAGTTAATCACACACCCACTAAATTTTTACAAGGTATAACACCGGAAGAAGTATGGAGTAAAATTAAACCAGATGTAAGTCACTTTTGTGTGTTTGGTTGTGAAGCATGGGCTCACATTCCAGAAGCAAAATGGAAATCATTGCATCCTAAAAGTGAAAAGTGCATATTTGTTGGATATTCTGAAGATGTAAAAGGTTATAGAATTATTCAGCCCCATTTACATGATATAATCATTAGAAGAGATGTTAAATTTGATGAAAATATCTTGTCCTGTGAGCTTAACTTGGCGGGTGTGCCATATTTGGCCTGCGAGCTTGATTCGACGATTGTGCCTTCTTCTTCTTCTTCTTCCAACTTCCTTGATAGGTTTCCAACTCCAGTTTCTGATGATGACAGTGAGAATGAAAATCCATCTCCGCCTGCTCATGTTCCTCCAATTACACCAGCACCAATGCCTCCTCGATGGGTCCATTCAACATGTGAAGCAGCTGGTGATCTTGCCGGTGATCCTAGAGATCAACATCAAAAACGTTCTCAGTTTCAGTGAGCCTCTTCCCTTTTGGCTCAAGTTTCTGAGAATCATGATCCAAAAACTTTTGCAGAAGCTTAAGGAAATCCAGATTGGGATGCAGCTATGGATGAAGAATATTGTTCCTTAATGGCGAACGATACTTGGGATCTTATTCATCTTCCAAAAGGAAGAAAAATTGTCAGATGTAAATGGGTCTACAGAACTAAGTATGCATCAGATGAAAGTGTTGAAAGACTTAAGTCAAGGTTAGTTGCCAAAGGTTTTTCCCAAGTTGAAGGGATTGACTACAATGAAACCTTTGCCCCTGTAGAAAAAATGAACTCCATCCGCCTTGTTCTTTCCATTACAGCCTTACATAACTGGGAAGTCCATCAAATAGATGTCAATTCTACCTTCTTACATGGTGATTTACATGAGGAAATTTACATGGAACAACCTCCTGGTTATGTTCATAATAACTCTAGCCTTGTTTGTATTCTTAAGAAATCCTTATATGGCCTTAAGAAAGCTCCTAGAGCTTGGTATGCCAAAATAGATAGCTTTCTCCTTGACACTAGTTTTTCTAGATGCCATTCTCACCCCAATGTCTATACCAAGAAAGTAGGAAACGATCTCATCATACTTGTTCTTTATGTTGATGATCTTATCCTTACTGATAGTGACCCTAAACTTATAACCCATGTGAAATACAGTCTTAAGCAAAATTTTGAAATGTCAGACTTAGGACATTTGCATTATTTTCTTGGTCTCCAATTCTTGCAAACCAAAGAAGGAATCTTTTTTTCCCAGTCTAAGTATGCTTGTGACCTTCTTCATCGCTTCCACATGGAATATTGTAAACCAACTCTTTCTCCCTTCCAGTCTGGAGTCAAACTTTCTTCCAATTGTACTTCCCCTGAATTAGATGCCACCTTGTATTGTCAGCTTGTTGGTAGGATTTTATACTTGACTCATTCCCGTCCTGACCTTTCCTTTTCCATTGGTCGTGTTGCCCGTTATATGCAAACTCCTCATGAAAGTCACTGGAAAGCAGCAAAAAGAATATTTCAATATATTTGAGGTACAATTCAGTTTGGGATTCATTATAGTACAGGGGAGGAACCTTTGTTGGTTGGTTTCACTGATTCAGATTGGGCCGACGATCCTGATGATCGAAAGTATACTGTAGGTTATGTTTTTAGTCTAGTATCTGGACCTGTCACTTGGGCTTGTAAGAAACAACAAGATTTTTCTCTTTCTTTAGCAGAAGCAGAATATCGAGCCACATTTAATGCCAGTCAGGAAGCTTTATGGATTCGACAGATCCTTTCAAAGTTTGGATTTGAGCAGCAGCAGCCTACTCCACTTTGGTGCGACAATCAAAGTGCCATCAAGCTTGCCAAAGATCTAGTTATACATCAATGCAACAAACATATTGAGCTACACATGCACTTCATCAGAAATCTTGTTCATGATAGTGTTATTGAAGTTCTCTATTGCCCTACAGATGATCAAGTTGCAGACATTTTCACCAAGTCTCTTACATAAGCGAAGTTTTCTAAAATTCGGTCTATGTTAGTAGTTTAGGAATGTGTCCTTAAGGGGGGATAGGCTCTAATGCCTCCTTCCTTCGCCTAATAGTGTCACTTATGTAAATCCTTCAATCCTATCCCAAGTTGTTCTTAAGGAGGGATGTTATGATATTTAGACACTTAGGAGTTAGTTAAGATCAACTTGTGTAATATATCCGTTAGGTAAAAGTGTGTTTCTTTAGTATGCATTTGTAAATATTCTAATCCGACGGACACGATATGTTCTAGACATAGAGTGATTCGACGGTTCAACTTCTCTTAGATCATACCTACCATTGATCCGTGGCTTAATACCCGATTGGTCTATGATCTCTATTTAAAGAGCATAGAGGGTCCTTGGCTTGTTGATCGATTATGAGAAGCTCATGTAACTTTCTTTCCTTTGCATAATAAATTGCTCCAAGTAGCTATTTGGTTGGGGCCGTGGACTGTTTCCCTCTCGAGGGTTTTAACCACGTGACAAACATCGGTGTGTTGATCTGTGATCTATTTGTGTGAAGCGGTTGCTCAAGGTGTTCGGTATTTTGGGAGTACCCTATGTACCCGAACAGAAAAGACGTTAACATTATTTTTACTATTCATTTTTTCAAGCATGGTGGGGAAATCCTCCAAGGAGTGATCACCGACACCTCTACTTGTAAAAAATTTAAGATAAGTTCAATCCTTGTATGGACACTCATCATGTTGATTTCCTTCATTTAAACATGTATAAAACTATATCATTGAACATGGTATGTTCTACCGATTCCTAAAGTATCAGCCTCAAACTGAAAATACCCCACGACGATTGTTGTCACACCAGTGCTCGTACCTTCGGTCATCATATATTTGATTGTTTTGCTGATTTTGGTCATTAGTATTCCTTTTATTATTGTTGCTATTATTTTGTTTGAAAACGTTTTTCTGGTAAACTGCATGGTAATTCTATTAGTTTTTTAAGTTTAGCTGACATTCGGTTGTTGCATGGATTTTGACTTCACATATTGCACACCAACGAGCTTTTTCATATTATATGGACAATATTTTATCACATGTAGGTTGTGCTCCTCGCAAATGTCACAAAATCATTTCGGCTCAATGAATCAGATGTATTTTAGATGTTCTTCTTGTCGGCAATAGTATTTTGTATGTGCCACCGTTGAGCATTTAGTACACCATACTTCATGTCCTTTGAGGCTTATCTCACATATTGACTTCTGCATAATCTCCAATTGTTATTCAATGCACCTATCGATAGGGTTTACTAGATAATCCTCATCCATCTCTACTTGTAACTCCTTAGTTAATGCATCTTCGTAAGTGTTAAAGTTGTCCAACCGTATATGCATTCAGTTTTTTTGTAATATTCTTGCAACAAACCATTGGATTAGTAATTGTTCATCTATGTTATACTCCAACTGGCTTAGTAGGTCTTTGAATCTCTTATCATACTCTCGAACTTTCTTGGTCGGTTTCTAGACAGTAGTTTTTAGCTTCTTTGCTGCTAGATGTTTTTCTTTGGTGTCTTGAAGAATGACATAAACTATTGTTTTGTTTGTGCTTTAGTGGCATTCGACGTTTTTTTTGTATAAGTCATATACCATGTTAGTTCTCTCTTTTGCAGAGCACCATCAAACTGATGCATTTGCCGATCTTCATTATTAACAACATTTGCTTCCCAAGTCGACTCACAGACGAAACAACGTAATCTGGGATCTTTATCACCCTCATAGAGGGGAATGTGTGCAGAAACGTGCACCATATCTTTGGTGTCTATTTATTTTCCCGACGGTGGAGGGGATGGTGGTGGTGGTGGTGAGTTATTGTTTGTAACTATTTTTTTTGCACAACTATTTTCGATAGAACATTTGTTTTCATCAAAATATTTCTCTATAACAGTCAGTCCTCCTTCGACTAGAGGTTGATTTATGTTGACTCCTTCGAAGGATACCCAAGTAAATAGCTGAGACTAGGGTACCCTTTTGATTCTGACTGTTCTAGTGTGTTATTTGAATCTATGATTGGATAGGGGGTGATCCTTCATGTTCTTAGTAAAGTAGATGGATACTGCGATTAGATGGATAGGTTTGAAAAGAAACCCAGTTTCCTTCCTATGTTCGGCAAATAACAAGATGATTGACATCATTTCCTTCATCATCTAGTGGATTCCATACACCTAAATCACCATCTTGTAGTCTTAAATCTTCTTCAACAATATCCTGCACTCGGGCACTCTGGTTAGGATTTGATGGAGAATGAGGTGTAATAGTGCGGGGTATATTCACTTGGAGAGCTCTACCACACTCTATCCACTAGTCTTCTTCCATTGGTGACAATTCTTCATCGACCCCCTCTTCATGTCAATCATGAACCGACTCTAGTGGATTCTCTTCTTGTTATGTCACTCTATTCGTCATTCTCCCTTGTTGGAGCACAACTTCCTTCTCTCTAATCTCTTCCCTTCATTTTCTCCTCTTCTCTCGTTCTATATTTTGTATATCTGGTGTGCTCTTGTGAGTAATTGTTCTATTTTTTCCTTCTTTTTATTAATCTTGTCTATTGATATAGGAACAAAGAATCAATCTCATCAAAGATTAATCAACAAATAACTCATGAAATGGTGTAATCGGTCTACCGAAATAGTAGCCTCTCTGTATTCACATAAAGAATGAATGATTAAAATTACAATGACATGCTACAAGCATGAATGAAGAGACAATTCGAATTCCTTAGGAGGTCATTTGAATTGAATGAGTGAGTCTAGATTAACTGACTATAAGCCATGGTTCACACTCAGTTAACCACTGACCAAAGCCCTAATTGACTCAACCAACCCTAACTGAAGTCAGAGTGCAATAAATGACTGAATCTCATCTGAAAGAGATCAGACACATGTCATATCTCACCAACCATCAAGAGGTAGCACTACACTGACTCCAATGAACCCCGATGAGGTTAACTAAAGTTGAACTACACATCAGAAGTTGGTGGAGGCGCCCTTGTTGAATCCAGTTCATTAAATACTCATTAAATAATATATTTAATGAGAGGAGGTGCCTTAACTGACTTGTTTAACTGATTGTAACCACCGGTTAGCAATTAGGTGCATTAATATCACTCAGATCACCCCTGGAGTGCTCCAGTTAGCCTCCCCAAATGTAGGAGAAGGCTAAGTTAGCCTCCTTGACTAAAGGTAGGCGTGGGTGAGACTGGATGATGACATTTAATGCTCCACTGATGTCAATTAATGTCAATAATACTTAGGATAGTGGTTTAACTAGGCCAATTTGACCAAAACGAGTGTGTATGGTGGTAAATATCTCCAACAGCCCCCCTTAAGCTATACACAGGAAGAGCTAGAAAAAATAGATGCATAAAAATGCTAGGGCCCTGGAAACTAAGGCCATAGGTCACCCTGTACAATGAAGTAACTGCTTAATATAACCAAGGAAACAGGGAAAACCTCATGGGAAAAATAAACCCCCTCAAACAAAGCAGTAAATCGGGAATTGGCTCTTCTATGCACCAGTATCCTGAGACTGTGCATGTGAACCTATGAATCCAAACTAAATGAATATGTTTGAAGGAATCTTCCACTTTGGAAGAAGAAAAATGCACTCAACTAAATCAAAAATATAAACAGCTGCACAATGAAAGCTGGACCCATGCAGAGTAGCTGAAATCATTTGAAGAGAGAGCAAAGGTTCTTGAGGATTCAAACCATGTGTGGAACACTCAAGAAACTGATATGTTTCAGCCTTGAATAGAAAACCATGAGTGGTAAAATCAGCCCCAATTCTTAGGAGCAAGTGTCCAAGCGGATGCAGAATGTCTTCCTCTTTACTAGTTCTGTGAGGAGATGAGCATGCGACCAAAGGTAGAGAAGCCATGGGACTGTGGAGAGTGAATGCTTGAGCTCCATAATCTGATATAGCTCTGAAATAGATAATGAATCACATAATAAAATATCAGCAACCTCATATGAGGAAACTAACACCAAATCCCCATCATCAATTTGTTATACACCAGAATGGCACCTCTCCGTCCGAGTGCTGACTTTCCTTATGTCGGCGCGCAAAAGGAAACTTATGGATTGAGGTTTTCCTAGAATACTATAGCTTGGCTTTTATGGAATACATTTCTGCCTTCATCTCTTCCTGTGACCACTTTTCCATGATTTCGTCGCATGTCGGCACTTCATGAAAGTCACTGAAAAAACACCTATCTTGTAGGACCCATATCTTGAGTTTTGTAACTCCGTTTGACCTCATTTCTGCACCGTTGGAAAGGTATTTCAGTTAGCTAAACCTTTCCAGAAGACACCAAAGTCTGAAAATGCCCAGAAATACCCTAAAACGTGTTTTTTGTGTATGCACGACTCTCCTTATGTGCAACCTGCGCATCATGCGCGACTCTTGTGTTTTGCAAGTCGCACATGCATATATTCACGGGTTGCTCTTGTGTAAACATGCGTATCATGCACAGGTTGCCCTCCTATAGACCCGCACATCTGTTTCTTAACATTAAAACATAAAAACACGCCTTTTGAGTTAGTTTGGGTAGTTATACAACTGACTCCTTCA
>LPNX010053783.1:0-15204 GCA_001517045.1 Pseudotsuga menziesii
ACAAGGTGACAGCCTTGACTCGAGACTTGCCCCCAAGGACACACTGAGTGGCTTGAAGATTTCTGCCACGTGATCCAGGTGTGTGAAAAGGCGGCAACAATTGTGAACCTACCACCTCCAAAGTCTATCAAACAACTTCGCACAACGCTTGGTCACACCGGTTACTACAGGAAATTTATCCAAGGATATGCCAAGATTACCGCCCCAATGGAAAGGAAGCTAAAGAAAGATATTAAGTTCGAATGGACACCAGAATGCCAAGCAAGCCTCGACATTCTGAAAGAAAAAATGGTCACTGCCCCTATCCTAGTATTCCCTGACTGGAACAAGGATTTTCATGTGCATGTTGATGCATCCTCTATTTCTTTAGGTACTGTGCTCGCTCAGCCAGGTGAAGATAATATCGATCACCCTATCTCTTTTTCCAGCAGAAAGTTGTCTACAGCAGAGAAAAATTATACTACGACAGAATGCGAAGGTCTTGCTATGGTATATGCATTACAAAAATTTCGACATTATCTGCTAGGATCTCATTTTAAGATGTTTACTGACCACTCTGCTTTGAAGTACTTGGTTAACAAACCTGTGCTAGGTGGAAGAATATGCATATGGTTAATTCTATTTCAAGAATATGATTTTGAGATCATTGTTAAGCCTGTAAGACTTAACCTAGGACCTGACCACTTGTCAAGGCTCGAGTCAGGCGAAGAACCTACCAATTTGGACGAAGGCCTCCCCAATGCACAATTATTTGCTATCCAGATAGTTGATGAATATTTCTAGGATATTGTTCAATATTTGTCCATGGGTATCCCCCCTCCAGAGATGACCACACAGCAGAAGAAGCAGTTGGTGGTTCGAGCTGCGGACTTCACTTTAATAGCAGGACAGCTGTATAAAATGGGACCAGATGAGATACTGCGCAGATGTGTTTTGGAACACGAAAAACCTCTAATATTGGCTGAAGCACACTCTGGTGCAGCAGGAGGTCACTATGTAGGCAAAGCCACAGCGCAGAATATTTTGACAGCCGGCTTATGGTGGCCCACACTTCACAAAGATGCAAGAGAATATTGCCATAGTTGCGACATCTGTCAGAGGACAGGTAAACCATCTAGGAGGGATGAAATGCCCCTAGCTCCGCAAGTAACATTACAGGCATTTGACAAATGGGCCATTGACTTTGTTGGTCCTATCAACCCCCCTGCGAAAAAGTCAGGAGCCAGATACATCATTACAGCAACTGATTATCTTACTCATTGGGCCGAAGCTCAACCAGTCAAGACCTGTAGCACTGCTACTGCTGTGAAGTTCATCTTCGACAACATATTATCTAGATTTGGGTGTCCCAAAGTTCTTATGAGTGATCAGGGGTCACATTTCCTGAACAGGACTATTGAAGTATTGACTGAAGAATTTCAGGTGTATCATCAAAAGAGTACCGCATATCACCCACAAGAAAACGGGACTGTCGAAGCTTTTAACAAAATCCTTGAGCATGCCTTGACAAAGGTTTGTAACGCTAACAGGAATGATTGGGATCTTTGAATTCCAGCAGTGTTATGGGCTTACAGAACTACTTGCAAAAAGTTGACAGGCCATACACCCTTTTGATTAGTTTATGGGCAAGAAGATGTCATGCCCATGGAATACATTGTTCCCAGCCTCCGGATATCTGCTTTCACCGACATGGATGACCCAGCCATATTCACAGAGAGACTGAAACAGATATTAGAACTTGAAGAGGATAGATTTGTTGCAAGTTTCCAACAACAGGTGCAGAAAGCTCAAGAAAAAGCATGGCATGACAGACACATCAAGAAGAAACATTTTCAGCAGGGTGATCTTGTGCTCCTTTATGACAGCAAATTCATGAAGTTCCCAGGAAAGTTTAAGACACATTGGAAAGGACCGTATGTAGTATAGAAAGTTACTGATGGGGGCACAGTCTAGCTAGCTAAGTTAAATGGTGAGATTTTTCCCTCTATGATAAATGGGAGCCGCTTAAAAAAGTACACGGACAAGCCAGGTACTCAGAATAGGAGGTAGCACCAAGCAAATAAGCGAAGATGCTCGTAGCATTATGGATTATCGTAGTCTATTTTGTCTAAAGGATGTGAAGCTATAGGTTGGTTGTAGGTCGCAGGGTCAGACTGTGTCGAAGTCGAAGGTTGTCAAGGTGTGTCGTAGCCCAAAATGTGACGGATGGGACATACTGCATTCGGCGGCGCTGGCACGAGAGCTGCTCTCATTACTTGTCATAATGCGATTTTGGGAAAATCCGGTGCTGTGCGGAGAAGATTTCCAGAACTTCATCAGATTTGGCGTCATTACTGCACCATGATGACAAATTCCGCCTCGGGATTCTATAAGAAGCCATCTCTACCTGTGTCTTCTGTCTTAAGCACATCTGTGAGATATTCAGCCCGAACCATGTCGAATGACTGTAAAGTTCAGGAGCTAGTACGAGAAGTAAGGGATAGAGGTCTGCAGCACCTTCTGAGTACTCCGCCAGTATAGCCCTACTTGGCTAAGTACATCGACAGGCAGGAGTTTGCTCTAAATTTGCAAATACGGACAGGAGTTTGCTCTAACGTAGAGCAACAAAGGGCATGAGGCCTCACAGAAAGACTCTGGGGAATCCCACCATGCAATCTTTTGGTGTAGCAGAACCATGGCATCTATATTCCTTCTACAGTGTGACACGCAATCCCAGGGGACCCCAAAGTTGTGGATGGTCAGGCATCAGCAATTGGAGTGAAGGATGGTGTTGCAGGTGGATCACGACGGCTTTCATCAGCAAAACTTCTGCAAAGGACAGAATTAGGCAGCCGAAATCAGCATGGAGAGCTTCATCAAGTAGTACACTATGCTTCATCAGCGGAATTCTACCACCAGAGAAACTGAAAAGTGTCCCGGGACGGGCCACTGGTGAGTCTTAGGGGCCTGCTGGGACGCGCACCCTAACGACCCTTAAGATGGATCAATCCACGAGTGTGGACTCAAAATAGTCTTAGGGTTGTTGGGGTTGAGTCAAAGTCTTCTGTAATAAACCCATGGTTTAATTCTAGGGTTTAGGGTTGGGGTGCCCATGGTTTAAGACCATGGTTTTGTAAAAATGCGTAGGATAAATAAGCGCTTGTCTAAAGAAGAAAGGTTAGGTTTTATGATGTAAGAAAGATTAAGGCAAAGCTAAGGTTGATTTTGTAAGGAAAGGTTAAGTCCCAGCTGTGTGCGTGGACGACCTCTGCAGCTGTGTGCGCAAAGGGTTTTTGTAAATAAGATTGAGGAAAGACCTGCAGCTGTGTGCGCAGGGGCCTGTTGCTGTGTGCGCAGATTTTTAAGGATTGAAGGGATCTGCAGCTGAGTGCGCAGATCAAACTGTGGTTTTGTAGCAAGTTGAATAGAACACAGTTTGTGGACGTAGCCCCTACACTGGCGGTGAACCACGTTATATCCAATGTTGTGGTTTCTTGTGTTTTTTCTGTTTCTGTTGACTTTTATGCATTAATAACTGTATACATTTGATAAGTTAGATCGCTGTTAATATTTAGCTTCGCTGTGAATTCCTTGTAGTGGGTTGAGCAAGTCACGACTGTTTATTTATCTACGAAGTTGTATGTGAATGAATGGTAAAGCTTTATAATTATTGATTAATAAGGTTATTAAAGGCTAAGGTACAGTAATCCCCCTCTCTACTTGCAGAAACCTGATTATGCGGCACCCCATAGCTATTTCGGGTGAGACTGCAACCTGCGCACAGGTTGTTGCTGAAAGGGCCAACACTGTGGGTCTTTTGTTGGTGCGACACTAAAGGATTAAACCTGGGTCTACCCTATTGCCCAACAAATCTGAAACATAGGAGGAAAAACAAGTGTCTTGCAAATTTTCAAGAAGTTGCTCATTTTGAATTGTGAGCTTATGAATAACTTCATTATTCTTCAAGTAGGGTTCATGTAAAAATTCACTAATCTCAATGACATTTTTTATATCAAAAAGAAAAGACATGAAATTACCTTTGATGTTGCACATTTCTCTTTGGATCTTCTCCATGTCTTCAAGGAAGGATGGCTCCTCCAAGGAAGTAGCTCTCTAACAAGAATTTGATACCAATGCTTGAGTGTCATGGAGTATGCTAAGGGCCTCTTGGATCTTCTTTTCATTCATCTTTAGGACCCTTCAAGAAAATGAGGCTCTTTCAAATTAACATCCTCATCTTCGTCCTTCTTGCTTGGACCAACTTCATGAAGCTCAAGTGGTGATGGGGAAGTTGATCTTATTTCTTCTTCAACTGCTACAAGGTATTCATTTTCAGGTTTAATGGAAGTTTGGCTTGCAACAACATTTTGAAATCTGATCTCTATGTCACCAACATAGAGTTGTGAGAACCCATCATAAGGTAATCCTTCATAGTTCAAGCATCCATCAGTAGATGCTCTTTGGTCCATGTCCATAGTAGAATTTGTTTCAGAATGATATTCAATAGTTTCAAGGTACTCTTCTTCCTTCTCATGTGATGTTTCCTCATCTTTTTCAAAGTCATTTGGGAGTGAATTTCGATCCTCTTCATGTAATTCCTTTTCTTCTTCATCACCCACATAAATTTGTAGCTCCTTGGTCTCCTCCCTACTTGTGCATTGATTATTATTCCTTAATGAGTTCTTATTTGAATTATTTTTTATAAATTCCTTCAACCAATCATTAAGGTATTCACAATGAATAGTTTTATGTGCCAATTTGAATGCTTGATTAACCTTGTTAACCCAAAAATCCCCCACATAGATCTCAATGGCCTACACCACCCAAGGACACCATCTCACAACACTCATTTCACTCCATAAGACCTTCCATTTGACCCCCACACCTCCAAAAGAACCCAAGGATGAAGAAAAGGGCTAAAAACCCCAAAAAGGAGCCCAAAATAGCCCCCTAGGAGCTAAATCCCTCAAAAAGGGGCTAAAACCCTAAAAGAGGCTAAATTTAGGGCAGAAGGGGCTAAAGGCCCAAAAAAGGGGCTAAATCCCTGACCAAGCGCTTAAAACCATAAAACCCCTTGCAAAAGCTATAAAAGGAGGGTGGGGGATCACTCTCAAAACACTCCTCCCTTGCCTATTGTTATGCTGCCCATGGATGCTTTGAGACCTTTGCCTCTCAAACCACCCACACTCCCTCTCCTCCATCTCCATCCCATCAATCCATTGCTTCCCAACCAAGAGAGAGGTTCTCCCATGAGCTAGGGCATGGTGGCCCATTTCCACCCAAGTGAGGTATAACGTTTATTTTCATGTTTGTTTAATTGTTTTTGCTTTCTAATTGTTATTTTTATTTGCAGGTTCTATTGTTGACATTGTTTGCAGGTTTGCCATTGTAGTAGCTTAGGTTGCTTGCAGGTTTCAAGGAGGTGGAACCCTAGCCTGTTGTCTGTAGAGGGGTTCACAAGGGCTTCATCTCCCTCTTTATTTTCTATTATTAGCTCAGAGTTTAGTCTAGTTTTCATTTTCTATCACTAGATTATTTTAGTTTAATTTGCTTCTCTATTTATGCTATCGTTTTTTCCTATTTTCAAAGAGTAGGAACCTACCCTTGTGCCCTATAGGAACAAGGGAGCCATTCCTACTCTTGTAGTGAGGAGAAATCCTCACTACAGCTTTGGCAACCATACCAGCTCGATCCCACAGGATCCCTGGTCCAAAAATTTCAAGTTTTCAAGTTTTTTCAATTTTACTCTAGTTTTCAGAAATCTTATGTTAGATATGTCTTAAATCTTGTTTATTTCCTATTGTAGTCAGTGCTGAAGCCTCTACTAGGCCAATTCGAGTCAGACTGACCCCAGTACTAGTTACTGTCGGCCAGATCTGACACTGCCTCACCAAAAATCCCCTTTCTGGAGAAAGGCGCTCTTATCAGGGAAAAAGGTGAGACCGGGGCGCTCTTAATAAGAAAACAGGTGCACCCAAGGTGCAATTAATCCCCATACAAATGTGACTTCAGCCCAAAAACTCAAGTTCTAGATTTTTTTGCATTCTATGCGACCCCCTCGCTCATTTCTGGAAAAATCTCACGCCCCCCTTGCTAGATTTGGTTAGAAATGTGATGCCTCTCACACACAAGTTGAATTTAAGTTTAATTGACAGTAATTTTCAGTTTCAGAGGACTATTAGTGTGGCCCAGCTGCCTCTGCCCACCATTGCAGGTCTTTTGCAGTTCTAGTTTTTATTTTCTGCAAATCAATCCATGTACAATGTGTAAATGTTAAATCAATCATTAAGGCTTAATAAAATGAACTAGTCTAACTAAAAGTAACTTAAAAATAACCATCTTGCTGCCCCCTTCCTCCTCTACCCAGTCATCACCCTCCAGGGTATTCTGGGATATGACGAAGGGTAAGCTCGTATAGATCTAGGCACTCCATAGTATCTTTCCCAAACCACTAAAACTGGATGACCTGGAAGGTAGAGGGGGTAGATAAGGAGGGATTCTCACGGCGCTAAGCATCCTCCTTGTTGACCAACCTAGCATCCGGGAGGTGACCTGAGGATCTACGGATGGGCTTAGTCCCATTGTGTTGAGAGCCCAACAACTTCTCTTGGTTTGAAGAAGAATATCACTGAGAAGTAGACATTTAGTTAGGCCAACAATCCAGGGTTAATCACTATACTTGCTTACAAAATACAAAACCATGATATGAACTCTACCATGAATTCATAAACCATATTACAACAACCAAATACCAGAAAAAACAAGAAAACCAACACACCATACCAAATAATTAACCCAACTCAGTTCATGACGCTGAGTAAGCCTTAAAATTTACCAAATTTACACTAAGTTCAATCAATTCTATAGTCTTTAAGGACATAAGTCCCTGACTGCTTCAACTGTGGGAAGTACTTGGGCTTTGCCCAGAAACTCATTGTGAGGAGTACCATAGGAATCCCAAAGTAGCTGGCCTCTGAGAGGAATTTCCAAGCAAAATGGGCAACGACCCCTTCCGATTGAGTAGAAGCACCCATGAGGAACAAGCCAAGCACTATCTTCTGGTAGTATTGGTGGCCGAGAGACCACCTTCAGCTAATAGGAATCCATTGAAACCGGGTTCTGAATCTCATACCCACCAGTTTCATACACAAAAAAGAACACAATTGATCCTCCATGATATTCCTCATGCCTAAGAGGTGAACCACCACCATTTGGAACACTTGATCGGCACCGTCAAATTTGCTCTTAGCGATCTCCCACACTATCAAAGGGCCACACAGCCTCTAATTCTGATTCAGACCCATATCAGTCTGAACCAGACCTCCACACCGCACCATCAAGCCCCATGTCTAGTGCAAACCCAAATCCATTTTCCGGCCTAACCTTAGCAAGTGGATCCATGTCCACATCAAAAATTGTCACCCACAATTTGGAAAGCGGTCCAAGAATAGTCATGCAGACTATCATTAGCCAATTTCCACCACCCATAGTGACCATCCAAGCTGGCCCAGTGGTAACAAATGGGGGCAGTGGCCCCTCCACACACACTGCCCCTCCGGCCACACAGGGGGGCAGTGCACCATCCACCTACATTTCCCCTACTATAATACATGGGGGCAATGCTCCTGCCACCCATACTTCCCCCCACACAACACTTGGGGGCATTGGCCCATCCACAATGGTGCCACCACAAGCACCCCCAGCCATGTAGATGCATTATGCACCTGCAAACTCCACCCCCATTGCAGTCCCATCCCACATCAAATTGGGGTCAAATATTCCTTTCATGGCTCATCTAAACTTACCCGACTTCGATAGATTAATGAATGACCTCATCCACCACCAAGCTTTCTAGACACCCATGCCAACTAAGCTTCCATCAGACATCCCAAAGTTTGAAGGAAAAGACGGGGAATGTCCCCAAACTCACATAATGACATTCCATCTATGGTGCTCTTCCAGAAGCATCGTAGATGACTCCATTAGGCTGAGGCTATTCCAACGCACCCTTACAGGTGCCATGGCCAAATGGTACATTGATCTGCCACAAGCCAAGTACCCCAACTTCAACTCCATAGCCTCCACGTTCCTACAGTATTTTCAACTCCCTATTAGATATGACAAGGGGGTGGAGATCCTGTTATCTTGTCACCAAAGCACCACCACTCACATAACTGACCATATCCATGAGTGGCGACGACCCTGTAGTTTATGCAAAATCCAATTAGATGATAGGATCTTCTTGGATTGGTTCCTTAAGACTTTTCTCCCACCCATCGCAAAGGATGTCGCATCTGAATGTCCCCAATCTAAAGAAGAGGCCATACTGAAGGCCCAATAGTTTGAATTGATCTACTCTCAGTCTAGATACTTGTACACTATCATTCCAGATACTCCCCATTCGAGTACCTCCTACCACGATGCACCAGGGGCATCCCACGCTGTGGACGGCATCATAGGGTCAGTCTCCCAACAACCACAGCCTCAATCGACACCACCTGCCATTGCACCACAACCAAGAAACACTGCTAATGTTGCTTACCAAAACCAAGCTCCAGACTATGCTAGAATGATGTCCCAGTCTGGAGCAACAACCTCTTATGCACAACCTGCTCCACCGCAGCAGGCTTAGGCCATGGCTTGGCCAACACAATAGTATGTGGGGAAAATGCCCACATTTGTGGAACCACCACCTCTACAAATATATTATGCACTACCAGTGCAACAAGTTCAAGCCCCTACCCCTGCTCCACCTTCTCCATTGGGACAAGTGTTCGCACAAAAAAACCATCCCAACCAGCCTACCCCCAACAATCAACAAGGGCAAGCTAGAAACAACCATCCCTGCAACCAAGGCAATAACCAACTGCAGGGAGGCGATCAATAACCGAACCCTCCCAATAATGTCGTGGCTAACCAGCCAACCCAAAACCCCCCATGACAGAATGCACCAAGATGCAACGCTTCGTTGTGCACAAACCAACCTTGTACACTCTATGATTTTTATGGGAGTTACACATTTGAGTGTCCCTCCATGGCTTGCGCTAAGGAGGCCATTCAAAATGAGGCCCAATAGGCCACCAATGCTCCCAATCAAGCCCAACCCAACCAGGCACCACAAGGACCTCCTCCCATGGTGCTTCAAAACCCACTACCCATCCAAGGATTGGTGGCAACTTCTCCCCCTCCCCAGGCCAATCCCAACACGTTGATGGCACCGCCCATGATCGAAACAGGTATTCACCACCTGCTAGCGATGACCATTGAAGAGGTCAACTTACAGACTAGACTAAATCAGTATGGTACCACCACCAAACTTGTCGACTCATCAGTAGCATCCATGTCTAAGACAACCAACCTATGTATCTAATTACCCCCGTTTCTGCTCACCCCCATATGCAAAATTGCCAATAATGCCACAGCTAGAGCTGCAGTCAGCTATAGCATCGTGGATGATTTGGCCCAAACGCCAACCGCCATGTCCACTCTTGAGGTACTTAAAATGTGCCCAATGCAGCGAAAATCCTTACTAACCACTCTAGGGGTAGTAGACCCCTCCGAATCCAAGTTAATCACATTTGACACAGAGAAAAAAGAGCCATGCATGCCCTCCACTACCGCCTTCCAAATCCCAGTGTCCATCTGGAACTTGGTTGTGCACCAATGCATAGTGGATGAGGGGGCATCCACATACATCATGTCTACTTTGGTTTGGCAGAAGCTTGGATCACCAATTCTGCAATCGTCCTCCATGACTCTGCGGGATTATGATGGACATCCCACTAAAGCCCAAGGAATCTTCCCCCATGTCCCCATCACGTTAGCCGAGAAGACAGTCCTGATTGACATCAAAGTCATCAACGCTCAACTGGACTACAACCTCCTCCTCGGAAGGAGTTACATGTATGCCATGTGAGCCATCATGTCAACTGTATTTCACCTCATGATGTTCCCCCATGAAGGGAAGATTGTGATGGTTGACCAGCTCACCTACCATGATCTGGAAGATTTAACAATGCCTGCCAATGTTATCCCTACCATCACCACCATTGAGCAGCAAGGAGCGACCGCACACACTAATGTTATCCCTGCAACCAACACTATGGTTGAAAACACACCGGCCTCCCCACTGTTGAATGTGGGCCCTAGGTTGTTTACCGATCCCACCATGATGGATCCTTTCCCATTGGTGTCACCACCACCAACACAAAATCAAACTGCGGACTTATGCATGGTCTCATCAAGCACTGCTACACCAAAACAGCAACCACAGCCATAGCCCCAACCACAACCACAACATCATCCGCAACCACAATGCCAATAGTAGCTGCAAAATCATTAGGATCCGTAGCACTACGTGCAGCCACAACCATAAATACACCCCCACATGCAACCAACTAGGATTTATGTGGGCTCATCTCTGGTCCATACAATTCCCTTCCTCTTTCCCCCACCTGGTGTCATGAGCAAGCCGGTCATGGCCACCTTAAGCCTACCCAACTTTACATTGGGGATCCCAGCGTGGTATCTGGATCCACCAGCTCAACCAGCAATGCCCTAGGTTGTTTTAACTCTAGTGCAACCTATTGCGGTTGAGTCTCACCCCCCACCCAGTTCGCATAAGCCAACCGCCACACCGACACCTGCATCACCCCAACCCAAAAGGGCTAGGGGAAAGAACACTAAAGCCACCGTAGAACCACGACAAGTCCCACCTTGTTCCATATGTGAACAACAGGGCCATCCAACTCAGAATTGCCCTGAAATTATAGTGATCCGTGCACATCTGGATGCCATGGATACAAATGAGAACATCCTCGTAGTTTAACTCCCAACTACACCAGTAGTCAGGAATAAGGAATTGAAGAAAAACCATGCTTGCATCCTTTGCGGCTTGTATGGACATTACTCCCACCATTTCCAAGACCTGTCCAAATTTCGAACGGCTCTTACTGACCTCCATCACCATTCCCTTGAGTATGAGATCACCTTGATCAAAGAAGTTCACCCACCACCACCTTCTTCAGACACCATGTCCATCTACATGATGTCCAGTTCCACCGACTCGCTCATCTCCATCGACGGTCCATCAAGCCTGTCACTTCATTACTTCAACAACGATGAGGAGATACTTGAAGCTCTCACCACCCTAGAATACCCATGGGACGACATGCACAATCACTCATTCTTCCTCTCGAAAGAGCTTGTGTCGCAATCCGACCATTTTTCTGTGGAGACCAAATATTTCATCCATGGGAAGGTTGACTGGTTCAAGAACCCAATCCCAGCACCCGATACCTTCGAAGAAGGGAACATGGAAAACATTTCACCAATAATTAAAATCGACATCTCAACCAACTCTGAGATCGTTGAAGAAATCATGCTGGGGGCATATCGCTCCCTAGAAGAGGTCGATGCCTACAACACTCTCTTCCAAGAATTCCATGACATCTTCACTTGGTCATACACTGAAATTCCCAGCTTAGATCCATCCATCATGGAACACCACATAGACACATGGCCTGATGTGGCACCTATCCACCAGAAGCAATGGCCCATCCATCCATCCAAAGTGGCGGCGATGAAAGCCAAGATAGAGAAGCTGCGCATAACCGACTTCATTTATCCCATTGCATACACAACTTGGGTTTCTAATCCTGTTTCCATGAATAAAAAATAGGGTACCATTCACGTTTGCACAAAATTCCATGATCTTAATGGGGCATGTCCCAAAGACAACTTCCCCACCCCGTTCATCAACCAGATCATCGATGCATGTGCCGGACATGAAGCTTTCTCCTTCATGGACGGATTTTTCAGCTACAACCAAATCCATAAAGAATACCATTACAAAACAGCATTCACAACCCCATGGGGCACATTTGCTTACCCAGTCATGCCCTTTGGCCTCAAAAATGCTGGAGCCACCTTCCAGTGCACCATGACATATTGTTTCCATGATTTAATTCACATCATCTTGGTCTACTTGGACGATCTCACCGCTCGATCATGAAAACAAGAAAAACATATAGACGACTTGCGGCAAGTATTTTTATGTTGGCGTAAGTACAACATCAACCTGAACCCCCTCAAGTGCATTTTTTGTGTCCCAGCAGGCTATTTACTCAGATTTATCATCTCCCACAAAGGGATAACGGTAGATCCCCTCAAATTTTAGGCCATCCTTGATCTTCCTTCCCCAATAACTCACCACCAACTACAAATCCTACAAGTCAAGGCCAAATTCCTTCACCGCTTTGTGCCAGAGTATGCAACAAAATCCTATGGATTCATCCACCTTCTCCGCACAAAAATCCCCTTTGTTTGGGATCGGCAAGCACAAGAATCGTTTGAGGCACTCAAACAAGCCCTGGCTTTTGCACCATTACTCTCACCACTAGATTTCACTCGAGACTTCATCCTTTATGTGTCGGCCTCAGAAAAGACCATTGCTGGAGTCCTGGTCCAAGAAGATGATGCTTTCCATGAGCACATGATTTACTACGTCAGTCAGAAGCTAATAGCACCCGCATTACTATATTCACCTGAGGAGAAATTATCCCTCCCCGTCATATTCTCGGCTCAAAAATTGTGCCACTACATCATTGCCAACCATACTTGTGTAATGGCTGATTCAAACCCAATGCATTACCTCTTAAGCCGCCACCTTCTACAAGGTTGAGCAGCTAAGTGGGTAGTCTTCCTCTAAGAGTTCGACCTAGAGTTTGTGTCTCCAAAAAGCATGAAGGCACTCGCACTGGCCACACTCATGACTGATCTGCCCCCATTAACCACATCATCACCCCCCAAGGATGATCTCCCTAATGATTTTCTATTCATCATATCTACTGATGACCCATGGTATGGGGACATCCTTCTCTATTTACAAACACAAAATTTCCTAGCGCACTTCAATCGGGAGGATAGGCGATGCATCTGACATCAAGCCATTTGCCACTTGTTGATTGGAGATGTTTTGTATTGTCAAGGCATTGATACCATCCTATGTCATTGCCTCACCCATGATAAGGCCAAGACCATCCTCAACGACAGCCGTAGAGGAGCTTGTGGTGGTCACCTTTCAAGCCTAGCAACCACCCAAAAGATTCTATGCGCCAGCTATTTCTGGCCCTCCATCTTTGCTGATTGCATAGAGGCAGTCAAACATTGCTGCAGCTGTCAGCTTTCTGTCCCAAAGGAAAGAACCCCCCTCGGCACCATTACATCCCGTAATCACAGTCAGGCCCTTCTGCAAATGGGTAATCGACTTCATGACTGTCAACCCCATTTTTACTAATGGCCACAAGTACATTATCGTGGTAGTCAATTACTTCACCAAGTGGGCCGAAGCCATGCCCACATTCGATTGCAAAGATGAAATCATGGCACGTTTCTTCTTCAACCATGTTATTACACGGTTTGGTGTCCCCAAACAATTAGTCTCAGATCATGGAGCACACTTCCAAGATGCTATATGGGCTGAATTATCAACCATATTGAAGTTCAAACACCAGTACTCATCATCCTACTACCCTCAAGGAAATGGCCAAGTTGAAGCGATCAACAAAATCATCAAAACAATTCTCCAACAAATGGTAGGAAATCACAAAACCAACTGGCATCACATGCTATTATCTGCCCTATGGGCTTATCGCACATCCACAAAAACCGCAACCAGTTTCACCCCTTTCCACCTAGTACATGGTGTTGAATCAGTGCTCCCTATAGAGTGCCAAATCCCATCTCTTCACCTCACAGTGGAACTCCTTCCTGATACTTCACCTTTAGAAGAAAGGCTCCTCCAAATCGAGCAAACCATAGAAGATCGTCGAGCTTCCCTCCAAGCCATCAAAGTAGCAAAAACATGATCAAAGATCCAATATGACTCCCATGTCCACCCTCACACCTTCAGCGAAGGTGATATGGTTCTAGTCTATGACCAACCCAATGATAAATTGGGAAAAGGCAAGTTCGAATCAATCTGGTATGGCCCATATGTCGTCCATCGTTGCCTCGGAAAAGGGGCATACACCCTCATTGACTCTGATGGACAACTCTTGGAGAACCCCCGCAATGGGCTCTACCTCAAGAAATTTTATGCTTAACATCACCAATGAGTCACTTCATTTTATTTTTTCTTGTTTTTCAACATTTTTAGCAAAAATCAAAGGCAGCACCATCAACTGCTAGTCAAAAGTCACCCGGAACCTGTTTGAGATACCTCTCACACCTCCAGGATCAAATTTCCATTTCCTTATGAGACCATCATCTCATGTTTAATTAGTCAAATTTGGGACCATTTTCCACAAGTCACCTTGATTCACGAGCCATGACATGATGATGCGGGTGTCTATGATCCGATACTCATATCACACTTCCCGAACACTACTCATGCAAGCCATCGGGCCACCACCCATTAAGGATTGTACTATACTTTTATTTTTGTATTTATAATTGTCTTTTTTCACCACACCTTACATGGACCTCTAGACCATTGTCCATAAAACCCTTTCTTTTTCTTCCATGTATTTGGCATATAAGTGTCCACGGACTTGCACTTACATTGCATGTAGTCAATTCCATCCACCGCAACACACACACATGCTCTCTTAACCTCTATCCGAGAGCCACCTCATTTTGTGTGCCTCTATCGCACCGACTCGTGAGCCTCTTCCATGATATATCCCACACATGTATTGGTATGTTTGAGAGCCTTCTTCTCCATCCATACTGCATGGATGACCTTTGGACCTCTGTCCATGTTATAGCGTATTTCACCACACTAGGTGAATCACACATTGTATGGCCTTCCCCTATCCCACTGCAGACTCATTATTCCCTATGGACCATTTATTGTCTTTTGATGTATCATTGACCATCCCTAAAAACATTAGAAAAAATGATATACGTGGTCTTTTCCCCGATAACCGCGTACATACGCGGATATTCCCTCTATAGTCGCGTACATCGGGATGTGTGCATAATCCAAAACTGTTGGACCGTTCCTTGCCTTGAATCCGAATCATATGACTCCTGGCCTTCCATATGCCTTGATATCACCGGATTCGACCTTTTAATATCACTTTGGAAAGCTATATAAGGAACCATTGAGACATTGAAAAGAAGAGGAGAGAATTGAGAGTACCGAAACTATAGTCCATTGTTGCCAGAACTATACTTGAGTCTGCATCCCTTTGTCCCTTTGGAGCACTATTGTGTTCTTCC
>LPNX010053792.1:0-19552 GCA_001517045.1 Pseudotsuga menziesii
GTTTCTTTGGGTAGAAATTCTTGAAGGGATGTTAGACAGTGGAGTCGCTAGATGGATCGAGTTTTAATTTTTATGTTTTTTAAAGACTAGATCAATCAATTTTTTTTTTTATCTTTTTAGTTGTTTAGAAAAAAGTTAAGCTAATTCATACTCGGGAATAAAAAGATTTATCCCCGCCAACGGTGCCAAAAAGTGTTGCCGCCTTTTCACACACCTGGATCACATGGTAGAAATCTTCAAGCCACTCGGTGTGTCCTTGGGGGCAAGTCTTGAGTCAAGGCTGTCACCTTGTTCTTGACTCCTCCGTTTAGGCTCAACTCCTAACGAAGCTAAGGGGGGTAGACCCTATTAAGTTACTAAGGATGATTTCTTAGTGTGGTGATGTTAAATTGAATCAGTTACTTAGGAGTTCAAATATTTTAACTATAGACAATTAAAGATGACAAGATACGAAAATAAACACACGAAAGCACAAAACTGATAAACAATATATATATGAAGCAAAAATGACCAGTGCCTTAAAATGGAGTCAAATCAAAGAGATCAATGTGCTTGCATGTGCTTGGAGTGGATGTTTTGCGATTGCATATTGGTATGTTTTAAGTTAAAATTGAAGTATGAATTGATTAAATTAGGCTAAGGGGGGACTCTAGATTTACCCGAGAGTACTTGGAGTATGTCCAAAAGTAAACCTTCAAGGCTACCCGCAAGAAATATGTGGGATGAAATGGAGTCTTTGGGGCTATTTTTCGTAACGCACCCATTAGGGTGTGACAAAGATCGATGCCCCGAGGTCACTTTTCAGAAGTTCCCGCTTCCTTTGGGTATTTTGCCACCGTAGAGGTTTGATCGAGGTGTTCGAATTTCACCTGATGGTTTGTCAATTGGGGAGGGTGAGTCCTAATTATGCTAGTCACCCAAGTGCTTTTGATACATCTTGACTAATCGGACGAACCGTAGCCAAGTGCAGAGCATACGCACTGGAATCTTGTTGATTTTAGTAAGTTTTAAATTGGATGTTCTTGTTTAAAAGAAAAACCTCCAAGAACCTCTTTTGATCCAAGTGGATCTCAATCGGGGAATCGAGGAGGGGTAAATTTTATAGTTGCTTATAAACAAAATGTAGAAGAAAGCAAAAAGATACACAATTCATATTTCTTAATTAATCCTACCACGAATCTTTTTCCCCTTTCGGGTCAATCGGGAAATCGTGGGGTAAGTATTACGATTACTTTGAAATGTGAGATATGGAGTATGGAATTAATAACAAGATCAAGTATACTACCCTATAAATCAGATCAATTCTATTAAAAATGAAATAAGCAGAAAACGACGAAAATGGCATCGACGTGAATCCCCCTAGGGGGGATGGGGAATGGGCTTGAAAGAGCCTATTCCAAAAATGATTTTACCACAGTGGTTACAATATCAAAGAACTGATAAATCAGAAATTTCTTGGTCCTTATACAGGCTGAAACCAAGTTTTTACAATTTTGGAAAAATTTTGAGCTTTTTTTGGCGAAAAGGGAGACCCCTGGGGGGATTTGAACGCTCCTGAGACCACTTCAGATAGCAGCTTCCCTTTATTTCTGTCAGACCTGCTAAAGGATAGTGAGCAAGTTAGAATAACATATGCCCAAAGGCACTTTAAGAGTACCTTTGGATCAGCCTACTTTATCTCAAAAATAATGCGGTTAAACTAGCTAAAACGACGAAAAAGAAACCAAGCTTTCCTTGGGATCTTGGCTTACTGTTTGTGCAGCCAATTAAATTGCACTGATATTGCAGAATATTAAACTTATCAAACAACAAATGAAACTACCTTAACAGCAAGCTATGAATTTTCACTAAATTGCTTGCGAAAATAAGGCACTTTTAGCTAGATCTCTTGAAATTGAACTTTAGGTGCAAAACAAAACTAAGATATAGAATTTGGGAGGGATCTTACTGATTAGATCTATGTGTATTTTTCTTAGTGAGATAGATTAGAGTAATAAGAAACCTTTTAATTAACCAATTTGAGGAAAATTTTAGATTTTAAAGGAGGGAAAGGGGAAGAAAGGTGCTTGTTGTTGAAGCAGATCTGCAGAGGAAACTTGTTAGTGGAATGCAGAGGGGCAATGTCTTCACAAAAATTTGGATGTGTAGTGGAGTCAAACTAGATCCATAGCTCATCCAATCCTTAGATCCATAGCTTGTCCAATCCTTGCCACCTGAAAGCTAAACACACAATCCTGCATGAAACCTCATGAGATTTGGATATATATATGAAAAAGAAACAAGGATTACATGCAAATAAACTTATTAAACATGTATAATCAAGATCTTCTAACATATATTCTATGAGATATAAGAAAAACAAGTAACCTTACTTGCCCAACTATACTCCTATTGATTCAGCTGAATCGTTCAAGCCAGACAGGGTTCAGATGCAGAAATTGAGAGAAAAGCCGGTAACATCAATAGCCGTAAGACAATGCTTAATCCACACATATGAGAGAATTACACCATTTAGCCTCCAAAGCTTCTTTATTTCAACAATCAAAAGATTACAACAGTATTACAATGGCAAGCCCTTCAGTCCAATTCTCACTAGCTTGGAAGAGGGAGCCTCAAGCAAGATATATACAATTTACAGGCCATCCAGCCCAGGGGGGCGCAATTCCTCATGGAATCAAGTGAAATTGGAGAGTTCATCAATGCAGAGCTGAGGCTGAACTGAGCCTACTTGTCAACCGGGGGCCTGATCTGGCTGACACATCAACCCATACACTGACACATCGGCCCAAAACTCATCCAGATGAGCCAAAACGTGTTAAGGAGAGAGGGAGGGCGAAATTCCCCATAAAGGATGCTCAAGATCAACTCTGGATCTTATTCGATCACCTCCTTCAGTCAAGGATTTGTAAGATCCAGTCAATCTACTTTAGATCTGACTGATTTCAATCAAATCGGCTGAGAATCCATTGATTTATTGATTTTGGATTTGCTCCATTATCCATCAATTTATTAATTAAAATAATCAATAATTGATTTTTGGGGCTTTCTGACCTGAGTGATGGAAGATCACTCAAAACTTAGGAAATAGTGGGTCCATGGGTTTACATGGTGCTCTTAGCTTGAAAATGAGCACCTACATGATTGAAACCGATTATTTGGCCCACTTTTATTACAAAATCAATTTTTCCATTTAAACTATTAAAAAATAGCCTAATTTTTGGAAAAATTAAAATTTAATAAAAAACACTGAAAAAACTAAAAAATTGAAAAATTGAAAAACACCTAGGGGGACTTAGACATGTTCATATGAATCAAAAATGATGTCTAGCATGCTTATACATTGACACATAGACTATAATAACGTCAATAGGCCTAAATGCCAAGCCGACCACCCCAACTTTGGAGGTATGGAGTGAAAAACTCAGAAATTATCAGTCGTTTGTTCAACAACCAATAATAACCAAGGGAAAAAACACCCTGGGCTGATTGGATTGACAAATGAAGTCTAAGAGACCGAGTCTTTTACAGACACTATCATGCTAGAACATTTATTACAATCCCCCCATGGGGTATGAACATGTGATATGATACAACAAGCACTTCCCAGAAGTACTTCCAAAGGTCTTTTTGAAGTCGAACAAGTCAACCCTGTCCGGTTCACGAGGCTCACTTGATAAAAAACCACTAAGTACAACTTAGGTGGTAACAAGTTGCAAAGGGATATTGGCGTGAATCTTTCAAAGGTGCTTGGATTCACTTTTTTGGGGATCAGAGAAAGAAAGGTGGAGTTAGTGCTACCACCCACCTTGGCTTTCTGCTGAAAAGCTTTTTCCATTCTCAGGAAATTCGATTTGATGATATCCCAGTACTATTGGTAAAAGTGGATTGAGAAGCCATCCGGCCCTCGGGCCTTGTCAGGTTCCATAGCCCATACTATATTGCAGATTTATTTCTCTGTAAATTGCTTTGAGAGAGCCCAATTATCGTCATTGCTAACAAGGAGAGGAATGTGGGAGATAAATTTTGTGGAGGCACCCTTGTTTCCTTCTCCATTATCTTTGAATAGTTTTTGATAACGAGTTTCAGCTGCGATCTTAATTTGTTCATGACCTTTGTGCAGGATCCCATCCGAAGTGGTGAATTCAGAGATATGGTTTTTGGATAGTCTGGCTCTGCACTATCTATGAAAGGAGGAAGTGTTACGATGTCCTGCTTTTAACCGCAGACTTTGATATTTCAGCCTCAATAACTCTTCTTCTTGCTGAAAAGAGAGAAAAGATTTTGCTTGGGATTCTTGTTCTTTTTCCAAATTTGCTCTCATACTATCTTTTCTTTCAAGGTCTACTTGAAGATTTTCAAGAATCTGGAGAGTCTCCTTTTTGTGGCTAGTTGGATTCTTGTTGGGATTCTTGATCTATTCCTTTAGGGCTGCCTTCATGGCCTTTAGTTTCTGCTCCCACATAAAGGAGGGGGACCCTCTCACTGGAGTAGACCAAGCCAATATTAATTTTTCCTTGAATCCTTCCTTTTCGATCCATAGAGGGCTGAATATGAAGGGTATGGGCCCCAAATTCTCTTCTTCTTCCAGCTGGAGCAGGATGGGTTTGTGGTCTGAATTCAGTATTGGGAGAGTTTTGGAGGAGATCGCCCTCTTTTCAAGCAGTGAACTTTGAAACAAGAAATGATTCAGATGGGAAGCTATATGGTCTGTCCCAACTCTATTGTTTGTCCAAGTAAAATAACCTCGTTTTGGCTTGATATCTATTAGATCCCACTGCCACATGAGATCCTCAACTAGGGGGAGCATTTGATCCTTGTCATTGTTCCCTCCCCTCTTTTCTTTAGGATAAAAAATCAGATTTAGAACTCCCGCAATTATTATATTCCGAGGGGAGTAGATTTCTATGAAGTCTACAAGAGTTAGCCAACAATCTTTCTTTTCAATCTGAAGGACAGGGACATACAAATTGAAGAGAGAAAGGGTGAGCTTACTCGTTTTATGACGGAGCTCAGTGTAGATCTAGTGCTGGGTTTCAAGGGAGCTTTCAAGAGTAAACTCCTCGGTTGCCCACAAAGTTGCTAGACCCCTTGAGGTGCCTATAGCGCTAATGGCCTTCCCTGCCTTTTTCTTCCACTTTGTACTATTGATATGAAGGAGGGATTCCCCTTCAATTTTAGTCTCTTGGAGCATGAGGATCTTATGGGTTTCAATTTTTAGAAGGTCTTTTACTGCTTCGGCTTTTGAAGGGTTCCCCAGTCCTCTGCAATTCCAAGAGACTAGCTGCATTATTTACTGATATTGGGGTGGGTTGAACCTCCCTTCGGAGGTCTTGTTCTGGTGTTTCTCCCGATTGTCATTTCGATTGTAGCTTGGCTGCCCTGCATTTTTTGCCTCTTTACTTCTTCCTCTCGGGCTTCCCTATGGGATTTCCTCTTGGATTTTTTGGATGGCCTCTCAAAGGACTCATCCTCCGATGACCCTGAGTATTCCGTAGGTTTTTTCCTTGCTACCTCTGCGTATGAAGGCGAGGAGAAGATTCCTACTGGAGATCCCGGGTGGGGAGCATCTGTCACTTCCTTCTCAGTTGTTGGGGGAGGGGAATGCTGCTCGATCTCCTCTGTAACCGATTCTGTTTTATCTTCTGTTACCCTTAGTGTTTCAAAGGGATTTTCTTCCGCTTCTATCCTTGGCTGATCTTTGTTTCCCTTCTCTTGTTTCTGCCTTACTTCTAGCACATCAGATCCCGCCGATGTTTCTTTCCTTTTTTCCTACTATTTGTCCTTGCCGAGGAAAATTTCTGTGCTCGGGTCCATTGATCTTTGTTTTTCTCAACCTTCTTCTTTCAGTATCTCGCAAAGTGTCCGTGGCTATGGCAGTACCTACATTTGAAGGGTAGTTGTTCGTAGTCCAGCTCTTGGATGTGTGATCAATCCGAGACCATTAAGTTGATTGCTTCTGGTAGCCCTAATTCCAGATCCACCTCAACACAGATTCTCACATAGGAGTACTGGTCCTTTCTCTTTGCACAGTTTATGTATTTCCTGAGGGTGTTTGCAATGGTTTCTAGAGTCTTTGGGTTCTAGCAGTGCAATGGCAAATGGGGAAGGCACACCCACACCGGGACAACCGACGACACAGCTTGCGTTGGGTCAAATTTTGGAGTCCATTTATTCAAATATAAACCACGCGGACCCATAAAATAGGGTTTGTTCTTGAATATGAGGCTTTTGTCTTTTTCTTCGAACTCAAATATGAATAATCCCTTGCCTACGGAGTAGCTTTTGATGTTGTATTTTACCAACGGTCTCTAATTCCTCTGCACCCATGCATCTATCGCCTTGGGAGAGGTCCACAAGCCTGTGAATTGTCTAATGAGACCACTATCTTCCAGATTCAGAGCCGATTTGCACGTTTCTTCAGCTGGAAGGGCGATCGAAGGGATGCTATCCATCTTTTTCATGAATTTTTGCTGTGTCTCATTCAATTTATGTTTGCCGCAGCTTGCTATGAGTTTCAGGAAGGGAACCAACTTTGGTGGATGAGACGAGGAGCCTTCACCCCCCCCTGCCATCTGGACCCATGTAGCCAGGGAACACAACATAAGGAGGCTGTTGCTAGGGCTGGCGCTTTGTAGGGTTCGATCAGCCCGAGGAGGCTCACGTGAGCTCAGCAACCATTTTTTTTTATTGTTTTAAGGTATTTTAAAGATTCATGTTTGGATATTTATAATTTGATTTACTTGTTACAAAAGAGAAAGTAAATATATTAAGAAGATTTAACAAAAAATAGAACAAAGCTCTAGCCGATTTTTGAGAAAATAAACCATTAAGAGCTCAACGGAGTTCGCATTTTCGCTAAAAATCAATTTTCTATCGAATTGCAAGCATTTGGATCCAATTTATAAGAACCAAACTGCACTTCTTTAAGAATGTAATTATCATTAATAAATTTTTGCATATGCTCCTAAGAGTCCACACCCCATTTCCCCTGGTGGGATCTGCATCGGTGTGTTTTCCATGTTTTGATTTTTCGTTAGTTTAATTTTATTTTTCTTATTTAGTTGTTTATTTCTATGCTACAGGGAAGCGTCCTCACCCCTACCGCTTCGATCTTGAAGCGCACTCCCATAGGGAGCGCGATTCCTATTCACGCCCTTTTGGGAGTTATTTTAGGGAGTGCGCTTCCTGAGGAAAAAAAGGCTCCCTTTTTTTTCAAGGAGAGACCAAGGAGTGGTGAGGGAGAGTCGCTCCCAGATCTCTCCGTCATTGCTCCATGGTCTCTCCCAGGAGAAAAAAAGCACTCCCTAATTTCTCCCTCAATGCTCCCAAGGATTGAGGCGTTTTTTTTCTTTTTCTGGTTTTTGGAACCAAGAGATGGTTCCACTTGGATTTCGGGGCATGGTTAGGGTTCATTTAGGGGATGTGTTATATGGTAATGTTAAATTTTTAAAGTAAAAATGACATTCTCATTATCTTTTATTTTTAAAGTGTTTATTTAGAAACCTTTGAAAATCTTGATAGGAAGAGAAACATGCAGAGTTTTCATATGATCATTTAGAGCCATATCATATAGAATCACACACAAGTATTAACAATGAGGAATTTGAGAGGCAATGCATTGAAGAGTCATATTTCATATAGCTAATGGAGGGTCATCCTGAACTTGCATCTTCTCATTTAGAGTTTCCTTATGATTTGGAGCAACCTGGGGCTTACATAGAGAGTTATCATCTGACAAACCCTTTTGATATATATGATAGAGTTTGCGATTTTATTCATCATATAGATATATACATTAGCCATATCCAAACTTGGAAAGAGGAATATTGTGGAGGCACATGCTAGTTTGAGAAGTAGTTTGATGAAGTTATACATACCTATCATTTCCTATCCAACCCCCCAATCCTGAATATTTGCGTAGGTTTGCACTTTCTAATAAATATATCCTTGTTTTGGATGGTAACCAAACACAAGATAAATAAAATTAATTTTTGATAAAATGTTAAGGTGGTTACATTGGATTTATCATTTTACTTAACATTTTGATTATGTCATGCTTAGAGTAGGATAATAAGCTCCTTAAAGTGAGCATTTACTTCCAAGATTTTTTTTTTTTGTACTTAGGATTAAGTAGTATTTTTCATTGGTAAAATTTTGTTTTAATTTCCAATAATGCAGTTTATGGTTCAATGGTTTTTTAAAAGATTTTGTGCAATTAAGGTTGGCTTGTCAAGTTAAGATGTTTTTACAAATGATTGAAACCACAAATTCTCTAGTTCTCACATGCTCTCCTTGCGTAAATACGATATCCAACACATGTCCTGTAGTTGGAGCTAGATGTTACCACCTAATTTGCACTCAACTGGACTTTCAACTGAGCCTCCAAAGATGAACAAGTACTTGTTTAATTTTGAGTTTAGAAGTAAATTCAAGCCTTCTAGAGCCCCCTTTTTTTACTTTTTTACCACATGTTCATACCTTGTGGGGAAATTGTTAAAATGTGCTAGCAAGTTTTTTTGTAAAGGACTTGGATTCCTAGGACTTAGACACCAATCCAGGTATTGCAAGGTGTTTTTTCCTTATTAATTATATGTTGTTGAATAAAGGACTTGTAATTTTCGAGTTTTTCACTTGCTCCTCCAAAGCTGGAATGGTCATCTTGGTGGTTAAACCCTGGGAGGTTATTAAAGTTCATGTATCAATATATATGAACATGCTATACATTAATATTGAGTCATATGAACATGTGCTATGTCTCCCTACGTTTATTTTTCATTTTCGTAAAAATAAAAATTTCTCGTAAACTGAAGTTTTTCTTAATGTTTTAATTAATTTTTTTTTAAAGGGAATAAAAGTATGCTATGGAGGCAGAATTTGGTACGTGGGTGCTTAGTATCACGCTCACAATGTACCCTTTATCCCAGAACCAACTTTTCCTATATTTCCAGTCATTAAATCGTCACATAAAGCATTTTTTTCTTAAAGAAGCAACAAAATGTCAAAAAAAAATGTTAACAATGAAACAAAATGACAAATCCAAATCGTAAGGAAACGTGACAAAAACATGTTGGATTGACTTGGGAAAGGTATTATTCTCTTCATTGGATGACGGTGACTTCGTTTTATGTCAAAATCGTCATCTTTAGTGGACATATGAAAGGTGACAACTTCATTTAGTTGAGGATGCGCCCACCATATTATAAGTCACATGGTTTATGTGGCAATTAAAACATGATGTCTCGCAACCAAAGTTAAATATGAGTGGTTTTGAGTAGTTGGAATTTTGATTGAGATTAATATTGATAGGTGGCGAGTCCCCATGATTTGTGAATGCGCCCTCTCTCAAATGGTGGCACATGAGGGTATGTGGCAACGCTTTATTAATAGTGGATACTACAAAGAATCAGTGTGCTTACCTCTCAAGAGGTGGCACATACCTCATGATATTAACTAGATAATTATCCCATCAATCAAGGTATCCACTTCCCTCTAACTCTCTCATGCGCCGCTATTGGCCATTGTTTCACATGAGAAGGTGGAACCTATGCTCAATTGCACTGTAAGATTTCTGAAGTATTTTTAATTGAATCAATAAAGGCTTTGGATGCAAATTGAGGAGTGGAACTTTTGTGTGGATGATAATGTTTTTATGGTTTTATAAGTTATAATTGTGTTGTTTACATTATAAATATTTGTTTATTTATTTGGATTTTCAAGGAGAAGTATTTCTTAATAAGATAAAGTAGTGTGATTGTTTCATCCATTAAGTTTCATTAGATACATTAGATGGACATGTGTATTTGATGAGAAATGCATGTTTTATGAAGTTTCTATTGTAGTTTACACAAGGTTGCGTATAATCCTTTATTGTGAAAGTTTTGTAAGATCGCAGGATATCTAGCTTGGATATTGTGCTGAGAGTTTCAACATCGTCATATATTCAAACAACTTCTAAGAAGGACTAGTCCCTCCGATCCCCACTTTGAGGACCCAATTGCCCAGATTCGACGGTTATTTCTCTTCACTCTTCTTATCTGCAAAGTTTAATTCTCTTTGTCAATGGTTCTGTTTTAATTTTAGATATATAATATCATGCAAGAATATAAGTACATATGAGTCTCAGTAGATCTAAATCATTCATAAATTTCAAGGTTCCAAAGTTTAGATGTAATAAAAGCCACAAAGTGGTATAAAGTAAATCTAAAACTTTGGGTAAAGTAGATTGTTTTAAGGTATATTAAAGATTCATATTTTGATATTTAGAGATTGATTTACTTGTTCCAACAGATAAAGTAAATATAATAATAAGGTTTAACAAAAAAGAGAAGGAAGCTCTAGCCGATTTTCGAGAAAATGAACCATTAAGAGCTCAAAGGAGTTCCCCTTTTTGCTAAAAATCATTTTTTTCTATCAAATAGTAAGCCTTTGGATCCAATTTATAAGGACCAAAGTGCACTTATTTAAGATTTTAATTAGCATTAATAAACTTTTGAGTATGCTCCTAAGATCCAGCATAAAGGTAAGCTTTGTCCTGGATTGATTTTTTTGCTCCAAGAAGTGCTTTTAAATTTTTTACGTTGGAAGCTCGTTCCAGATCCTGCTTGCCTGGTTCATCCATCGTTGGAGACTGTTTTGGAGGATATCGGTTGCAGAAGTGCAGAGGATCTAAAGTTCAGTGAGGAGCCTCATGGGTTAGCCCTAGATTGCAGGTTGTTTGTGCATTTGCAGGTCGCTTGGTGTGCTATTTAGAGTTCCTTTCATTGTTTCTAGAGAGCTTAGGTGTTTCTTGCTTCAATTATTGGAGATTTCAGTGATTCTTGGTTCTGACGGTGTCAACTGGTTTGCTGAAGGATTTTATTTTTCTCTTGACTGCAGATCACTGGTGAGGCCTCCCCTGGAGACTGGAAGAACTTCTCTCAAGATCTGTCCTGGTGGTCTTTGCATCATGGATTCCAGAGGGGATCCTCCTGATCTTGATGCATTCAAGATATTGATAGCTACCCGTGGCAAGAGGAAAGGGGGTCCTTCCCAGAAATTTGTTAAGAAAGTAGAAATCCCCTCAGTCGAACTACCAACAGAACGGACTTGTCGAACGACTCTAAACCTTGCTGAGCGTGGGATTATTCGACAATTCATAGGTCTCTAGCCATCTCCAAAGGCTATTGATGGATGGGTGCAGATAAAATTGAGGCCCTTAATATCTGAAGGAATACGAAACCACTTTGTTGGAAGAGGTTATTATGTCTTTGTTTTTTACTCTGCAGAGGATCAAGATCTCATCTTTCGAAATGGTCCATACTTCATGGGTCCTCAGGGGATTTATTAGAATAAGCGGACACCAGATTTTGACCCTACTCAAGATGTTCCATCTGCTATCCCTATTTGGGTAAGGCTTCCTCATTTACCTTTGAACTGCTGGATTTCAGAGTCCCTTAAAACCATTGGGAACAAGCTTGGTAAATACATTGATAGGGAAGAAAGAAAGATCAAATATTCATGTGCAAGAATATGCATCGAATTTGATTTGGAAATAGGACTACATGAGGCAAATAAGTTAACAATAGCTGAATGGTCTCATATCCAGGAGTTAGACTATGAACAAATACCATTCAAGTGTCGTTTCTGTCATGGTTATGGCCATTTTGCTTGAAATTGCAAGAAAAAAACAGAAGATGATCTTGAAAAAGAAAAGGATAAGTGGACCCAAATTCAGAAATCAGGTTTATCTAATCAGGCTAATAGAAAGAGCGAAAAAGAAGGAAAGACTAAGAATGGAGATCAAGCCGATGGTAAGTTCCCCTCTAATGCACAGGCTGTAGAAAATCCTAATATATCTTCTAATCAATTTGTTGTTTTAAGTTCTTCTGAAGATAATGCTATTTTAGAAGATGGTGAATTGCAACATACAGAAGTGCAGGATGATGAAGCTGTAGAAAATATAGGATTAATGGATCTAACTGGAGTAGTTAAATCAGAATTATCCAACGTAGGTGAATTCTTGCAAAAAAATCATCCCTCTCCAAATGGAGCCAAATCTTCTCTTTCATATGTAGAAATTACTAAGAAGAAACCGATTGATAGCTCAGGCTCTTCTGATGAAGATTCTATTGAGAAAATCTCCAAAAAGGCAAGTAGGAAGTCTTGAAAGGAGGCTAGAGAAGAAGAGGTGGAGAGACAAAAGATGCAGGGAAGCCAATCCACTATTGAAATGTCAGTTGGGAGGAGCAAGAGGACTAGACCTTTAAAGGGAGTAATAACTCCCTCTCTTTTGAGTAAATAATGCAGATAACCTCTTGGAATTGCAGGGGATTGGGGAATCCAATCAAAGTTGAATCCGTCATATATTTAATGAGAATGGATTGGTTTGACATTCTCTTGCTACAAGAGACAAAGATTGAAGAAGATTCACTTCTTCTCTTAAGCAAATCAAAATGAAAAATGAATGTTGGAAAGGTTGTCAGCGTGAGAGGTACCTCTGGGGGTCTTGCTACTCTATGGTGTGGAGAAAATTTTCAACTAAAAGGATGGTTTGTTACCCAACACTAGATCTTTACAGTACTATTTCACATCTCAAGTAAGATCTCCTTTGCTCTATTCAACCTTTACGTCCTAGTTAATTTTATTGAAAAGAAAGGATGTTGGAAATCTTTATAAGATTTCTTAGACATTAATTCTCCATCAAATACTATAATAGTAGGGAATCTCAAGATAACTTTATCCCCGAATGAGAAAAAAGGTGGATCCTGTGGCAAGGATTATTTTCAAGACACGGTTGAGGCTCTAATTCAAACCTATAATCTGACTGATTTTAAGACTAAGAAAGGAAGATTTACTTGGTCAAACAATAGAATTGGGGTGGCCAACATTATTGCACGACTTGACAAATTTTTGGTTAATAGCTCCTTGATGGATGGGAATTTCGTTATCTCAACTAAAATCTTGCCCAATCTCACATATGATCATCACCCCATTACTCTGAAGCTCGAAAAAGAGGAAGATCTCGGCCCAATTCCATTTCATTTTAGTCCTTTATGGATTGAAAGAGATGGTTTCTGGGAAACTGTGTATCAAGCATGGATGCAATATGTTGAAGGGTCTCCAAGTTTTGTATGGGAGAAGAAACTCAAAAAAACCAAAGACGCTCTAAAAAATTGGATAAAAAGGCCCCAAAATACTCCAACGAGCAACAGACAAGAGAAAGTGATTGAGTTAGTAGAGATCCAATTAGTAATGGAAGAATGTGATATCACCAAAACTCAGCTAGCACTTGAACAGTCTCCTCAATTTAATACCTTACAATCTTTCAGACATGAAGAGGAATTTCTTAGGCTAAAGTCTCGAAGTCTCTGGGTGCAGGCTGGAGACAAAAATACAACCTTCTTCCATCACTAATGCAGAGCCAGATTGTCGATAAACCATATCTTGAAAATCTCCAGAGGGGAGGGGGAAGTTATTAAAGGCCATGTTAAACTAAAACAAGCTAGAGAAGGCATTTTCAGCTTTTGTTTCAGGAGGACAGTCTATCGGATGGTGAAGTGTCTATAGATTTTTTGGATAATATTCCTTCTCTTGTCAGTACAGAGGATAACACAAATCTATTGAAACCTTTATCTGAAAAGGAAGTTTTGGATGTCATATGGGCAATGGAGTCGGATAAAGCTCCTGGGTCGGACGAGTTTTCTTTTCATTTTTATAGTTCCTACTAGAATATAATCAAATCTTACTTGATCCACATGATGTCAACCTTCCATAAAAAATCTAATGTTGGAGGGTGTACGAATTCCACATTTCTTGCTTTAATCCATAAGGAAGCTAATCCTTCTTCTTTTGACAGGTTTAGATCGATTTCGCTGTGCAATGCCTCTTACAAGATTCTTGCCAAACTTCTAGCTAATCGATTCAAGCTTTTGTTAGGAAAGATGATCTCTCCTATACAAGGGGATTTTGTAAAAGGCAGGCACTTAGTTGATAATGTAATTCAGATTCAAGAATCCCTTCATTCACGTTTCCAAAGGAAGGAGAAAGGAATGCTTATTAAACTAGATATGAAAAACGCATTTGATAGAGTAAAGCTCCCCTTTCTTTATCGAGTCCTTCTCTCTTTTGGATTCAGTCCTTTGTTTGTTAATTTGAAAAAAACATGTACAGATAGGCCTTAGATTGCGCCTCTAGTCAATGGTAGACCTACAAATTTTTTGCAAGCTACTAGAGGTCTTCGTCAAGGGTGTCCGCTATCTCCTTTTTTATACATGTTGATGGTTGAAACTCTGAGTAGAAAACTATCAGTTGAAAATGAAGTAGGTAACATCCATGCCATTAATATTGCAAGGGGAGTGGACCCAATAAACCATGCCCTCTTTGCAGATGATTCTCTTCTTATAGGAGGGTCCTCATTAAAGATAGCTCGGGCCTTTAATGATATTCTTCAAAATTACTTCCTAATTTCAGGAGCATTGATCAATAACAAAAAAAGTGTTGTTTATGGTTGGAATGTAGATCATGCCATAATTCTTCGAATAACAAATTCTTTGGGATTCCCTGGTTTTGATAAGTGGGAGAAGATAAAATACTTGGGGCTGCCATTAACTCTTGGTTCAAGCCCTCCTTCTCTTTGGATCAATGTATTAGTTAATATTAAATCCAAAATAGCTTCTTGGGATGGTCGGTGGTTAACCGAGGCTGAGAATTTGATATTGATAAAGGCAGTTCTTTCAGCCCTTCCCATTTTAAATCTTCTTTGCTATTTGCCCCTAAGTCTATTTCGTCACATATTTTCAAAATTTTGCGAGATTTTCTTTGGAATGGTGGGAAAGGTAACTAGACTAAGATGCATATGGTAAATTGGGATATTCTTAAAATACCTATTTCTGAGGGCATATTACAAATATGTGGCCCTGAATTGGCTAATCTAGCCCTGGGAGGCAAACTTCTTTGGCAGCTATATGCAGAAAAAAAATCACCCTGTCAGCAAGATCTTTAGGATGAAATATCTGAGGAGCGACTCTTTGAGAAATTTATCAACTTCCAACACGCCCACAGGCACAACTACCTGGAATCTATGCAGAAGAGGAATCGATAAATTCAATCAGCAAATCTATCGAATTCCAGGTAATGGGAAGAAGATCAGTCTATGGGAGGATAAAATTTCAGGTAATACTCCTCTTTCCTCTATCAATATGTTAGAAGAGAGAAAGGACTGGCTAATGAACAAAGGACTTCTTCGGTTGGATAATGTTTGCATTTAGGATAGCGCTTGAAATTGGGCAGATTGGTTTTTCCTGAGCTTCCAAACCATCTCAATTCCCCAAATTTTTTTTTGTTCACCGCACTCTCAGGTCTAGCTCCAGTCCATAGCTCTTACAAAGACAAATGGGGTTGGGGTTCTACAAGAACTTATACAACTGCTAAAGGTTTTTTGGTTTTACAAAAGACTCGGCATGAATCTCATCTCTCTCTGGCAATTTCGAAATCGGTATGGTCTCCTCTTTGCCTCCTCAAGGTGAATTTATTCTCCTGGCTGATCCTGCATAACAAGGTGCTGGCATGCGAAAACATGCTAAAGTGTGGCTTCCATGGACCCTTCAGGCGCTGTTTTTGCACCTCAGCCTTTGAAACTGTCGATCACCTCTTCAACTCTTGTGATTTCTCAAAAGCTGTATGGGAGCTTGTTCTTCATGACCTAAATTTCTCTGCCCTTGTTCAAACAACCGTTGTTTCTTTATATATTCATTGGATTAAATGGAGTCCATCATCACGTGGCAAAAATAAAGATTGGATTAAACTATGGAAAATAATTCTGAAAGTCATCTGATGGAAATTATGGAGTGCCAGAAATAACTGGATTTTTAACAATATAGCATTGACTCCTCAGATCACTTCCCAAAAATCAAACTTCTCATTGCCGAATTTGCAAGCAAATTGATTTCCCCTTCCACTTTGACCTTAGAGATCTCGAATAACTAGGCTGAAAGTTATAGTCTCCTCAAGGCGTGCCAGATCGCTAAGGAGTATGACTACAAGTCAATTCAAATCTTCGACGATTCATAGCTATTTATCAAAGCATCAAACTCAACATATCATTTTTATAATACTGATTTAAACAATACTTTGCAGAGAATTTAGAATCTTGTGAAATATTTTGATAGGGTTGAATCTTTTCACATCCTACGGGAGTTAAACAATTTGGCAGATTATTTAGCAAATAAAGCTTGCCTGCTGTCTCAAGGTCACCTTAGCATCAACTAAAAATCTAGTTTCTTTCATCCAATTCCTTAATTGTAAATAAATAAGTTGTAATAAGTCTTTTTGGGAGATATACTCTCAAGTTGTAAGAGGTCTTGCAATCTCTGATCTTTTCAAAGTTTTTCTTTTGATCATTGTGTAATTGGCTGATCGATAATTGCCTAATAAGAACTATAACCCTTTATGGAAAAAAAATTATCCGTTTGAGTTAAAAAAAAATGTATGCTCCTAAGATCCCACTCCCCATCCCCCTTGGGGGGATCCGCGCCGCTGTGTTTTTTCATGTTTTGATTTTTCGTTAGTTTAGTTTTATTTTCTTGATTAATTGTTTATTTTACTTTATTTTTTACAATAAAATAAATACTAACCCCACGCATTCCCGAGTTATTCAAAATAGGAAATATATTTGTGGTTGGACTAATTAGAAAACACGTTTCTTTTCTCGTTTCTATCATTTTTTTGCATTTAAAATTAACTCGGTTGTCGTCTCCCAAGCATCCTGAAAGGGGGAAAGAGATTCTTAGCCATAAGTAATTTTTGAATAAACTTCACATTTAGTATTAATAAAATCAACCAATACTCCTTCCACATATGCGTTGCACCGTTGCAGCTCATCTGATCAGCTGGTTGTAACCAAAAAGGAATACGAGCGACTAGATTAATAAGAAAATACACATAATTTTATTTGTTGATAATTCAGGAGGTCACAAAGGGTGACTCTGACTGAGTCAGAGGGCTATTCCAAGCAGTTTATGCCTCGCCCTGTTGGGCACTTGGTAAAGTTGCTTTAGCGCTCAGTTCAAGAGAACTTCACTTGTTGGTCCAAACCAAAATTTACCCAGTCCTTAATCAACTAAGTAACAAATATTAAAATTTACCAATGAGACATTGCAATACTTTCACTGAGACTACATCTAGACGCCGTATACACAAGCACTCCATATTTACTCGTCCCGGTCTTTCGCATTTTTATGGTTCAAATCAATTACACATGTTGTCATGAATGGTGTTTGAATTAACAAAGCTATTGTTGTAATTTATTTGCAAATAACTTGTTGTTAATATTATAAGTTCATTTCACCTTTAACTCCTATATTATTTACTTTTTGTTTTATAATAAAAACCTTAGATTCATTTTATAGGGACCATCCCCCTTTGCTTCGCTAAGAGTTATCCTAGATGGAGGAGCTGAGTATCAGGTGGAAGCACTTGGATAGAGATTTCTTCCAAGGTCACACCCAGCGGATGGAATATTTTTGTCACATGACCCGAGGTGTGAATTAGGAAAAAATAGTGCCTAGAGTTCTTCTTATCATGACGGCTTTTTTTTCTCTTCCCTAGACACAAGCGTACTTTCCTACAACCTCTTTAAATAATAGAATATAAAAAAACAAAAAACAAAAATTGTGTTGTTGAGAATATGCTCAATTGATCATAACAGGTCAGAATGGAATTATACCCCAATATCTTTATATTTCTAAATTTTTATCTCTAAGCTCCTTTTCGGGCTTCATTCTTGTTATGTGTGTAAGGGGTTGGGGGTGATGAGGAAGAGGGGAAGTCTATTGTTTTCTTCGCATCCTCAACTAATTTTGAAGGGATTCACTCTAAAACATCTTGAATCTCAAGAGCGGTCATTCAAGTGTTACTATCCAACGCCTCTTTGTATAAGTTTCATTCTCCAGTCGGGCTCCTAACTATGATGATCCTTGATTTATGGTCATAACTCTTTGCTGTTATCCAAGTACTTCAGAATCTGGCACTTGTGGATGATTTTGAACCATCACTGGAGTTATTTCCACTCTACCAATGTTGTTAGTTATGTGGTCTTCTTGGGTTGCTTCATTCTTTTTAATTTCTCCATCTTCCTTATTGTTTTCTTGATCTTTATAATGACCCAGATTTGATAGGGAAGCGAATTTATTGGCCACAATTTTTTTTTTTCTTGTCTTTCAAGGTGGTTGTTGATGTGAAAATTGTGGTTCTCTTATCCTCTTATTATTTACTTGCTACATTGGTCATTTTTCCCCATGTCTTGTCTGTTTCATTGATTTTGATTGGTTCTTCCTACAATCCTTGATTGGCCATACACGCGGTATTCATTTGTATTTTAGGGGAAATTGTTCATTCTCTAACTCCTTAATTTTAATCAATATTTCCAAGTTGAGTTGGATTGCTTCCAAGATACCTTTTTCCAAATTCACTTCCACATAGATTATGGTGCATGAGTACTTGTTTTCCATTGGTTCAACAATGTATATATAATTCCTACGGATATCCCATATGTATTGAAGGGTTTCATCATCCTAGTGGATTAATGGATTATGTGGCAATATTACCCAAATAGAAACCGAGGCTGGGACATCTTCTGGGTTGAAGTCATCTTAGACTTTCAACACCACTTAAGAGTTAAAACAATAATGATACAAAACCATTGTAGAAATAATTACCAATAATAAGTAATTAGTTCATGTAATTACTAATACTAAGTAATTACTATATATAATTTACTAATATTAAGTAATTACCAAATGCAATTACTCATTTATTTTTCTAATTGCAGATGAAGATAATGTAATTATTGATCCATTAATTCAGATTTAAAATGGATGTTTCTTCAATTAGTCCTAATTATATTTCAATAAACAAAATATACATTCAAATGAACTTATCTTATTGAAAAACAACCCTTTATTTTCCCTCTAATAATTTTCCATCTTCTACTACGTACTAACGACATCATTATAGGGTTGTGTCTCTTGAACATTCTCATTTTTGATGTAGCTCCTTTTTTATTGATTTTTTTGTAATCTCTAAAAGAATCTCATAACCCAAACCGGCCATCCCAAATATTTTGAATCTTTCCCACTTCTGTAAATCAAAATATTTAGTTCATCGTTTACCTTTCTTTGTATTGATGACTAATGCAGGAGAGGTAGAACACTTTCATTTTTACTTAAACCTATGGAAAGATGATGGATATACTCAAATTAGCATGATGCATGCCTGAAAGGTGACCCTTTTTCCCATATACTTAACAATTATTGCACTATATCTTCCTGAGAAGATGACATCTGAGCAATCCCAACAAGTGCATTTGAAACATAGCGATGATTTATTTGTTTCCATGATTGATCCATGATATTTGGAGGGACAACATCTTGTAATTGTTTTAAATTTTTAAATGGTCTCCCTCCTTTTTCCGCCTTTCACACACCTGGGGGGAACATGGCAGAAATATTCAAGCCACTTGGTGTGTCCTTGGGGGCAAGTCTCGAGTCAAGGCTGTCACCTTGTTCTTGACTCCTCC
>LPNX010053792.1:19813-58747 GCA_001517045.1 Pseudotsuga menziesii
GAATTAGGCGAGGGGAGGACACCAGATATACCCGAGAGTACTTGGAGTATGTCCAAAACTAAACCTTCATGGCTATTTGCAAGGAATATGTGGGATGAATGGAGTCTTTGAGACTGTTGTTCATAATGCACCAAAAGGTGTAATAGAGATTGGCACCTCGAGGTCACTTTTCAGGAGTTCCCGCTTCCTTTGGGTATTTTGCCATCGCTTATAGTTTGATCGAGGCGTTGGATTTTCACTTGATGGTGGTTGATTGGGGAAGGTGAAGACTGATTAAACTAGTCACTCACGTTGCTTTTTATGCATCTTGACTGATCGGATGAACCACATCCAAGTACAGAGCATACACACGGGAGTCTTGTCAATTTTAGTGAGTTTTAAAGAATATGTTTTCTTAGAAAGAAAAAACCTCTAGGAACCTCTTTCGGTCCAAGAGGATCTCAATCGGGGAATCAAGGAGGGGGTTGATTTATAACAATTACTTATAGAATTTAAATATAAGCAGCAAACAGAAACAATTACTCCTACCACGCATCTCTTTCCCCTTGCGGGTCAATCAGGAAGTCACAGGGTAAGTATTCAAGTTACTTTGATACTGTGATATGGAATATATGATAAAGTAATCAAATCATGTTATTATACATGAATGAAACTAATCTAGAGTGAACAAAAATAAGACAATGCAAAAAACGACAAAAAAGGTGCGAAACCCCCCTAGGGGGGATGAGGAATGGGCTCGAAAGAGCCTGTTCGGAGAAATTTTTTATTATATGCTGTTACAATATCAGTAAACCTATCTGAATCCTCTTGTTTCTTATACAGGATGAAACCAATATTTTACAAAATTCCCAAAATTAAAATTACAGTCAAAAGGGAGACCCATGGGGGGATTCATATGATCCAAAAGCCACTTTCGAATAGCAGCTTCTCCTCTTTTTGTTATGCCTGATAAAATACAATGATATTATTAGAATGAAATATTCCCAAAATCACTTTGAAAGTACCTTTGGGTCAACCTACTTTAAAAAAAAAAAAAAAAACTAAGTTAAAACTAGTTAAAATGGCAAGAAAGGAACCAAGGAAAGCAAGCTTTCCTTGGGATCTTGGCCTGCTGTTTGGGAAGCCAATGAGATGTGCACTGATTGCTGGATTTATATTTTATAGAAGAAAACATAAATCTAATGCATGCAAACTACAAATTTTCTTTTAAATGCAATGCAAAAAAAAACGATTTCTTTATGCTAGATCTATGATGCTTATGGGGAAATTTTGAAAAGCAGAGATCTAGATTTTTAAATGATTATGTATGAGATCTAATGAGATATTTTGCGTATGATAAATTATAATTTCATGCATAAACACGATAACCAAGAATATTTAATTTTTTGAAGAAAAGCGAAGAAGAGGAGAGAAGGTCGGCTTGTTGCTTGAATGGAACAAGTAGAAAGGAGGCCCTTTTGTGGAGCATTGAGGGACAGAGTCTTGCGCTTATTGGATAAGGAATGGCATCAATCTTGATCCACACCTTTGTCCAATTAGGAACCTGCAACTAAATAACACAAGCCTTCACAACACCTCGTGAGATCTGGATATAGATGTATAAAGCAACAAAAATGAAAGATCATGCAAAAATAATCTTATTTAAGCATATAACTGAAATTATTGAGCATACATAATATGGATAAACAAGAGCAAGTAATATAACTTACCTAATTTACACCCTTACTTGATTCAACCGAATCCTTGAAGCTAGAAAACAAAGGCAGCACAAAATTTGGAAAGAAATTGCAATTACCACATTAGCAGCATGATGTTGGGAATCCACAAACACATGCACTACATGGTATAGCCTCCAAATATTCTTTATTCACAATAAAAATATAGCAGTATTACAATGGAAAAAACTCCTCAATCCAACTCTAACTAGCTTGGAGGAGGTAAACTGAGCTTTATTTATAACAATAGCAGGAGATCTAGCCCAGGGGCGCAATTCCCAAGGAGAGAGAGGCTACAGCTACATGTGGAGTGAATCCAGGCCTGATCTATTTCTAACTGAGCTTAATCCGAGTCTCACTGAGAGCAACTATCAATCGGAGAGATGATTTGTCTGACACCTCAACCTGTTGACTGAAGCATCCACCAAAACTCAACCAGAGAGGCCCACACATGTGGAGGAGAGAGGGAGGGTGTAATTCCCAAGATTGCATGCAATAATGCACTCCTAGTTCAGCCCAAATCACCCCCTTCAGTGAAGGAATTGTCAGATCCAGTCAATCCCAAGCAGAAGAGATTGATTTTAGTCAAATCAGAGTAAATCCCAATGATTTAGGATTTGGGTTTTTCTCCATTATTTAATTAATTTATCATTTAAATAATCAATATTTGATTTTTAGGGATTTTTGACCTGAGTGATGGACAAATCACTCAAAACTTAGAAAAAATGGGTCTATGGGTTTACATGCTGCTCTAAGCTTGAAAATGAGCACCCCCATCACTGAAACTGATTATTGAGCCCACTTTTATTACAAAACCATATTTTCCAATTAGACTATTAAAAAATAGCCTAAGTTTTGTGGAAAAATTAAAATTAAAAAACTTAAAAAATTAAAAAAATTAAAAACCTAGGGGGACTTAGACATGTTCATATGACTCGACCATAATGCCTAGCATGTTTATACATTGACACATAGACTCTAATAACCTCAATAGGCCTAAATTCCAAGCTGACCACCCCAACTTTGGAGGTATTGAGTGAAAAAACAGAAATTATCAGTCGTTTATTCAACAACCAATAATAACCAAGGGAAAAAACACCATGGGCTGATCGGATTGACAAATGAAGTCTAAGAGACCGAGTCTTTTACAGACACTATCATGCTAGAACATTTTATTACAACTCCCCTATGGGGTATGAACATGTGATATAGTACAACAAGCACTTCCCAGAAGCACTTCTGAAGGTCTTCTGAAGTCAGAACAAATCATCTTTGTCCGGTTCACCAGGCTCACTTGATAAAAACCACTAAGTACAACTTAGGTGGTAACATCTAGCTCCAACTGCGGGACATGTACTCGATCTGGTCATTGGGCAAGGAGAGGATACGAGAACACCAGAATCTCTGGTTTATACACCCTGTAAAAACATCTCAACTTGACAAGAAAACACGAGTAGCACAAACTTTGTAAAAAACCAAATGAACCATTAAGCTGATTTATTTAAAATAAATGTAACTAACTAATGAAAAAAAGTCTTATTATAGCTTAGTACAAAACGTAAATGTAAAAAATAAATGCTTTCTTTTAAGGAGCTAATTTTCCTACTCTAAGCATGAAAAAAGGTTAGGTGTAATAAAAAATCCAATGTAACGACCTAAGCATTTTATTAACATAATTTTTTTTTCCATGTCTTTGGTTATCGGCCAAAGTAAGGATACTTTATTTAGAGAATGCAAACCTGTGTGATGATCCGGAATGGGCAGGCTGGATGGGAAATCATAGGCATGAATAATGTTGTCAAACTTCCTCCCAAACTGGTAAGTTCTTGCATAGGCTGCTTCTATCCATGACTGGATAGGGTTGATGTACAAATTGGAATGATGAGGAAGATTGACTACACCATCATATTGGTCATCGAGGATTACCAGATGATAACTCACTGTATAAGCCCCAAGCGGCTCCAAATCATAAGGAAATTCTATATGTGAAGATGATAGTTGAAACTTATATTCTACTAACTGCATCACATCTGTCTTTTCACAACACTATTTCTCAATGTCTTCATTATTGATACCTTTGTGCGGCTCTGCATGATATGACTTTGAATGATCATATAAGAGTTTTGAATGCTGCTTTTCCATACTAGGATTTTCCTAGGTCTCCAGATACACGCTTCCCTCTATGGAAGTATGGTAGATTGGACTTCCACAAATTTCTGAATAGACACTCCCCTTGCTGGATATAGCATAGATGGGATTCTCAATAAGATATTCACAAAAATTCTAATAGTCATCACCACCATCTATGTTAGATTTGATGGATTCCCCATGGCTAATATTAAGTTATGATATCAAGTTCTCTTTGTCTTCATTACTGATATTGATATATGTCTCAAACTGATCATATGGGTGAACTGCATGCTCCTTTCCATATCAAAATTTCCCAAGGCCACAAGGTCCATGCTCTCTCCTTTAGATACGCCATAGACAGGAGAATCAACAAAACCATCAAAATTTTCTGGTTCATTATCAACATCTTTGTCGGACATAAGGGAATCTTCGTCACTTGTATCATGCTCTAAGTCATACTTGTCCTCATTTTCATACTCATCTTCTTCAGAAAAAAGGTCACAGGGTAGTAAACCTTCCAGACTGTCATCATTATATGGAGAACACATAGGAGTCCCATCATGCACATTACAGTTTTCATCATAAGTTTCACTATAAGATTCTGCAATGGTTTCATCCTTAGGTTTGTACTGTTTAGCTGATGACAAAGGGTAGGCCTGACCTACCATGTATACATGATCAGGCTCGCTTGAAGTTGTTTCCTGACTATTGACCTTGGTAAGTCCATGTTCCATGACTTGATTTTCAACATAACAAGTGCTTTCTTGGTGGAATTGTTCACAAGGTCTACACCATTGAAGTACTTCTTCTACCATGTTGGCTGAGTCTAACTGGTTTGGATTCCTAGGCTCTTGATGAGGGGCTTTCTTCTGATACATCTAATTTTGCTTGGGCTGAAAGTTCCTAGGTCCATTATTCCTTTCCATTGTGATCAATCTATTCTGCATGTCATTCAATTGTGCAATATGATTGGCCATCTATTGGTTTTGACTAGTAACCAAGTTTTTTATCATGTCCTCCACCTTTTCCATGGGATCTTTAGAAGTTCACTTTTCTTTTGATTCAACAACGTTATCCTTGGTCTCTTTGTTGCAGGAAGTGTTTCCCCTAGTGTATCTTGGAATGTTGGACTTGCCTGAAGATTGCATATTCTTTTCTATTTTCTCGGCCAATTCCTGGGCAATTTTTAGATTGGTCGGTTCTTTATCTCTCAACTAGTACCTTAAGTCACTGGTGAAGGCTTCAATGTAGGATATGAGGATAGAGGCATTTTTTGGCTTGATGTCTCTAGGAAGGTCCGCAACCACACGCCTGAATTTAGTGTTAAATTTATCCATGGTTTCATTCTCCATCTTCTTTATGCTATAAAGGGTAGCAAGCAGATGTCTTGGTTCCTTCTTTTCTCCCCATTTCTTCCTAAAACCATCTTGGAATTCACTAAGAGTTTTATATGAATCATCATCTAGGTTGAGGTACCATTCTTCAGCATCATCTTCTAAGGATAAAACAAAGAGCTTCATTTTGACATCGTCATGGTTATGGGCAGCATCATTGCAATAACTGACCAGGTGCTTTTCAAACTTTCGAAGGTGAGACTTGGCAGTGATGGCATTACTGCCTTGAAATTTGGGGAACTTCTTGATAACATCTTTTGGAATGGCATGGGGAGCACCTGCTATCTGAGAAAAGTCAAGGGGTTTGAAGAATTCCGTCATTTCTTGAGATTGGTGAACATGACTCTCTACAAATATGTGATGGATATCTGAGAGGGATTGGTCTCCTAAATATTCAAGGTTTCTACGAGAGGTCTGCCTATTCAATATTTCTCTAATAAACCTTCCGGGATCAGAGAGAGGATTGAATAATTGTCGACGGTTTCTTGGGGTATAAATTCTTGAAGGGATGTTAGACAGTGGAGTCGCCAGATTGATCGAGTTTTAATTTTTATGTTTTTTAAAGACAAGATCAATCAATTTTTTTATTTAATCTTTTTAGTTTTTTAGAAAAAAGTTAAGCTAAGTCGTAATCGGGAATAAAAAGATTTATCCCCGGCAATGGTGCCAAAAAATGTTGCTGCCTTTCACACACATGGGGGGAACGTGGCAGAAATCTTCAAGCCACTCGGTGTGTCCTTGGGGGCAAGTCTCGAGTCAAGGCTGTCACCTTGTTCTTGACTCCTCTGTTTAGGCTCAACTCCTAACGAAGCTAAGGGGGGTAGACCCTATTAAGTTACTAAGGAAAAATTATTTAGTATGGTGATGTTAAACTGGATGAGTTACTTAGGAGTTTGAAATTTAACCATAAACAACCATATATGACAGGATAAAAAATGAGCGCACGAAAGCACAATGCTGAGACACAATATATATATATATATATATAGAAAGAAAGAAAATATCCAGTGCCTTAAAATGGAGTCATAAAATAATCAATGTACTTACATGTGCTTGGAGTGAATGTTTTGGGATTGGCTCTTGGTACATTTTAAGTTAATGTGAAATATGAGTTGATTAGAATTAGGCGAGGGGGGGACTCCAGATATACCTGATAGTACTTGGAGTATGTCCAAAACCAAACCTTCACGGCTACCCACAAGGAATATGTGGGATGAATGGAGTCTCTGAGATTGTTGTTCATAATGCACCCGAAGGTGTAACAGAGATCGACACCTCGAGGCCACTTTTCAAGAGTTCCAGCTTCCTTTGGGTATTTTGCCACGGCTTACGGTTTGATCGAGGCGTTGAATTTTCGCCTGATGGTGGTTGATTGGGGAAGGTGCAGACTAATTAAACTAGTCAATCACATTGCTTTTGATGCATCTTGACTGATCAGATTAACTACAACCAAGTACAGAGCATACACACCGGAGTCTTGTCAATTTTAGTGAGTTTTAAAGGATATGTTTTCTTAGAAAGAAAAACCCTCCAGGAACCTCTTTCGGTCCAAGTGGACCTCAATCGGGTAATCAAGGAGGGGGTTTATTTTAGAACAATTAATTACAAAAATTAAAGATAGCATCAAACAGAAACAAATCACAACTTTTCTAATTACTCCTACCATGCATCTCTTTCCCCTTGCGGGTCAATTGGGAAGTCTTGGGGTAAGTATTCAAGTTACATTGATACTGTAATATGGAATATATGATAAATTAATCAAAGAATGTTATTCTACATGAATGAAACTAATATAGAGGGAACAAAAATAAGACAATGCAAAAAACAACAAAAAAGGCGCGAATCCCCCAAGGGGGGATGGTGAATGGGCTCGAAAGAGCCTATTTGGAGAATTTTTTTATTATATGATTTTACAATATCAGTAAAACTATCTGAATCCTCTTGGTTCTTATACAGGATGAAAGCAATATTTTACAAAATGCCCAAAATTAAAATTACAGTCAAAAGGGAGACCCCTGGGGGGGTTCGGATGATCCAAAAGTTCGAACAGAAGCTTCTCCTCTTTCTGTTATGCCTGCTAAAAGACAATGAGCTTATTAGAATGAAATATTACCAAAATCACTTTGAAATTACCTTTGGGTCAGCCTACTTTAAAACAAAAAGAACTAAGTTAAAACTAGTTAAAATGGCAGAAAAGGAACCAAGGAAAGCAAGCTTTCCTTGGGATCTTGGCTTGCTGTTTGGGAATCCAATGAGATGTGAAATGATTTCTGGGTTTATCTTTTATAACATAAAACATAAATCTAATGCATGCAAACTACAAATATTATTTTAAATGCAATGCAAAAAAAACGATTTCTTTATGCCATGTCTATGATGCTTATGTGAAACTTTTGAAAAACAGAGATCTAGATTTTTAAATTCTTATGTATGAGATATAATGAGATATTTTGTGTATGATAAATTAGAATTTCATGCATAAACACAATAACCAAAAATATTTAATTTTTTGAAGAAAAGCGAAGAAGAGGAGAGAAGGTCGGCTCGTTGCTTGAATGGAACAAGTAGAAAGGAGGCCCTTTTGTGGAGCGCCGAGGGGCATAGTCTTGAGATTATTAGATAAGGAATGGCATCAATCTTGATCCACACCTTCATCCAATCGGAAACCTGCAACTAAATAACAAAAATCCTGCACAACACCTTGTGAGATCTCGATATAGATGTATAAAGCAACAAAAATGAAAGATCACACAAAAATAATCTTATTTAAGCATATAAATGAAATTATTGAGCATACATAATATGGACAAACAATAGCAAGTAATCTAACTTACCTAGTTTACACCCTTACTTGATTCAACTGAATCCTTGAAGCCAGAAAACAAAATCAGCATAGAAATTGGAAAGAAATTGTAGTTACCACATTAGCAGCATGATGTTGGGAATCCACACAAACACATGCACTACACGGTATAGCCTCCAAATATTCTTTATTCACAGTAAAAATATAGCAGTATGGCAATGGGAACGTCTCCTCAATCCAACTCTAACTAGCTTGGAGGAGGTAAACTGAGCTTTATTTATAACAATAATAGGAGATCTAGCCCAAGGGGGGCGCAATTCCCAAGGAGAGAGAGACTACAGCTACATGTGGAGTGAATCTAGGCTTGATCTGTGTCTAATTGAGCCTGATCTGAGTCTCACTGAGTGTAACTATCAATCGGAGAGCTGATCTGTCTGACACCTCAACCTGCTGACTGAAGCATCCACCAAAACTCAACCAGAGAGGCCCACACATGTGGAGGAGAGAGGGAGGGCGCAACTCCCAATATTGCATGCAATAATGCACTCCCAGTTCAGCCCAGATCACCCCCTTTAGTCAAGGAATTGTTAGATCCGGTCAATCCCAAGCCGATGAGACTGATTTCAGTCAAATCGGAGCAAATCCCAATGATTTAGGATTTGGGGTTTTCTCCATTATTTAATTAATTTATCAATTAAATAATAAATATTTGATTTTTAGGGATTTTTGACCTGAGTGATGGAAAAATCACTCAAAACATAGAAAAAACGGGTCTATGGATTTACATGGTGCTATAAGCTTGAAAATGAGCACCCCCATGACTGAAACTGATTATTGAGCCCACTTTTATTACAAAACCAAATTTTCCAATTAGACTATTAAAAAATAGCCTAAGTTTTGTGGAAAAATTAAAATTAAAATTTTTTAAAAAATTAAAAAAATAAAAAACCTAGGGGGACTTAGACTTGTTCATATGACTCGACCATAATGCCTAGCATGTTTATACATTGACACATAGACTCTAATAACCTCAATAGGCCTAAATGCCAAGCCGACCACCCTAACTTTGGAGGTATTGAGTGAAAAACTCAGAAATTACTAGTCGTTTATTCAACAACCAATAATAACCAAGGGAAAAAACACCCTGGGCTGATCAGATTGACAAATAAAGTATAAGAGACTGAGTCTCTTACAGACACTATCATGCTATACCATTTTATTACAACTCCACTATGGGGTATGAACATGTGATATAGTACAACAAGCACTTCCGAAGGTCTTCTAGAGTCCGAACAAATCATCTTTGTCCGGTTCACCAGGATCACTTGATAAAAACCACTAAGTACAACTTAGGTGGTAACACCTCCACGTGAGAAGTCTCTAATTGTCCAACTCAAATTGTTAACAATCCTTAAGACAACCACAACAGTGATCATTGGCACATGAAGGATCAAATTTTTTTATGTAAACTCTGATGTAATTGTTGTGTCTATAAATCTTACATCTATGCATGAAAATATCCTAGGATTATATTCATTACAACTTGAATAAAATAATTATGAAAAGGATCTTCTTGGAATGGTATATTACCTTTGACAAACCAATTGATAATCAAGAGCATGTAAATTATTATTTACATAAGAGGGACTAACCTATGTTGACTAACAAAATGTTTTTAGGTCCCATGCTGACTGATTCCCATCAACAAACAAATCATTATGTTTACCTCTATAGTTTCCTTCAACGTGCTAAGAAAAATTGAACATTTTCCTAATTACTAGGGTTAGGTCATGTAATCAAGTAAGAATATTCATATGCGGGACCACTTTGGTTTGTGGAATTGTAGAGGGTAACCTAATAAGAGAAACAATAATGGAATACAAACATAGTATTGATTCCTAACTTTCCTCTATCAACCTATTCTCACATGCCTTTAAAAATGAAAACAAATCAAATGAATAGAAATTTGACCCTTATTAGAAACAATTCCAACAATCTCTTGACATCCATAATTTGAGCTCATTAGCACTGATAATGTGGCATCTTCCTTTAAAAACATTTTTTATGCAAGGTTTTGACAAGGGCTATATCATTTTTATAACTATTGTCGCAAGAAAGATTTATCATTTCCATGTTCTTTCACTCTGTCATCCTTGATAATAAATTTCCCAGTTCTTTGTTAACAGTGGCTTTTTGCCAAGTCATAAACCTAAACTTATTATAAATATGCAATGTTTTGAGTACAAAGGTGAAGCACTTATTGAAAGAGGTTATATCCAACACATCTATTACAGTCAGTCAAATATGGATTCCTCCTCAACATATACCATCAACCCACTAACCTGCAAATTCAATTTGTCTATCAGTTGAAAATAACAATGAAAACAAGGTTGGTGATGGTAGCTAAATACTACTACATATATTAAGTGTAAGGTATTGTTGGAAAAGTGGCCACAAAACTTGTCCCATTATTGTTCCTTTCAATTGCTTGAACTACTGATTCACCAATACACAACCAATATTTTATCATGATAGTTTGATGTTCACATCAAATTCAACATGCTACTTGCTTATAATGTAAAGTGCCATGTCTTTATTTCCAAATATGCATACATTCCTGAGATCCAAGCTATAAAAGAATCTTTCAAAAAGTGCATATGCACTTTGAGGGGTAGCAAGTCCCATTGATATATTTTGTTCGTTTGTGGACATTAATTATTTGAAATAATATGGTTCATATACAAATTTAATGTGTAGTTTGGAAATAATTGTTATAAAGAGGAAATTGTGGATGCCCCATATTCCAAAGAGGGGAACTAATTAGTTTCACTATATGCAAACACAAGGGTGAACCTGTGGTAAGCTATAAAGACAACCCATTGAATTAACTTGAACTACCACCCAATAAGGAACACACTCAAGGCATGAACTCCGAGTCACCTAATTTGACCCAACACTTCGAGGATGAGGCATCAAACCATCAAGCCTTGGACTAGTTATATGAATTAATATGTTGCAATTAAATATTGGCTTGTGTATTAGTTTAGGGTATAGTTATTATCATTTAAACCACTTTTGTGTCAGTGATGTTTTATGCCGGTTTCATTGTTAGGAAAAAATGAACTATTATTCAATTAAAAAATTAATCACCTTGGGAAGATTACCAAATTGTCAAACAATCCCAATGAAGAATTAAAACTAAATAAATCCTAAAACAAGAATCTCATGTGCACACATAATCATTATGGTTTCTATTTTAGGTTGTTCTTGTGAGTAAATCGAGTATAGGAACTTCATAATCACTGTAACAGAAATGGGAGACAAATTTAGCTAAAATAACTCTATGTTGATCCACTATTCTCATTACTTGCTCAATATCATGTGCACTTGGTAATCTTAAATAAAATCTACGGGGTTCAGCTAATAAAGAAGACATAATAATTGTTACTCAACACCTTTTACTAATCAAGCTGCTATCCAAAAGTATCTCAACATAGCTTTCAAATAAGAATTGATGTTGCAGTTATTTATAATGGAAAACCATGCCTCACCTTTTTCTTTCTTTAGGTATTTATCGCCCTTAAAAATAAATACCCAAATGTTTCCATTGTAATCCTTGCTATAAAACTAAATCTTATAACTTCAACCAATACTTTTTTATTATGTGCAGTAGCCTAGAGATTGTGATTAGAATCATAAACTGCATCGTGGCTTGTCTGGAAAGGAGGTTTAAGAACCAATATCTCCATCCATAAAAATTTCCTTCCATACTCATTGCTATAGAAACATACGAGAAAAGTTTGTATCCATATCAACAATGCATCCATTAATCCAACATGGCAATTGGTATTGATGCAAAGTTACCTTTGGGAATTTGATTGCTTGACATTATTGTGATTTATGTGTCTCATTAGTATCAAAGTGAGTGTTTCCTTCTATGATTTTAGTGATTTGTGAGTGCACCTCCAATGCCATAAGTAAAGGTAGATAGTATTTGAATCTACGTCTTAGCAGGTTCTACTAATATAACATTATTATAATAGAGGAACCATTTGTATTTTGTCCATAATTTCCACACCATATCTTTGTTTTTTGGCTTCTTTTTCTTTTTTTGAGGTCATGGAAAATACTACAACTTATTAATTTTTACCTATTGCTAATTCAATCCAAAATTTTTGCATATTTATATACAAATTACAATTTAATGGACGATAAGAACTACACGATTTAGAAAACAATGGAAAAGAAATTAGCTTGTTCATAAAACAAAATCATTCATCTTCACACAACCAGATCATGCTAAGTAAAATATAGTGTGGGGATGGCTTAAGTGCATCAAAGAATTTTGAAAAGTGGTGTAATAATGGAATATGCGATCCCGATCCTATGGATTAAGCACTCTTGATCCATTAAAATTGGTTTTCCATACTTGAATGCTCAAGCATTGAAGCAGAAACTAATGCACCCATGAATCCAACATGGCATTGAAAACATGTACTTTAAGAGCAATCATAGTGAACACTAACATAAGAATTCTAATACAAGCAACATGTTTAGGTAAGCACTCACTGTTGAAAAATTGTACCTAGGAATTTGTTCCCCTAGTGATTTTTACTAAGTCACTAAAATGGGGAAAATACATTACCCTTGCATTAAATGACTTGAGATGATAATTTAATTCCACTTTAGGGATTAAAGTGACTTTTATGAAAAATTTAAGTGGCGGTTGAGTAAAATTAAATTATGGAGAGAATTTTCCCATCCTTTGATCTAATCTAATGTTGGCCCTTGGATTAGATGACTATTAGACTACCCTAATGAGAAATCATAAAAGGTAAGGGAAAAGGCATTTGGCTCATTCTTTTGATGAGATTTTGAGAGAGTATACTTTGCTGAGAAGAGAAGAGAGCAGGGAGAGAAAGACAGATTGAGTGTGTTTTTCTAGACAATAAACAATTATAGCAGGAAAAAAAGGTTGGGAACACAAATCGAGGAGGGTTATACTACACCAAAATCATGGGATTTGGCACAAATTTCGAGCAGGATGTTTGGACACAAATCCCAAGTCTTGTCACAATTTACAAGTAGTACTACCGCATTTAATGAAGTCTGTATTGTTAATCTATATAGATAATTTATAATTGGATTGGGCATGATTTTCTATACAGTGTGGGAGTGAAAATTGAGGAATATATATACTATTTAATTTTTCTTTCAAGACAAGATAGAAGACTGTTTTTGAAATGCTATTCGAGGAGCTGATGTACAATTCATGAAATCCTGAGATTGTCACGGATTTCTAGAATTTGGATGCACATTATTTGAGACTTTGAGATGTCTTGTGATGGTTGAGATCAATAGATTTTTTTGTTGTAATAAACTTTATTTCAACTAAGGAAATAAAATATCTCTCTCTCAAACAAGTTTTCCTCTAGTGGGTTTTTCGTGGGGAGATTTGCCAAAAAAATTGTGTCTGCAATTTTCATGATGTATGTGATTTTAAAATTTCTACCTTAATTATCTAATATTTCAGTTATGTTTCCAGTCATGTTAAATTAATGTGAAATAGACAGTTAAGTCAATTAAGGAGAGTGGGTGGGCATTAAACTTTGACATTGAAAAACTTGGAAAATTGGGATTGGGAAATTTCACTAAAAATTTGCATGGTATCATAGCTTGGGGGCATATTTGTGGATTTAAAGTTTCAAACTATGAGTGAGTTTTATTTTGTTCAGTGAGAAGAAATTTTTGGAATTTGTCACTTCAATGAGATGGCCATGGGGTTGAGGTTGGAGGATAGGCTAGATGGGGAAGCAAATTTTGTTCCTTGGAAAGCAAGGCTAGTTTTGATTCTTCCGGAGAATGAGTTGTGGGATGAGGTGACGAACCACACTCAAGATCATCCAATTCAAGTTTTCATATCTACAGATGCAATGACATTATAGGCCTTTAATAAAAAGGACATCAAGGAAAAGAGGATCATCCTTGATGCGATGAAGGATCATGTGATCCCACATCTAACCACAAAGACCCATGTTTATTTTATGTGGGAGGCCTTAACCAATTTATACCAAATATCTAACGAGAACGTGGAGATGGTCTTGAGGGAGAAGCTGAAGAGTATTAAGATGGAAAAATATGAGGATGTTACATCTTATCTTGCTAGGATATATCAGGTGAGGGATGAGCTTGTGATAGTTGGGGAGGTGGTTTTTGGTAGTGAGCCAGTGTGGATAGTTGTGAATTGCGTAACCAAGCCATCGAATATTTTTGTGGAGGCTATAGTGGAGTGGGAGAACTCACGTTTCAAGGATCATCTCTGTGATGAATTTGTGTAGAAGGAGACCTGGAGAGGTTTTGTGCAAGGGATCTCTTCTAATATTAGGGAGGATGAGGAGAATGCGGTTTTGATAGAGAAATGAAAGAAGAAGTCCAAGAAGGGCCCCATGCAAGGCAGGTATAAGAAGCAACAACATGGTGGACAAAAGAAGGATTTGAGCAAAGTCAAGTGCTTTTCTTGCTAGGGGTTTGGGAACTATGCCTCATTGTTCCCAAATAAGAAGAAGAAGAAGAAGAAGCATACTACAACTTCAGTGGAGATTGAGGAGTATGCAACTAGATTTAAGAGGGAGGTTTCTCTTTGCACTGGTCATTTTGAGAGAGCTTCCATCACCTGCGCTGATATGGAGGATGAGAGAGAGTATTCCTTGTTGACTAACCATTCTTTGAGTGCATCGACCATCGACATTTGGTACATTGATAGTGGAGCCTTGGGCCACATGACAGGTGCTCGGGAGATGTTTTTTGAGCTTTCACAGACAAGCATGGATGTGGAGGTAGTCTTGGGGGATGACATAGTTTTCAAAGAAGTTGTACTTGGGAATGTTACCTTTCAGAGGGTTTCTATGATTCCCATGAAATTGAAGGATGTCTTGTATGTCCGTGGGATTAAAAGAACTTGATATCAGTTTCAATGATCGAGGACAAAGGAATTGAGGTGTACTTCCTAGATTGACATGCACACATTTTCCTGAGGGAAGTGGGACCATCTGCCTCTTTTTCTATTGGATTTAGATGTGGGAAACTATACAAGATCTAATTTCAACTGCAACATGCTTTGGTACACAACAACAACATTGATATTTGTGAGTTGTGGCATCATAGGATGGATCATTTGCGTCATCCAGCTCTGAGGATGATTAGGATGTTGAGGGACATGGTTGTAGGTTTCCCAGAGTTCACCACAGAGCACAACGATGTGTGTAGAGGGTGTGATTTGGGAAAGTACACCAAGACTACTTTTCTGAGCAATGATAGCAAGTCAACTAGAGTGCTTGAATTGATACATTCATATTTGTGTGGGCCGGTGTCATCTGTTTCCTTGGCAAGTTATGATTACTATGTGACATTCATCGATGTATATTCTAGGAAACCTAGATCTACTTTCTAAGGAGCAAGAAATTTGAGGAGGTTTTGTGGAGGTTCCAAGAGTTTAAGTCTCTTATGGAGAACCAGACTGGGGGGAGGATTCAGGGACTCATATCAAACAATGGGGTTGGGTATACATTCAAGGAGTTTGATGAGTCTTGCAAATAGGAGGGAATTCAGAGAAAGTTGATAGTTCCTTATAGTCCTGAGTAGAATGGAGTTGTAGAAAGGAAGAATAGAGCTATAGTGGAAGCATCGAGGGCCATGATTCATGATCATAGTCTTCCTTTCTTCCTTTGTGCTGAAGAAGTAGTACAATTGTATACCTTTAGAACAAGAGTCCCCATCATGCCTTGGGGAGCAAGACTCTTGAAAAGATGTTCATAGGCATGAATCTTGATTTTGGTCATTTTTCATCTTTGGTTGCTTGACTTATTCTCATGTCCCTAATGAGAAGAGGACAAAGTTATATATCACTGTATATAAGGGAATATTTGTGGGCTATTATGAGACTTTCGAGGCCTTTCACATTTATATTCATTCCCATAGGAAGGTTGTTGTGAGGTGGGAAGTGAGGTTTTGAGGAGGAGCAATCTTTATAGAAGTCCAAGGACTCAACGCAGGGGGAGAATTAGGATCCCACACCTCAGTAAGTTACACAGGGTCCAACAGTTCAGAGTGCAGGATCACATGTTTCAAGAGTGACAGGTCCATAGGTTACATGCACAGGTTCTACAGGTTCAATGGTACAGTCAATAGGTCTTCTGCGGACATGTTTTGGTTCTCAGGTCACAGGTTCACCAGTTGCAACTACCATATCATATAGTTCACCAATGGATGGTTCATCTGCTACTGGTACACATGTTTTCAGGCCATTTACTTATGGAATTTATTCAAAGGATGAGATACCAGTTTGGGAACCACCTTCAGGGAAGAGGAATCCCAAGTGGCTTCGAGAGACCCTAAAGGAAGCTGAGTCATTTGGAGTTCCCAAGAGACCAGTGGGATACATTGTGACGATTGACATATTAGATATGGCATTGGTTTCTAGTCTACATGATTTGTAGCCTTCTACTTTTGAGGAGGCCTCTCAACATCGTGTTTGGATAAATTCCATGATGGAAGAGTAGCATTACATCATGAAGAATGATGTATGGGAGATTGTACCAAGGCCATAGGGGAAGTGTGTGGTGAATTCCAAGTGGCCTTACAAGGTGAAGCACGTTACAGATGGCAGTGTGGAGAATTTCAAGGCTCAATTTGTGGCACGATGGTTTTCACAGGTAGAGGGAGTTGATTATGATGAGACATTTGCACCGGTTGCTCAATATTCCTTGATTAGAGCAATGATCTCCATAGCAGCAAATATGGGTTGGAAGATCCACCAAATGGATGCAAAAATTGCATTTCTCAATGGTCTTATAAAAGAGGAAGTTTATTTGGAGCAACCACATGATTTTGATATCCATGGAGAGATTATCTTTTGTGCAAGATGAAAAAGGATTTGTATGGTATGAAGTAAGCTCCTCGATCTTGTTATTCGAGGATTAATTCTTACTTGATGTCGATGGGATTTCAGAAGAGTGAGGTTGATCCCAACCTTTACTACATTGTGGTTGGTGGTGTTCCACTCATTATTCTGTTATACGTTGATGACTTGTTTATCATAGGGGAGGAGTGCCTCATTACAACTTGCAAGAGATATATTACTTCCGAGTATGAGATGATAGATATTGGGCTAATACATTACTATTTTGGGATGGATTTTTAGCAGGAGTCTAATCATATTTTCTTGAGACAAGGAAAGTATGCAATTGACGTTCTGAGGAGATTTTGGATGGAATACTGCAGGCTGATGGACACAACTTTGATCACTAACCAAAAGAAGCTTCATGCTTATGAGGGAGAGTTGGTGGATCCTACTTGATATTGTCAGCTCATTAGTTCATTTATGTATATGGTCAACACCAGGACAAACTTGTGTTTTGTGGTGAACACTCTTAGTTAGTTCATCGTGGAGTCTAGGAGAGTGCATTCAATAGCCATGTGGTGAACACTCTTAGTTAGTTCATCGTGGAGTCTAGGAGAGTGCATTCAATAGCCATGAAACATGTGTTGATATACCTTGCAGGGACAATGGATTATGGTATGGACTACATGAGGTAGTGATGGTGTTAGTTTGGTTGGATTCACAGATTTAGATTGGGAAGGAAGTGCGAAAAATTACAAGAGCACTTCCTATTGTTGTTTCAGTTTGGGATTGACAGTAGTGTCATGGTTCAGTCGTAAGCAAAATTCTGTTGCTTTGAGATCTTCATAGGCTAAGTACATGGCTTCCATTCAAGCTAGTTGTGAGGAACTATGGCTTCTCAAGTTGCTGGTGGAATTATTTGATCTAGAGCTGAGGCCCATAGTTATCTAGTGTGACAATTAGAGTTTCATCCAGCTCTTTGAGAATCCAGTAATCCATGACAGGTCAAAGCACATAGATATCATATTCCACTTCATCTGGTAGTATGTTCATAAAGGAGCTATGGAGTTATGGTACATTTACACTGGTGAGAAGGTAGCAAACATTCTAACAAAATCCATGGGGCGGGGTAAGTTTGTCTTGGGTAAGAGGAAGTGTTCAAGTTTTATACTTAGGAAGTTGTCCCCCTATTGATTTTTCCTAAGTCACTAAAAAGGGGAAAATACACGACCCTTGCATTAAATGGCTTGAGATGAGCATTTAATTTGACTTTAGGGATTAAAGTGACTTTTATGAAATATTTAAGTAGTGGTTGAGTAAAATTAAACTACTGAGAGATTTTTCTCATCCATTGATCTAATATAATGTGGGTCCTTATATTAGATGACTATTAGATTACCTTAATGAGAAATCATAAAAAGAAAGGGAAAATAATTTTATCTCATTATTTTGATGATCTTTTGAGAGATTCGATCTTCTTGAGAAGAAAAATGAGCAAGGAGAGAGAAATACATAATGGGCACATTTTTCTAGACAACATACAACTATAGTAGGAAACACTAAAATAGAGGTTGGGAACACAAATATAGGAGGGTGCCGACACACCAAAATTGTGGCAGTTGGCAGACATCCCAATATTGGGCATGCTTTTCAAGGAATAGTATTACTACATTTAATGTAGTCTGTACTGTTAGTTCATATAGTGAATTTCTAAGTGGACTATGCATGGTTTTCTATACGTGTGGAAATGAAAATCGAGGAAGATTGTTGTTGTTTATTTTTTATTTCAGAGCAATATAGAAGACTGTTTCTAGCACACTATTTGAAGAGTTGTTGTACAATTCATGGAATCCTGCGATTGGCATGAATTTCCAGAATTTGGATGCATAGTATTCCAGGATTTGATATGTCTTATGATGGTTGATATAAAGTAGAATTTATCTATTATAATAAACTTTATTTTTACTGAAGAAATAAAATATTTTTCTCTCAAACAGTTTTTCCCCTAGTGGGGTTTTCCTAGTGGATTTGCCAATATTTTTGTGTCTGCAAATTTCATAGTCTATGTGATTTTAAAATTTCTGCCTTAATTATCTAATATTTCATTCATGTTTCCAGTCATGACAAATTAATGTGAAACACATAGTTACAACAATTAATGAGAGTGGGTGGGCATTAAAATTTGACATTGAAAAACTTGGAAAACTGGGAATGGGAAACTTCAGTGAAAATATACACTCGCAACTCGAAAATGTTCTAGATAATTCAAGAACTTCTCTTTGGAGCTTGAGACACATATGAAAGAATTCATACTAAACTCATTAGAAACAATGGTGGTTGAATTGCATAATGAACATCCCAACCCCTCTATCATTTGTGCAATTCCAACTTTTGTAATGGAGTATGATGCTGATTTGAATTATGGATTAGTAGATGTTGCAAGTTGCAACTACTTTTGGTCATGTTATTGCTACATCATTGATCAATATGTGCTCCAATGGAGGTGTTGTATTCCCTGCATAAGAAACAATCTCATCTATATTGATATTTAGAATGAAACTAGAATCCAAGAACATCTTGTTTGTTGGTAGAGAGAAGAGGGGATAAGTTGTGGAAGAATATTATGGACATTGTGTTAAACAACATATTAATGGTACTAGTCTTTGTTTTGAGTAGCCAAGAAAGAGGTATTGATAGGATCTCTTACTGTTTTTCTAGTAGCTTGTATTTTGGGGACAACATTTTTAATCTTCTTTTTCTTACTGTCATGGGGTTTCTGGTGATTTACTAGAAATTTCTCCATTGTTTTCACTGAGAGTAGTGATGTTCTCTACATTCTACCATGGGGGATATAGAGAGGTTCTCTACATCTCGGTACAGGGGAGATGTTGTAATGTTATATAACATTATATAAGTAAGATAGATCTATGTTGGTTTATTTTAGCAAAGCGTCCTCTTTTTACAAGACACAAAACATGCATACTATAAAATAGAGATGGCCCATTAACAAGTCATCCTAAATGCTGGCTAAACTCCCATGTCATATTCTCTTGGGATAAAAAACTTAAGTTAAGATTCATTTATTTTTTTTACAATTAAAAATTATAAGGTAGAGGCTATTGTGTATTTAATTATCTTTTGAGAAATTTTTTGTTATAGAAGTGATTCTAATTTTCTAGTCAAATTAAATAAGTAATTAATTCTATACTTTATTTTGACTTTTAATATGGCAAGGCTTACATCTTAGTCTAGAAAAAATTCCATGTACATTGTAAATAATCAGCATAACTCATACATTTACTTGGATTTTACATTTGAAGTTATCTGTGATGTTGAAGGTCAACTTGTAAAATTTGATAAATCTTGAGAGTTGCCTTGAAATATCGATGAAACAAAAGTTATTTAGACTAGATAGAGAATATGTGAACTGTTAGTGTACTTGAAATTCTGTCACTTTACAAATTTCTACATAGGTATGCTGACAATTATTAGGGTAGGTCATTCTTACAAATTGGGGTAGGGATTTTCAATTCTTATACCATTTAGTTTGTGGTTTTGGGAAGTTGCAATAATTTTTCGACCTCATGTTGTTGAATTATTTTAAATGTATGAGAATTCCCTCTTTATCATAAGGGGAGGGCTTAAATATTTGGTAAATGTAATAAAGTAATCATGTATTTTTGAAATAACCATGGGTTTTTGCTTCAACATTTGAGCTAAAGTCAAAATCCCTAGTTATGTAAAGTTATGTTGGTTGGACCTATCCAGGGGTGGAAACAAATACATTCAGTCTAGAATGAATTATTATCCATTAGACATTTAAAATTCAAGGATGAGAAATGGAGGAAATGTTGTTTCCAACACTAGGCGGCCTTTGAAAAAGTTCAATCTTGTAAAAAAGAAAGTTATTATTTTGAAAGTGGAGAAGAATTATTGAGCAATCAAGTTTCTTGGTCAAAGGATGGTTGGTATCATATGAACAAATCCAACCAACAATATAATGATGAGTACAGTCACAATCAAGAAGAGCATGAAACCAATGCTCTTTTTGAGCATAAACTTGAACCCAATTCAAGAGGTCAAAATGAAATAGTGTATGGAATTCAAGTGAGCATTATTCCTCCTACAAATATAGTCAAACACTGTTTAATAACTACTGATGATGAATACGAGCATGGGAAGAATTTCTCTGGAAACCGGAATTACCAATCTACACTTTGGGGCTATAGAAACTTTGGAAATGAGGATTCCCAAATGTATAATTTTCATCTCTAAACAATGTAACTAGTATAATAATCACCATTATAGGTATTGATAATCCTGTAATTGCAACAAAACAAGTATTACAAGAATTTTAAATTCTTGCAACTAGTTCCACAAATTACCATAAAGTTAACATCTTATGATTTTCATTCATCAAAGATGGATGTAATTTTTTCTCAATGAACCGATATGTCCGTGAGATTGGGAGTTCGATTTAGAATTGAAATTGATCAAAGTAAATTGCCAACACTCAAAGTGAAACTGATCTTTCTATTATGCGAATTGAGGTCAATTCCCGGACAGGGAAATTAATACCCATAGGTGTCTGACTATGATTTTCATTGATTAAAGATGGATGTAATTTGTTCTCAATGAACCAATACATACCTGAAATTGGAAGTTTGATTCATAATCGAAATTGATAAAAGTAATTTCCAACACTCAAAGTGAAACCAATCTTGATACCATAAGAATTGAGGTCGATTCCTATCCAAGGAAGTTAATACCCATAGGTTTCTAACTATGCAATCACGATTTTGATAGTGGAAACATTATAAATTTAAACCTATCAATAAAACATATTAACCATTGAATGATTTCTAATTAGTGCCCATATTTATAATAAATTTTGTAGTGATTCTACTTCAAGCTACGATCATTAGATTGATTCATAATTGAAGTAGATTCCAAACCTCATTTGGTTAACATAAATCCTAAGGAGAACTTTGTTTTAAACAATGTGATTTTTGATTATGATACATAGAAACTATGACAACGAATAGATCACCATGAAAAGGAAAGGAAGAAAATACAGTCTTTGATGCTTCTCATGCATATGAATTTGCACAATTGTAGATCTCATTCTCAACATATCAAAGAATTGAACCTATATATTTGTTTGTCATCAAAACCCTTTAAACATTATACATAAAGGAAACAAAATAGAGCATGTGGAAAGAGGAGGATATATATGGATTGAAATTCAAAGAATTCTTCATTCATTTCATTATAGATTGCTCTTAATCCACTATTACATAATTAAGTTACCTTCTTATACATAATGAACTAATTCGATTGAGATCCACTAATAAAGGATTATATCCATTTTTTTTGGGAAAGATAAAATCTACTCCTAAAACTCCTAACTATCCATTTGGTAAAACTAACAATTACAATGGATTTCCCTGGTTAGAGTTTGATCACTGCTGGTGTTCAGGGAAGGCGTGCTAGACATTTGTAGGAGTGATGGTTCGTGGTCTATTGGACTGCTGCTTGCCAGTGTCTTCTGTAGTCATGTTCGTGCTTGTCCCTGGTCTCTTGCGTTGAACACTGCTGGGTTTTTGTAGGGAAAGCGTGCCAGACTTTGCTGGATTCTTGGGTGGGAGCGTGGTATAATTCGGACTACTACTTCTTCTGCAGTAGCGAAGCGTGTTGAATTTTCAAGATTTGCTTTCTGGTCCTTGGCTCGATTTGAAGGAGAAAGGTTCTTTCCTCTGGGAGCATTGCCATTTCTTCCTCTGGATTGTATCTGTTGAACCAGATTTATTTTATTTGTTTAGAGGCTCCTGCTCTCTTTGACAGAGGGTCATTGCTCCCAATGGCCTCTGGAGGGGGTCTCCCCCCTCTCCCCCCTGAAATTGATGCTTTCAAGCATCTTATTGATTCATGTGGGAAGAGGAAGGGCACTCCTTTAGCCTAGAAATTTGTAAAGAAATTAGAAATCCCTTCTGTAGACCTCCCGGTTGAAAGACCTTGTCGGACCGCCCTAAACCTTACAGAATGGGGTTTAATTGATCAATTTACAAGGCTGTGGCCATCCCCGAAGGACATATAAAGTTGGGTTCAATGAAGTTGGAGACCCCTGGTCTCTGACAGAATCCATAACCATTTTGGGGTCAGAGGTTACTTTGTTTTTGTTTTTGAATCACCTGCTGATCGAGATCTAATTTTTTGGAATGGGCCCTATTTTATAGGTCCCCAGGCGCTCTACCTGAATATGTGGACCCCTGACTTTGACCCTTCTCAGGATGTCTCGTCTGCTGTCCCTGTCTGGGTCAAGCTCCCCCATATTCCACTTCAATGTTGGAATTCAGAATCATTAGAAACTATTGAGAATAAGCTTGGAAAATACATTGACAGAGCAGAAGTGAAAGACCAATACTCATGTGCTCGCATTTGTGTAGACGTTGACTTAGAGATTGGGCTTCCCAAGGCAATAAAACTCAATGTTGCTGATTGGTCTCATTTTTAGGAGCTTTATTATGAGCAACTCCCCTTCAAGTGCCACTTTTGCCATGAATATGGCCATTTTGCTCACAACTACAAAAAAAATCAGTAGCAGAACCTGAAAAAGAGCATACAAATCAATGGTTCCAAGTTCAAAAAGCTGGTACTCCTAAACAGGTGAAGGGAAAAGGTGGACATACTGGAAATTGACCTCCTCCAATTGTGATTAAATCTACAAAAACTCAGTCCGAAGGAAATGCTATAGTCTCTTCAAATCCCTTTGTAGTGTTAAGTACTGCGGATGAACATAATTCCCTAATTCTCGAGGAAGGTGAGGTCCAACAATCTGAAGTCCAAGATGAAGAGCTAGAAGCAAATAGAGGGCCTTTGGTTTCTATTACAGAGTGTTTAGAACAGCTTAGTGAAGACATCTCCATGCATGTTATTTCTCCCATGAGAACTACTTCTTCCCCCTCCTATGCAGAAGCTCTTAAGAAAAAAAAACAGTGGAGTCTTCTGACTCTTCGGAGGAAGATGAACACTTCACAAAAAAGGGTGGAAGAAAGTCTTCCAAAGAGATCAGAGAAGAAGAAGTTGAGAGGCTTAAGATGCAGGGTAGCCAGGCAACCATCGAACGGTCTTTTGGTAGAAGTAAGCGGAATAGACCCCCTAAAGGTGGTGCTACTCCCTCCTCTACAGGAAAATAATGCAGCTATCTTCTTGGAATTGTAGGGGCTTGGGAAATCCATTGAAGGCTGAATCAATAAAAGATCTCCTTAAAATGGAACCTTTCGACATCTTGCTGCTCTAAGAAACTAATATAGAAGAGGAATCCCTCTTATAAATCATCAAGTCTAAGTGGAATAAGAATGCAGGTAAGGCTGTTAGTGCCTGGGGCACTTCTAGGGGACTAGCTACTTTATGGCCAGAAGACAAATTTCTCCTTATTTCCTCGTTTGTAACCCAACACTGGATTTTCACTGAATTACAACATGTATCTAGTAAAATTCTTATTTCTCTCTTCAATCTCTACGTGCCAGTAAATTTCCTTGAAAAAAAAATCTGTTGGAATACCCTCTCTGATTATTTGGATTCTCACTCTCCCATAAATATTATTGTGACTGGAGATCTTAATATAATTCTCGATTCAAAGGAAAAATGTGGAGCTAATAGGGGCAAGGATCCTTTTCAGGTAGTCATGGATTCCTTAATTCAAGCTAATGATCTCCTTTATATCAAGCCCAAGAAGGGGTGGTTTACCTGGACCAACAATAGAATGGGGATCTCCCGAATCTCTGCTAGACTGGACAAGTTCCTAGTCCAAAGTTCATTGATGGATGGCACTATTATTTCTTCAAAAATCCTGCCAAAATTTACCTCAGACCATCGCCCAATTTCTCTTCATGTGGAAAAGGAAGAAAATTCAGGACCTATCTCGTTTTGGTTCAGTCCAATTTGGATCGAAAGGGAGGGTTTCTGGGACATTGTAACTCAAGTATGGTCTCAATATATTGCAGGCTCTCCTAGATTTGTCTGGGAACAAAAGTTAAAACTCACTTAACTTCTTTGAAGAAGTGGATAAAAATCCCATCTCCTAATACAATGACTTGTAGGGAAGCTTCAGTCCAAGCTCTAGCTGAGATTCAAATAAGCATGGAAGACTGTGTGATTTTCAAGCCACAATTGGTTTTTGAGTAGATAGCGCAAGCCTCCTCTTTCCTTTCATTTCGTTATAAGGAAGAGCATCTTCATCTCAAATCTCGAAGTATATGGTTAAAAGCCGAAGATAAAAACTCTGCTTTTTTCCACCAGCAATACAGGGCCAGAATTTCATGAAATCATATTGCTGAAATTTGCAATAGTGAAGGAGACACTATCAAAGGCCAATCGCTGTTACTTCAAGCTGCCGATTCACATTTCCATATTTTATTTCAAGAAGATTTTAATTTCGATGGAAACATGAATGCTGACTTTCTTTTCAACATTCCTAAATTGGTTAGTCATGAGGATAATGTTGATCTTGTGAAACCATTCTTTGAACAAGAAGTTGTAGATGTGATATGGAGTATGGAGCTGGACAAATCCCCTGGGCTGGACGAGTTTTCCATTCACTTCTATAGAGCATGTTGGTACATTATAAAATCTGAACTTCTCCAAATGATTTTAGCATTTCTCAAGAAAGCAAAATTGGAAGGAAATACAAACTCTACCTTTCTGGCCTTGATTCCAAAAGAAGTCAGTCCAACTTCTTTTGATATATTCTGGCCTATTTCCCTCTATAATGCTTCATATAAAATCTTGGCCAAAATCTTAGCCAACAGATTGAAACCTTTTCTATGTTCTTTAATTTCTCCTCTCCAAGGGGGGTTCATTAAAGGAAGGCATTTGATTGATAATGCGATTCAAGTCCAGGAAGCCCTTCATTCTAGATTTTAAAGGAAAGAAAAAGGAATGCTTATCAAGATTGATATGAAAAATGCTTTTGATCAGGTCAAGCTATCCTTCCTCTATCAAGTTATATCCTCTTTTGGCTTCAATGTAGAGTTTGTCCGTTTGATAAAAGCATGTACTGATCGGCCATGGATTGCGCCTCTGGTTAATGGAAGACTAGTTGAGTTCTTTCAAGCCACTAGAGGACTTCGTAAAGGGTGCCCCTTATCTCCTTTTCTTTACATTTTGATGGCAGAATCCCTCAGCCAAAAACTTTCAGCTGAATTAGATGCTGGCTACCTCCCTGGTATTAAGATCACTACTGGCGTGGATTCAATAAATCATGCTCTTTTTGCTGATGATTCTCTCTTTTTGGGAGGGGCATATCTTAATATTTCCCAGGATTTCAATGTTAATATTCAAAATTTCTGCTTGTCTTCAGGAGGTCTGATAAACAAAAGCAAGAGTGTAGTCTATGGTTGGAATATTGATCATTTGTCTCTTCTTAGGATTTCTCAATCATTGGGATTTCTCGATTTTTCTAATTGGGACAAGATCAATTATTTGGGCCTTCCCTTGACCCTGGGTCCTAGCTCTCCTTCGCTCTGGCTGGAAGTGCTTGGAAAATTGAAATCTAAATTAGTTTCCTGGGGTGGTTAGTGGCTTATCAAGGATGTTAAATTGATTCTGATTAAGTCTGTCCTGTATGCTCTTCCCATCTATCAGTTTTCCCTCCTCCTTGCCCCTAAATCCATTACCGCTCAAATTTCTAAACTCCTTAGAGATTTTCTTTGGGAGGGTGGCAAAGGTAATCATAAGAATATGCACTTGGTCAGATGGGAAACACTCAAAATACCTATCTCAGAGGGGGGTCTGCAAATCCGAGACCCTGAATTGGTAAATTTGGCAATGGGAGGAAAGCTTATCTGGTAGTTATATGCAAATAAAAATCATCCTGTTAGTCATATTTTTAGGAAAAAATATCTCAAGGGAAAATCTCTGAGAAATATTAAAACTTCTCCCATTTCCTCAGGCACAACAATATGGAATCTTTGTAAAAGAGGAATTGACAAATTTCAACAACAATTATATCGAATTCCTGGTAGTGGGAAAAAGATTTTTCTATGGGATGATGTAATCCTTGGAAATCCGCCTCTATCTTCTATAAATTCACTGAGTAAGATCAAGAACTGGATAAGCAATAAAGGCCTTCTCTGTCTAGTCGATATTTGTAAATGGGACAGGAATGGGAACTGGGATGGATGGAGCCTTCCTCAAATCCTAGAGCATTTATCTCAGCAGCAGAAATTGCTAATTACATCCTTATCTGGTGTGGTTCCTGTAAATTTCTATTTCAAAGATGAGTGGGGGTGGGGCAGCTCTGGTTTTTATTCAGCAACGAGTGGGTTCTCTTCATTGAAAATCCCATCTACTTCTATTTTGTCTCCAACAACTTGGAATTTGGTGTGGTCTCCACTATGCCTCCCCAAAGTAAATTTTTTCAATTGGTTATTAATGCATAGAGTTGACGGGTGAGAATTTAAGCTTGCGTGGGTTTCACGGGCCCTATCGCTGCTTCCTCTTTCAAGTAGCCAACTATACCTCTGACCATTTTTTATTGACTGTGAATTTTCCAAGCAGGTGTGGTAGCTAGTCCTCAGTGGCCTTTCAATTTCTGCTCCTTCCCATATCTCTATAATTATTTTTTTTCCTCCTGGCAAGAGCGAACCCCCTGGCAGGAATGGAAAATAGATGCTTCAACAAAATTCGTTGATTGGAAAAAATTCTGGCAGTTAATTCCAAAATATACCTGGTGGACATTGTGTCTAGTTCAGAATGATGGGATCTTCAGTAATAAGAAATCAACTCCTGCTCATGTAGCAACCAGAATTAAATTTTTTATTGCAGAATCAGTTTGTAATTCTCCATTTTTGTTAATGTTGCCAGGCAAAGTCAACGAGTGTCCTGGGAAACGGAATATGGGTAACAACAAATCTTTTTCTCTCAAACCGAGTAGCTTTCCTTTGTGGAAAAGTTGTTGCTCAGAGGCAGAATTTGCTGATAGTTGGAAGAAATCCTCTTCTACTAGTATTTTTTTTGATGGAGAATCTAAAGGAAATCCTGACACATCTGGGGCTAGGGGGTTGTTAATCTCACCTGATCGGCAATTTGAGTCTTGTTTCAGCTGGGGGCTTGTATTTATGTCCAAAAATTAGGTAGAATGTTATAGCTTTCTCAAAGTGTGTCAAATTGCAAAGGCCGGGTTCCAGTCAATTCAAATTTATGGAGATTCTGAATTGTTAATTAAATTGATTAATTCAGAAGGACAATTTAATAATTCTGTTTTGAATAAAATTCTGAAGAAAATCTGAATTACATTAAAAGAGTTCGCAAAGGTGGAATCCTTTCATATCTTGCGGGATTTAAATAGAAGAGTAGATCATTTTGCTAATGCTGCCTATTTGCTGGGGCAAGGTCACCTTAGTCTTAATGGTGAAGCTAGTGAATTCCAGCCAATCCCTTAAAGATTGAATTTCATGGAGCTACTCTTTCTTCTATCATAATACTGCTCATTCTTTGTTAGATGACCCATCTTGTTGATTGTATTAGGGTGAGAGGACATTTTTTTCAGTCCTGGAAATTTCAAAATACATAAATAAATAAAAATTATCCGTTTTTGTTAAAAAAAAACTAACAATTACAATTAATTGATGAAATGAATCCCTTATTCTCTAACTAATATTTATCTTTTGAAAATCAAATTGAGTGAACCCACTCCCTTTGATAAAATTCATTTGACCTTCTAGAGGTTGAAAATTTAGTTTGAAACCAATGCTTCTGCATCAATATTGAGAGCAATGAAGGTGAAGGACATATATTTACATAGAGTGTGCAAAGTTCAAGACCACTTATGCTACATGAAATCTAGTTGGATGATTAGGTGAATCCTTTGAATGATGATGGAATAATTAAACTTCACATCCATTTTAGACTCCCAACCAAATAGAAATTCTCCTTGACAGAGACACTTAAAAAAAAGAAAAAGAAAATAGATATGGCATATTATGATTACTATACTTCATTGTCATACAAACGTAATAAATCTAATGTTGTATGTTGTCGGACACTTCTCATTGGGGTTGGTAGTTGCTTACTAATTCAGTACAACCTTAGAATAAAAGCTCAATATTTGAAAACAATTACAAGTAAGAGACCTGAAGAAGAATTCGTGCAATACAATAAATTTCATTATAGAAATAGAGCACAAAACTGGTCATTTCATGCCAGAGAGAAGTTCTAATTCAACACACATGCATCTATAAATTCTCAGCAAAGCCTTCATTCTTGCTTGTTCTCTATTCGGAGTTGTGGGAAATTTCATATTTGCTTTTCTCTTTTTCCTCTCTCGAGAAGTGAAACAATCACAATTTGTCTCATATGTCGGTCTATTGTTACTTCGGTGAGGGAAAAGCAAGTTAGTTTAGGGTAAAATCAAGTTAGCTTAGGGACAAAAAGAAATTTGTCTATTAGTTCAAGGGTGCACAAGTAGCTTCCTTATCTACAAAATCAATTTGTCAATTTGTCTTATCTGATAAGGAAGGGTGAAAAATAGATGAAAGAGAACCTATTCTATCTTATCTAGTAAAAAGCAAATTATTTTCTGTTCATTCAGAGATGCAAAATTAATTTCCTTATCTACAAAATCAATTTGTCTTGAGAAGGGTGCAAAAGAGATTAAAGAGAACCTATGTTATCTTATCCATTGAAGGTAAAAATTAAGTTAGTATCGGGACAAAAAACAATTTGTTTGTTAGTTCAGGGATGCAAAAGTAGTTTCCCTATCTGCAAAAGAAATTTGTCTCATCTTATAAGGAAGGGTGAAAAAGAGATGAAAGAGAACGTATGCTATCCTATCTGGTAAAAATTAAATTAGTTTATGTTAGTTCAGGGATGCAAAAGAAATTGCCTTATCTACAAAATAAATCTGTCTCATGTGATAAGGAAGAGTGCAAAAGAGACGAAATAGAACCTATACTATCGTATCTGTTGAAGGTAAAAAGTAGTTAGTTCAAGGAGGAAAATGCAATTTGTTTATCTACTAAGGAATGGTTCAAAAGAGAGGAAGACACAGTGCCTACACCTACCTGTATCTGTTGAAGCAAGTGAAAGAGGGAAGTGCATCCATATAACTATATGTATCCTCCTACTCCTCTATCTAGTCTGAGTCCCGAGTTTGATTCCTAGTCCTCAATAGATTCTATATAGTCTGCACTGCATCTCACTACAGAATAAATGGTTTCAAAAATATAGTCTACTCTGCTATGAAATATAGTTTGCTCTGGAGAAAAATACCCTAACAACACTAAAACAACATACCCTAAATGCACTATTAAGAGAAAAATCACATCTTGCATTATGTAAAAGAAAATCATACACAAATATCCCCTATTACTTCCATCATGCAAAGCATGATCCGACCAATATAGGTCCAACGACTTTGGAATTTAGTTATAGAAACTGTAATATAGGTACAAAGTATTTGAAGTTTATTTATTTTAATTTCAAATTGGAAATGAAGTGGTGTTTTATAGCCTAGTGTAAGGGAAATGGTTATACAGTTCTTTAATGTTGAAATTTCATTTGGAAGAATAAAGTGGCTCCTAAAATTAATGTTGAGGAGAGAGGATATTCCTTAAGCACTACATTCACGTAATATACTATATACTCTATTCTTCTAGTGCCATGAACTATGAATATATATTGACATTAATATGCCTTCCTACATTCTCTTATTACAAGTGCAAAAAATGTGAGAGCAAAATTGATTACCAAATCCATAATCTATATAAAGTCATAGTTTTCATCTATAAGTATTATTTTAGCCCTGAGCATTTTCTCAAGTGGTCGTGAGCTAGACTTGAGATATCTCCCCCCGATGTAGGGGAGGTCATAAGTTTGAATCTCTTCAATCCTCAATGCAATATGCTTGAAACTTAGGTGCCATCCCCTTTACATAAGATACCATCCTTAGAATGGGGGGAAGTACCTCAAAGTTTATTGGGATGTTATATTCCGATAAAAAAGTGTATTACTTTCATAGAAATATTAAAACATTTTCATAGCATTATAAAAAACAAGGAGATAGAAACATTATGGAAAAAATCATATGAGTGGCATATCTATTGTATAATAATTTACCCATGATGCATGTAAAAATATGTCTAAAGGAGAGCTAATTTCAGCTATAGCCTACAAATGAAAATACTTAATTAATGTCATCTTGAAATAGAGTAGCACTAAATGCAATGGAAGAAAAATATAGAATATAGAGATTAGCATAGCCATTAAATATATTGGAAGCATGTATGGAATTTTCACCACAAAAAGAGAAAGGATTTTAAATACTTCAACAAAAATCAAGTATCATATAGACTGAAGACACGTGGACCATAATTCTATGATAACATTCATAACACATTCTTATATCTTATTTAACAAATACAAAACAATTAATATGATCCTATTAACGTAGTCTTATCCTCGACGTGTTTCATGATAAAATTAAAGCATGAGTTTGGCACAATGTATTTTAAGAGAGGATGTCCCAGAGCATATTTCGAATACGGAGATATTATCATTAGACAAGGGTGAATTTCTTGTGAGAGATAAATTTCTTGGAGAATTTGAAGAGAGATGGAAATAAATTTTGAAAGAAGTGATATATTTTGTTGGCCCTAGGAATATATGCAGATGTTGTCCAGAATCCTACTTGAGAACATGAAGAATGCGGTCTCATGACGAAGGAAGCTGCAACAGAGGAATAAGAGCTGCAGAAGAATTAGCCATGGGAGAAGAGTCCACAATGAAAGAGAACACCCACGACCGAAGAGAACAACCACGATGGAAGGAACCATGACATAAGAAGAATACACCGGTTGAAAATGATAGCTTGATGGTCGTGGGTAAGAAGTTAGTTAGAATAGAGCATGCTTTGGGAATAAATCATCTTTGTATTTTTGGGCTGATAGTGCCTACTGTCAGTATAAATGAATGTATGAAAATAGGAATGACAACATGTCAGCTAAAAGAATAGAGTCAGTTGATTATGACATGTAAGAACCTATAAAAGAGAGAACCCAAGCTGTCTATAGGTTGCTCTGTTGGTCTCTAGGTCTCTACCGACTTCTGTCTTAGAAGAGTTGTAGAGTTGTAGATTTGTATAGAAGAGAGTTGATCGAGGTTGTGTGCGAAGGAGAGGAAACTTCAAATATCTAAGAATAGAGATCATGAGAGGATAGAATTTTGTATAGAGTTCTAGAGAAGACCTAGAAAAGAGTCTGCAAGCTAAGTAGGAATTACATGAGAAGGTGCACAAGCTAAGTATCCATGAGAAGGTGCGCAAGAATTACACAGTCTGTGTGACGGGTAGGAATTGAGGTAAGTGATATAACCACATATGAAGGTTTACCTAACCTTGCATATTTTTTGTAAGAATTTGAAGAAAAAGTCATAGAACCTCAACACTTGTCCGCGCTAGACTTTTCACTGAAAGCTACAACCGATAGATGGTGGGTCACACATAAAGACTCTATCTCAGAATGGCCACAATGTCGAAGGTTGATGGTGATACAATTTGGAGAAGAGATGAGCTATAGTGGTCAAAAGTACACATGATTGACTAATCATGTCAACCATATTGAGTATTGTCGTGCGACATTGGAAGCATGTCTACGACAGGAATGGGTTCATCAGTTCATACACACATTAGAGATGATACAAAGGAATTGGTATACATTAGTTGAAATGAGATGAGGGACTCTTTAATGGGATGAATTAGCTACTTGATTCACACTCAAATTTGAGTTTGCCGATGGTCACCCTTCAATTGATGTTGAATTGTACGTAATCAAGGCAAAGATATTTGAAAATATTCTTGTCGCAATGACAAATTTTAATCAAAGCAACACAACAATCCAACACTAGATGGAGTGATACAATGTGATGGGAGAACCTGATGATGATGACCCACTCGACGTAATAACATACCCGAGTTTGAGGGTACACATGCAGTGGAAAGACTTGGTATTTATAGTGATCAGTTCCTGAATCCCCTAAAAGTCAAGAAAGTAAACATTGGTTCCCCAGAGAATAAAATTTTTTCCAATATTGGAGATTACTGGGATGATAAGACTGTCGAGAAAATTACGGACCTATTGCATGAGTTTCAGGATCTGTTCTCGATGAAATTCTTAAAAAATAAAGGGATTGTCGGATACCTTGGAGAAATGAAGATAGCATTAAGGCTTCATGTAAAACATGTTATGCAATGAACATACCGACCAAATCCGCGGTATAAAGAAAAAGTCAAGACATAACTGGACCCAATGCTGGATGTAGGTATCTAGAACCTGTCGAAGAATCTAAGTGGATCAGTTTGATAGTAGTCCAAGATAAGAAGGCTACAGGTGAATTAGTAGTCACTAAGACAGTGTTGGGGTAAAAAATTTGTCGGTGGCTTCTCCTTTTTCATCAATTTGACTTTGAAGTCATTGTTAAACTCGATCAACTGAATTAAGGGGAAGACCATCTCTTGAGGATTGATAGTGGAGAAGAACCTGGTAATATCGATGATAGTTTCCTTGACACAAAATTATTTCTGATAAAAATATTTGGTGATCAGTAAAGATACATAGTACAATTTTTTAGTACGATCTATGCTCCATTTGAATTTACTAATTCACAAAAGAAACAGTTGGTTGTGTGAGCTAAAAATTTCCAGTTGATAGCTAGGAAGCTATATAAAATGGGTCCTGATGAGGTTCTTCTTCGCTATGTCCTGGAACATGAGTGACCAATGATACTGAATGAAGCACATGCTGGTGTCACTGGAGGCCATTATGTTGGAAAAGAAACAATGCAAAATATATTGCAAGTAAGATTGTGGTGGACCACCATGTATTCATATGCTCGAGAATAATGTCGGAACTGTGATGTCTGTCAAAGAACCAGAAAGTCATTGCGACGATATGAAATGCCACTGGTACCTCAAGTAACGTTGGAGGAATTTGAAAAATGGGCTGTTGATTTTGTGGAATCGATTAATCCAACATGGAAGAGAATAGGTGCAATATATATTATTACTATGACCGATTAATTGAGTAGATGGGTTAAAGCAACACCGATGAAGGAATGTATTGTTGCAACTGCTTCCAAGTTCCTGTTCGACTATGTTGTGACTCGATGCAGATTCCCAAAGATTTTGATAAGTGACCAAGGTACACATTTTGTCAATCAGTTGATTGAAGCATTAACAGAAGAATTCCATATCCAACATAGAAAGACAACACCATATCACCCTCAAGCAAATGGTTCCATCGAAGAATTCTACAAGATCCTGGAGAATGCATTGACAAAGATTTGGAATGTTGAAAGAGACGATTGGGACCAGAAAATCCATGCAGTTCTGTGGTAATACCAAATGAATTGTAAGAATTTGACAGGACAAACCCCATTTTGCGTTGTATATGGACAAGAGGTTGTGATTCTAATGGAATATATTACACCCATCCTAAGGAATGCTACGATTATAGAGATGACAAATTTTGATGCCGTCGAGGAAAGACTGTCGCAGCTGATACAGTTGGATGAAGAACATTTTGTTACAGGTTTTTAAAAAAATATTGAGAAGGAACGACAAAAAGTATGGCATGATCACCACATCAATAATAAGAGATTTCAAGTCAGAGGACTTGTTCTTCTGTACGATAGAAAAAGTTTAAAGCATCTGGGTAAGATGAAAACACTTTAGATATGGCCATACATTGTAATTCATATCACTGATGGAGGCACAATGCAACTACAAATTTTAGACGAAACACCCATCAAAAGAGTGGTGAACAGAATTTATCTAAAGCCCTACCAGGATAGCCGTGACTTGGTTGTTTAAAAAAAAAAGAAAAAAGAAAGAAAAAACCCTCTTAGTAATTTTTTTTGGTTTGATCACAGGCTGCTAGTCTATCACAAGAGGAAGGAAAAGGAGCCATATACTATCTATCCATCATAGATGAAAAAGGGAAAGATTCAATTCATTTTACTACACCCGAGTGAGATTATTCTAGTGTTGTCTGCAATTGCAAGAGTCAAAGTGAGTTTTTCACAGAGTATGGTTATTTCCATTTCCAGTACAAGAACAGTTGCATAATCTGGTGTCGTGACTACATCACTCACACTCATTATGGAAGAAACTGTCAAATATGTTCCATTGAAAGCCAGGGTTGCAATGGGAATTCCATAATCACCATTAATTCCTCTAGTTAGGTTGAGACCAAACCCACCGAGATCATAAATGAGGAAGCAATATGGTAACCACAAGAAGAAAGCACTAACAAAATCACTGCAGGAAGGAGAAGAAGAAACGGTTGAAATTAGGTTACTAGATGAAATTCTACCAAAATCACCCAATGCACTAAAGAGAGGAATCACAAAAATGCAAATTACCCATTGGTAAAATCATTCGTTTCGAAAAGGAATTTGGGTAACAGTAAATAACGATGATATCCTATGATGTCGCCTTCATATTTACAAGAATCACAAAATATATTTGGTGATGTCGATGAGATTTACAAGAAGCTCAAGATATATTTGGTGATGTTGACTCTCTCGCTGGTCCTAACATTCTAAATAAGTAACCTTTCAAACCTAAAGAAGGAAAACGATAACAAAGGTTGTGAAAAATATCGAAGAGATGGAGGCACTGTGTGCCAAGGCAGTCAAGCAAGTTTCTCAGACATGGGAAGCATTGATTGAAAATGAAGTATTAGAGAAAGTCACATAGTAGTTACACACTATGGAGATAGAGGTGACCCATTTGAAGAATGAAATGAATAAGGCTCCCTCAACAGAGAAAATGGCTAAGGCGGCCGAGATGAAGAAAGTTCAACAACAACTCGCAACACCGCAAAAGAAATAACAGAAGTAGACTAACATGGTCACAAAAATCACAAGCAAAGGAAGAAAGGGTTACAAGTATTATTCAACCTATAAACCATAGAGTGTGACAAGAAGTAGAGTCAACAAGACTTACAATGGTTAAGCACGCCCGTTTCGACCTTATGGAGAATTTAGAGAAGAAGAAAGCATAAGTAAGGGAGGAGACCACACATATAGTGAAAATATTCTAGGATTTGTAAAGTAAGGTCATCACAATAGAGGTCTCAGACTAGTGTGGCTTGGGACGAGCCACAAGTGAGTGTTGAGGGTCTATTGGCCCTTATAAAAGATAGGAAAAATTTGGCCAGAATTCTGCTGGGGAACATGAAGAATCCGATCGCACGGTAGAGGAAGTTGCGATGGAGGAAGAAGAGCTGCGACATAAGAAGTTGTGGGAGAAGAGTACACAATGAAATAGAACAACCATGACCTAAGAGAACAACCAATATGGAAGGAACCATGATAGAAGAAGAATACAATGGTTGAAAAGGACTACTCGATTGTTGTGGGTAAGAAGTAAGTTAGAATAGCGCATGATTTGGGAATAAATGCTTGGATGTGGGTAATGTATCTCAAGCATTTTATGAGTCGTCTGCTTATGCGATAGAAGTTTTACAATCTAATGTTAATCTTGAAAATAGTAAATCAAGGACTACAAAACTAAATAAATAAATTATATTAAGAGAACTATTGTCTAAAGTCGAAAATGAGATTCATGAAGCATTTTTTCAAGGATAAAAATTAAGGTAAATATGGGATGGTTGTTAATAGATAGGAACATGACATAAAGACATATTTTAGAATAAATTAATATCCATTATTCATTAAAAATTCAAGGATTAGATATGAAGGAAATGTTGTTTTCAGAACTATGTTGGTCTTCAAAAATGTAGTCATAAAGAAAGTTTTGATTCTAAAATTGGATAAGACTGATTGTAAAATCAAGTTTTGTGGTCAGAGGATCTTGTCAGTCTCATGTAAACAAATCCAACAAAAAATGCCATGATGAACACATCCATAGTCAAGAAGAGTATGAATCCAATGCGTTTTTTGAATATAAGTTTGAATTCCAATTCTAGAGGTCTCTATATGATAATGTATCAAATTCTAGTGAGGATTCTTCCTCCCACAAATCTAGTCAACCATTGTTTAAGGACTAATGATGATGAAGATGATAACCAAAGCACTTTCTCCAACAACTAGAGTTACCATGCTATACTTAGGGGGTATAGAAACTTTGGAAGAGAGGATTCTCAAATCCAACATTTTCAATACTTCCATAATCAAAATAAGTTTAATTATGAGAATGATGTATATGAAAAGATTGTCAACGAAAAATATTATCATAACTAATAATCTATATATGAAATCCCAAGAGTTCCTAGTATTTTTGGTTTTAAAATAAGGTTTATATGGCCTAGTAAGCGTAATGAAGGTGAAAGAATATATTTACACAAAGCATGCAAAAGTCAAGACCAAATATGATACATGTTACCCAATTTGATGATTAGGTGAAGTCTTTGAATGCTGTTGGGAGAATTAAAATTCACATCTATTTTAGATTTCTAACTAGATAGAAATTCTCCTTGAAAGAGACATTTGAAACAAAAAAACAACGATGATATAGAATTTGGTAATAACTCTACAAAAAATAAATGGAAGTATGGCCTCTGATAATAACTCTACTACATTAGAATACAAACATGATAACTCTAATTTTGTTTTCTTCCATGTTCTTCTCATTGGCTTGACATTTGTTTACTATTCACTACAACCCTAAATGAAAAGTTCAATATTTTAAAATAGTTCCTATAGGAGTCTTGAAAAAGAAGTCGCACAAATACAATAAATTTTATTATAACAGAAGAGAAAAAGCCTGGTCATTTCATTCCAAAAAGAAGGCTTAGATGCAACACACCCGCTCCTATAAATTCATAGTAGAGGCTTCAACCCTGCTTATTCTCATATTCCTGGTGGTGGGAAATTGCATTTTTTATCTCTTATTTCTCCACTCTCTGGAAGTGAAATGGTCATTATTTATATCATATGTAAGTCAATTGTTAATTCATGGAGGGAAAAACAGTTAGTTCAAGGACAAAAAATGAATTTGTTTGTTAGTTCAAGGATAGAAAAATAATTTATCTCATTTGATAAGGATTGGTGCAAAAAAGACGATAAAGAGTCTATCCTATATATTGAAGGGAAAAATCAATTAATTAGGAGAGGGAGATGCAATATGTCTCACCTACTAAGAGTAAGTTAAAAGAAGAGAGAGACATGCCTATCTTCATCTGTTGAAGGAAGTGCAATTAGAAGATGTGCCTATTCTATATCCACTAGAGCAAGTGGAAGAGGGAAACAAAATAATAATAAAAAATTAACAAAAAACCACAAACATCTATTTTTTTTTTAAAACACATTAACAATTTCAATTAACTAAAAACTAAATAAATCAAAACAAATAAAAAATTGGAAATTTTATAAAAGTTTTGTTTTTAATTTGAAAAAAATGAAAATTAAAAAAACATTTTAAAAAATTTCAAAAAAATATAATTAATTTTTTTTGAAAAAGATATAATTTAAAAAATATATAAAATTTTTGAAAAGTTAAAAAAAAATTATATAAAAAATGAATAAAAAACAAAATAAACCAGCTTAAAAAAAATCAAAATAACAAAAGTAAAAGCAAATTAAAAAAACAAGTTATAAATTTATAAATTCATAAAAACATTTAAAAATTAAGAAAAAATGAAATTGTATTATTATTAAAAAATAGTAAAAAATACACCTACCTTCCTAGCCCGTTCCCCTCCCCCCACCAACGTTCCTCGTCACCCTACCTCCTCTCCTCACTTCTCTCCCCCTCCCCCTCCCCCTCCCGCCCCCCGTTTTCCTTCCCCACCCCTCTCTCCCTCTGCTTGATGTTTGGGAAGGCCTTTGCACGCACAAGGGATAGTTGTCGTAGGCCCTCGTACGTCCAAGGGCCCACCCAATGGGAAAAATGAGGAGAGGGGGGAGGGGAGAAGAAGGGGGAGGGGGAGGGAAAGGGAGAGAGGGATGGATGTGGCAAGAGGGTGGATGGAT
>LPNX010053792.1:59151-139391 GCA_001517045.1 Pseudotsuga menziesii
GTTTTTTTCAATAATTTTTAACCAAATTTGATCATTTTGATTTTTTTTACATTTGTTTTATTATAATTTTTTAACAATTTTTTTTATTTTTTTTTTAAGATTTTTTTGTTTTTAAGTTTTATAAAAAAAATTATAAATTTTATAATTTTATAATGTTAGTAATTTTTTTTGAAAATATTTTTAATTTTTTAATTTGTTGTTTCATTTTTTTAAGTGATTTTTTTTAAATTTTAACCTTGAATAAAAATAAGGGTTATTTTGGGAGGTTCACTTTTCAATCTGGAGGTTCAATTAGGGTTTTGATTTCGATGACACCACCTGAGTTACCAAAAACTTATATGCTTACCCCGCTCCCCCCCCAAAAAAAATGGGAGATGCTGGTATCACTACTTTTGTGTTGGGGTTGTTTTTTGGTGTTTTTGACGCAAAAATATGGATTTTATGGCTAGAGTTATCATTCTTTTTATATAGTTCTCATTCTATTGTATACATGATTTATATACTATTTCTATTTTGTTATGTTAGAAGCGAATCTTGTATGTATGTGTGGTTGTCTGGTATATGAAAGTCTTCAATCTGTCTGAGTCCTAAGTAGAATTTGTATGCTGTAGAGGAGGAGGAGGGTGGAATGCACTACAATGCATTGGAGGGGAAATGGTTTCGAAAATATATTATGTTCTGTTTTGAAAGGACCTATACTGGATGTGGTTGAGTTGCCTTTCCACAATGGACATTAATGATTTCTCTCAATACCGGTAAGAATTGTTGGCTTCTCCTCTTAATTTCATGTATTCATCACTTTCTCTTAGAACTAATATCGTTGATAGCCTCTAATATAACTCAATTACATTCTAACTCTCTATATCCCATAATTGCTAACCTTGTAACCCTTGACACCTAACTATTATAATTTATATCACATATAACCTTTATAATTGATAATATAACCCATAACATATATAACTTTTATACAATATAGTCACAACCACTAACTCCTATAAATTAACCCCTATAACCCCTTACCTATAACACAAACCATACAACATATATAACTGATTTACTCACATTTATGCTAAGATCTAAGCTATCACTTGTTAAGCCATAATACATGAACTTGTAAAACTTAAACTCTATAACATATTAATCCTTGAACATTGTTACCCTTAACACTCATCTGTTCGAGACCATAATTTATGATTCTTATAAACTCTAATACTTATAATTGTTAAACTTTAACACTTATAAATTTAGTTGTTAACCATTAACCATGAACCCCTAACCCCTTTAACCCTTATCAATACAACTCCCTTTCTCCTAACCCTTTTAAACCCAATGCTTATAACCTTGATTCCATTAAACCCTTAACCCTAAAACACCAACTTCATACAATGATAACTTATAACCCTAACCCTTATAACCCATTAGAACCATATTTCCTAATTACTGACAAATATAACCCCTATAAATCTTGACACTTCTACTCCCTAAGTCCTTTAACTAAATAACCCTTAACCCTTTAACCATAACCCATGTAACCCCTAAACAATTAATATCAACTATTTATAAATATTATATCCCAAAACATATCACCTTGATCACTAACTCAAATCCAAAATTCTATAACCTGTTATTTCCAAATCCATGTAACATCTATATCCTAAAAACCCTAACACATATAACTCTTAATACTTATCCCCTACAACCCCCCTTAATATATATGTAGAATGTATAGCCCCTCACCCTTAAGATCATTAATGTAAAACTTATGTCATATGTCCCATAACCCATAACATTAATACATAAGATTTAATTGTAATATGTTTAACCCTGTTGGAGGAGCCTAAGCCGACTAGTTGACTAGGTCCTTCAGTCGACTAATTGTAAACAATAGATTATGTCGACCTCATAGGTTGTGTAGGTTAGTTGAACCGACAAGTTGCTATGTAATTGTTTGTAAATATTATATATAGGTTGTAGATCCGGATAAAAACTTGGTTCAGTTGTATGTATGAACCCTCATGTGTTCTTGAATAATATAAGCACTTGTTATTCTGTCTACCATTCCTTGTCTCTTGTTTATATCATTATTCGTATAAATTTGTAACATGTATCATTGGTAACCATGCAATCTGATTGATTACAACATTGGTTCCGTTGTCGGGACTTGAACACGAGTCTTTTGGGTGAGATTCGAGTATCCTAATATTTGTCCAAGGATAATCTACTCTATGTTCAAAATTCACTGTAAATGGCTCAGACTTATGCTAGAAAGATGCTGACAGATCCAATTATTTCTAAATATCAAGGAGTGTATCTTTACAACTCCAGTGAAAATCCTATTGCATGTAGTATGCAAGGAAGACATTAAAGTTGACTATCCAAAAATTAAAATTATTCTCGACTTAAAACCACTAGTGAATCCTAAAGAAGTAAGAGTTTTACTTGGACATACATGATATTATAGAAAATTCACTTGGCACTATTCTGACATGACCTACCGATTAGAAGAACTATTAAAATAGAATAAGGAATACCAGTGGACCGACGAATGCGCTACATCTGATATCTTAAAGAAAAAATGAGTTGAAGAACCCATACTACGATTCCCAGATTGTTCAATTAAATTCCATGTACTTATCGATGCATATGGAATAGAAATCAGAGTAATCTTGACTAAACCTGGTGATGATGGAATGGGCCATCCAAACACATACAATAGTAGGATGCTAAACAAAGCTGAGAGGAACTACTCGACAACTAAAAGAGAGGCACTTGGAATGGTATTCACACTTCATAAATATCAACATTATCTATTAGCCAATCCATTTGTATTTTACACAGAACACTAAGTACTAAAATACTTAGTAAATAAACCCTTACATCACAGAAGAATTTGTCGATGGTTGTTATTATTCCAAGAATTTGAGTTCGAAGTCGTAGTTCGACCAAGAAAAACAAATGTTGGACCTGAACACTTGTCGAGAATAGACATAGGTGAAGAACTGAGCACAATTGAGGACGACTAACCTGATGCCCATTTGTTCCAAATTGAAGCTGTATCTTCCGACTTAGTAGAAATTGCGCAATTCCTAGTGGAAGGCTGAGCTCCAGAGGGAATGAGTGCAAAGAAGAAGAATACCCTAGAAATGAAAGCTGCACCCTACACCATAGTAAACAGATTTATTTACAAACTTGGATTAGATGATGTCTTATGATGATGTGTTCTCGACAATGAAAGGGAAAGTATAATCAATGAAGCACACTATGTTTTAATTAGACTGACATGACAACTAGAAAAATCCAAAAGTTGGGATTATGGTGGTCGACCATACACTGAGATTGTCTAGAATTTGTGAACAAGTGTGAATGATTCCAACGACTAGGTCGACCTCTACCAAGCATGAAAATTCGTTTAATATCGGTAAATCCAAGCTTAAAATTTGGAATTTGGGTGATTTATTTCATAGGACCATTTCGAACACTTGGTAGATGAACAGGAGCATGATATATCATTACATTGGTCAAGTATGTTACTAAGTGGGTAGAGGCAGAGCCAATTGAATCTTGTTCAAGTGAGATAGCTCCTAAATTTATATACGAGAACATTGCCACAATATTTGGGTGTCAAATGAACTTGATTAATGATTAGGGGTCACATTTTGTAAACAAAACAATCATAGCTCTGACAAAAGTATTCATGACTGAACATCATAAAAGCACAACATATCATCCTCAATCTAACAGTGCAATTGAAGCTTTCAACAAAACATTAACCATAGGCTTAACAAAAATATGTAATTTTGACAAAGATTATTGGGACGAAAAGATACCCGCCATCTTATGGGAATACAGAACAACAAACAAACGTTCGACATGCCATACACCATTCTGACTTGTCTAAGGATAAGAAGTAGTTGTACCCTTACACTTTTGTCAACAAACTCCTCTGATTGGAAACATACTACACATCGATGTAAAAAATTCTAGAAAAGAAACATTAATGCAACTATCCAAATTTGAAGAACATTGACAAATCGCAATACAATACCAATAAATCCAAAAACAACAACAAAAATCATGACACAATAGAAATATCAAAAACAAAAATCTATCGATTGGGTACCTTGCATTACTGTACAATAGTGGAATAAAAGGAAAACCTAAGAAACTACACATTGAGTGGATGGGTCCATACATTGTAGAGGAGATAAACACTAACAGATCAATCCGACTAAAAACACTACAGGGGAATGTATTTCAGAAATTGGTTAATAGGGCCCAACTTAAATGATACAAAGCTTTAAAAAGAAAAACCCAGTTGTGTAACTATAAACAATTGAAAATAATAATAATAAATAAAAACTATAAAAATCTAAAACAACCACAAGAAAATTTATAATGAAAAGAATCAGTATGGCAAGATCCCAGATAAATTCTTTCGACAAGGTTGAGGCAGGAAGTAGTAAAAGAAAGATTGGGAGACACAATCATCGACATGAGCAAAGTAGGCACAAAGAATTCCGATCATCTCATGCGAAAATTACCAACACCATCACGATCAAGATGTATGGCAACATAAAGAAGAAATAATAGTCTAATCAAGTCATCATGAACATTGACACATAGAGCACAAAATCTTGCATGCCTCGAAAGAAGCACCAACAACATGTCATTCAAATTTAAGTCCACCATTAATACCGCAATTAATACTAACACCCATTACACATTCGCCCACCCAAAACAATTCTTCTATAAATACTAAATTGGAAGAGAACTACATGTCATTATACAAAGAGCTTCAACAACAAGGCACCCGGAACACCAGATCCCATCGCACAACCTACTAAACTAGAGCATTTGATTGACAAAATGGCACCAAAGAAAGCACCCACAACTACCATATCTACGACAAACAAAATCAAATAGTTAGAAAGAGCCAACACACCTTTAGAAAGTCAATTGCATAACATTCACAATGCCAAAGTTGTCGAGCAACAATGGAAGAGGGTTTGGAATGAAATCAAAGAATGGGGAACGGAATCAAATGGTCGATGGAGGGAGGAGCCACAATGACTAAGAGCCAACATAATCCTTAACTATATGAATGCACCTTTAATGGATAGCTTTGCAGGGACAAAAAAAGTCATTGTGAAGTTCATCATCAATCGATACTATAATGGGAAATTCTATTTTGACACACCCGTCGAAATCAATGACGACCTAATTCATCAAATCAAAAGATTTTCAAACAAAAGAGCACCTATACCTATCATACTAAACCAGGCCCTAGTGAAAGAATTAATAGGTACACCATCAGGAAAAAATTCAAGAGGGATGATAGTTAACCAAATCCTATATTCCACACCAAATATAACCATAAAAATTATCTCAATGGGTATCACAAGTACGGGAAGAGGTTCTGACCTCAATCTCGACATGCTCGACGCAATACAAAACATTGCAAAAACCATAAAATTATACCGTTGAGATGAACACTAGCTAATATTATCAAGGATATATGTGTAATATGCCAAGAGGAGGGTGCCCAAATATGATTCCCTTCCCTAATAATATGGATATCCATGTATCATCTTCGACCACTCAGATATAAGGGCTTCACTGCTCAGTAAGGACTAATAATGTGGAACTTCAAATCATTCTCTCTGAATGGTTTCCAAATGGGAGAAACAACAACAAACATATGGTTAGAAACATGGTTTCAGGCCTTCAAAATCAAAACTAGATGGCAGGTACCCTAGAATATCTTACGAAGTCTACCATCGACGACACACATCCAACTCATGTTGGACCACATGTCGGTCTAGTACTTACAAGGTGTTTGTGGCACATCAAACAAGCTCAAATTATACCCTTCGATTGAGGATCTTTTTCAATGAACTTAGTAGGCAATCCAACACCAGATTGGATATACCCCCATAGCAAAAAGAGTCGATCAACCAATGGTTGAACCTTTAACCTACGCAAAAAAAGAAGAAGACTATGAAATATGTGTTCATCTCAACATATTCATTATCAATCGTGACAACACTGGACACATCAACCCACTTGGGATTACAATAATAACCACACAACAACCATAAGATCCAGCTAAACAGAGCGGTGAAAGTACCCAGTTCGACACCACTTTGCTAGAATATTCCCTCACCAAGAAAAATATATGTTGGGTGGCCGACGAGTTGTTTAAATCTCGACATAATAGGACAAGTATAGTACAAGGAAAGGGGAAACACAAGATGATTATTCAGGAGCCAACTGTAGATGATAATGTAGAACTCTTTGATAGTGCAACTCAAATTTTGGAGGACACCACCAAAAATAAACTTCCAAATGATAAACAAATAGGAAAATTTACCGCAGAGGAGGAGAAATGACCGGACCGACAAGATCCAAGCTAAAAAAAAGTTAGGTTTTCTTTAACACCATATGTCAATCTCACCCATAACCCACCACCTCCATCCCGGATCCGAGTTGTCGAATAAGTTATACCGACTTCGACAACTTCCACATATCTATCTGCAAAATTTACCAACGCCACTAAAGGATCGTATTAAAAAAGACAATGAAATCCAAGAATTTATCAACCAATTACCATATCTCCTCCCCAACTGGAAAAATATAGTAGTTAAAAGATACGTCTTAGTCGCGGAAGCACTGAAGTACACCTTAAACATTCCTGAAATTAGAAACCCTCCACAATCATCCATCTCTGAAGCACAAGTTATTGGATACACTAAAAATATTCTATAGCTAAATCCTAGCCCAATAAGCAATATTGTGGTAGAACAAATCTCCTATGTCATCCCTCGAACTTTCGACTAATCGAAAACACCACAACAACCTTCATCTCTAGAACCCAACACTATTGACCCCATTGTCGAACTCGCCAATACCGTATTACCACCAACTTCCAAATCGAATTCTGAACTGACTTTGGCAAAGAATGTTGACTAACCCTTACCACATGGGGCAATAAATTTACTAGTCAATCCTAACTTACACCCTTCACCTATTTCACAACTTCCAATGTCATCACCTGTGATCACATACATTCCCAAAAATATTATGAATTATCCTAACGTCACCAATATCAACTATTCTAATCCTATTGTTACAACCCTAGCTACCAAGCAAAACCAAAAATAAATAGGAGAAAATCCACCAGAGAAACTGACAGAAACCGACAAACAGAGTAAAGAAAATGAATGATGAAAAAGGAAACAAAGAAAAGAAAAGAAAAAATGGGAGAAATAACATGAGTCACAAAAGAACATCTACAATAGTTACAACAACAACCGCCCCTATTAATTCATTTAGAACAACTTGGTCCAGTAGTTACATTCAAGCCACAGAAAGCCAAAGAAGAAGAACTGTATCTATTGGCAGATGCATTTGACAGGGAAAAAAAAACAAAAGAGTAAGGGCCAAAGAACAAATCAAACAACTAAAAATAGAGTAGAACATATTCTTAGCCAAGTGTGAGAGCTTGACACAAAATTTTATCACAATTCTGGTAGGGATCGACTCTGACAAGCCCCTCAACAAAGCATACCTCATTGTTTGAAATCGTTGTTGTTATAGCTTATTTTACCACACTTGGGTGATTACATATTTATGGCCTTCCATGTCCCTTTGCATACTCCTTGGACCCCCTTTTCCCATATTATACTTTGATGTTCCAAGATTATCCCCAAAAATCACCTGTTTATTCCTATACACGACTTTTAAAGCTATACTCGCATGTATACGCAACTTTTGAGCTGAGAGCCACGTACACCAGGAAATGTGCATGAAGACAAATAATTTTGCATTTTTCCTCATAGGGGTCTGAATAAATTGACTCTTGTCCTTCCATATGCCTTGAGAATGCTCGGACTCGACCCTCCATTGCCTATTTGAAGTGCTATATATTGAGCCCCTTGGATACATTGAAGGAGGAGAAAATTGAGAGAAGGAAACTATAGTCCATTGTTACCTCACTTGTTATGCTTGAGTCTACATCCCTTTGTCCCTCTGGAGAACACAATGTTTCTCTTACCAATATTTCCTTTGCTTTGTGAGCTTGCCATTGAGAGATGGAGGATTGAAGTGGTGGAGGCCCAGGTGGAGGACTCCGTTACTCGGGTTCGAAGAAGTGTCGCCAAAGGTTGTCACTATTGTATCTCTATTTTTATTAATAGAAATATCCATTTCCTATCCAATACATGAGCATAAATATGAATATTGTATCCATGGATGTATTTATTTGCTTATACATGATTGATTATATATTCTAGAGTAGGCCTAACACTTGAATATATAGCATGCTTGTCTTGTTTGCTGTTGTTGAGAGCGAATTGAGAATACAAGTGTGATTGCTCAACGGGGGTCTACTTCAACCATCGCAAATAAGGTACGATTCATATCCCTTAGTGTTATATGTTTTTATTGCTCTTGCATATTGGAAAGGATTGATTTCTGGTGTCATTCAGTTTTTTATGGTAGACCCCAAGCCATAGGAAGTTTCTCTCCGTAATAGTTGCATCGACACTTCGGGAGCAGTTGAAAGAAAGGCGATAAGAGCAGGCCGAGGAAACCACTGTTTTACTCAGAAATCAATTCATGGGATTTATTGAAGCTCACATCTTGTTAATGCAATATTGTTTAGAATTTGTTGTCACAACAAATGTCTTGCGGAATTGGTGCACCTAATACGATAATGTGTTTAAAGAAATGCAAAAGACTCGTGAACTCATCAGTTCACTACAAACTCGTCGACTAGTCACCAATGAAGCAATGTCAAAGACCATTGATGATCCAAACTTGAAAAACTAGAGAGATAGGAACATCAGTGGATCGAATAGGCCCGAGCTAGTCTATCCAACATCGAAAAAATAAGGCCACAACTACAATGACTGCTTTCTGTTGCCATGGAAAAGAAAAAATTCCCAGGGACCGACATGATTAACATTATAGACTTAGATATGCATACAAATATGGAGAAATTTTGGAGTTCACCACTCTTACCATCGACATACAAAATGTTATCCATGCTTGGGAAGAGTTCCAACACCAACTATCAGTATCTGTTGAGGCTATTGTCGAAGAACGTGTTCAACAACATCCGACCACCAGTCACACTAGTCCATCATGAAGAAAAACAAAGGTTTTCTAGCTACTTAGATGAAAATATTGTTATCTCCCCATTTTTCTAGGGCGAAGAAATATTTTGAGGCGGGGAGATGTTGGAGGAGTCTAAGTCAGCTAGCCGACTAGGTCCTTCAGTTGACTAATTTTAAACAATAGATTATGTTGACCTCATAGGTCGTGTTGATTAGTTGAAACAATAAGTAGTTATTTAACTATTTGAAAATCTTATATATAGGTTGTAGATCCGGATAAAGACTTGGTTTGGTTGTATGTATGAACCCTCATGTGTTCTTGAATAATATAAGCACTTGTTATTATGTCTACCATTCCTTGTCTCTTATTTATATCATTATTCATATAAATATGTAATATGTATCATTGGTAACCATGCAATATTATTGATTACAAAAAACCCTTATAACCCCTAATCTCAATAAAAACTATCATTCCTAATCCCTATAACAATTGTCAATCCTAACCTTATGTAACCTCTAAAATAACCAATTTCCACTAAAACTTATAACCTTTGTTGGTATTACCCCTAATCCCATCTACCTAACTAGTGTAGCAATCATCACCATAATGACTAAACTCCCAACATGTATAAGCAATAACACTTATTAAAGATAGTACCGAACTATTTGAACTCCTAGAACTCATATAACCCCTATAACCCTTAACGCCTTTTACTCCAAATATTTATAGGCATACATTTTTTAACTTCTATATCATTTATAACCACTAACCACTACAAAACACATACTCTTTCACCCATATAATCCATATCAACCTTATTACCTCATACCTTGATAACATTGATCACTTATATCCCTAAAACATAGGAACCCTTAATGTCTATAACCCCTACCCCTATAACTCCTAGTCCATGCTGATTAACTTATATAATATATAATCCTTATTTTCTCTAACCACTACCCTTATTAACTCTTAAATTTTAACCATAGAACCCATGATTACCTCACTTGGCACCTTAATTACCATATAATCATTATACATGTTATAACCCCCAACGGAATTTGATTTCTAACTCCTATGATCTTTAATAACTAGTACTAACACATGTAACCACTAGTAATTAACCCTTATAAGAAATATTACATGACCACCATAAATTCTTATTCCCTAAAACCATTAACTAATATGCCCCATAATGGATAACATTTCTAAACCTTGTTTCCCTTAACACATCAACCTTATAATCTCTTATTTTTATAACAATGATCACCTTTAAGCCATGCTATCCTAAAAAAACCCAGATAATCCATAATTTCTAATTGTGATAATATATTACACCTATATCTTATAATACAATATTTGACTTATACAACTTGTAATCCCTGTAATTCCTAATACCTTATAACATAACCACAATAGCCCCTTATTCATAACTGTATACTTATATATCACCCCTCTCCTCCTCTTTGTCCTTATCTTACATTACATGATTTACCATCTCACCCTAGTCTTAATCCTTTCTCATGTTTTAGGACCCCCACTGCTCAACCTAAATCCTCATGATTTAGGACCCACCTTCATAAACCTGAATCCTCTAATAAGTATGAATCTAACCAACGGGGCTTCCAACCCACACTTTAGTACCATGTCACAAGAATTATTTTAAGATGGTTCCACAACTATATTTGTATAAAATTGTTTCCCATTTTGCTTCTCAATCCATACCTCAAGAATGGTGTTATTATCACATGTTAGGCATCAACTATGCCAAAAATTGGCATAATATGAGGAATATATATGCTACAACGACCCTTGTGAAATACCCATGAGATCATTTCCTTATTTCAGGTTATTCCCTTTATAGCTTCCCTTCTAATTTGAATCACAATATGGTGACCCTCTCTTCATTTTTCATCATTTTTATTTCAACCTACTAAAAGAAACCTATCCCCTTCATATCCTTGCCTCTCCTCTTTCCTCAACCTTTCACTAGAGATTCAAGACAAATTTTAGTACCTTCATAATGTTCCTATATTTAAATTTGGGTTTTCGAAATGAAATGAATCCCCATCCTAAACGGAACTTTTATGGGGCTGATTTTGATCTCCCATTATATACAATAGCCATCTCCTACTTCAATAATGTCTGACCCTCCTCTTCTTTCTTCTTTCCTTTTATTTTCCTAGTTTCTTGTCCTCTCATCCTTCCTTTTTCATTTACCCCTCAACCATTTCTCTCGAACAATCAAGGAAAGGATCAACACTAGTTTTTCCTTTTCTACCCTTTTCTTGGTAGTATTCGAATTCACTAATCCTTGTTGTGTTGTTATCTTGAGTATGGCCCTACTCAAGATGAATAATTTCTAGTTAGGACTAATGATTCCTTCCTTGATACTTCTCTTGATATTTCACCCTCAATTGGTTGCATTACATAGCTTTTCAGCATGTTGTCACTTTCCTTTGCTAACAAATTGTTGGCACAAGTCCCCTCCATGCTTTTATTGGCTTACATTAATGTATTTCACCTCCCTTACTTGCACCTTGTTCTTGAATATTGTATGGAACCTTCATTCTCAAATTAGCCTTGGGTTAATGCACATCGCTTCCCTTGAATTTTGTTTCTCTCTTGTCTTCCACAAGCTTGATATCATAGTGATCTAAACTGCTTTTTCAGATTTACTTTTACATACTGCTTTTTGGGGATGCTTTGTTGGATATGCTTTTTGGACTGCTTTTTTAATCTTCTTTTTTGGGTTTATTTTTCGAACTACTTTTGCAGGATGCTCTTTTAGATATGCTTTTTTGAGCTGTTTAATGTCCTATTTTAGAACAACTAATACCATGTTTATTTTTCTTAGAATTTAGATGTAAGTTAAAATTTTAAGCACTTTTCTATCACACAAACATAAACTGCATGCATATAAATATCACTGAAAGAAACACATCCACACCAAACACAATGTTTACCCTAGGAAAACCCTCTCATGGGAAAAAACAACAAATTCTCTAGATACGATTCTTCAACAAGATACAATGTCTAATATAGTGCCCAACACTAGTTATAGAAACATAATAATGAGAGAGAGAGAGAGAGAGAGAGAGAGAGAGAGAGAGAGAGAGAGAGAGAGAGAGAGAGAGNGGAGAGAGAGGTGTTCTTGCTTGATAATAAAATAAAGAGTGGAAACACTTTATTTATATTTTTCTTTTCACTAGAAGTTTCCATAGTCAGGTTGGCTTGACTTTTATTTTTTTTTTAATGTATTTTTTATTTGCCTTTCAAGATGACTTGTCATTTTCCCTTCTAGGGTCAATTTACTTAGGCATTAGGAATCAATAAATTCAAAACAAAATACAAACTTAGGCATTAATAAATTCAAAACAAAATACAAACTCATGAAATTGGAGCGACGCTAGAGTTTACAAAAGCATTTCAAAGTCACAAATGGAGAGAGGCTTACAAAAGTTCAACTATGTATTAGAAAAATAGTAACAATTGAATCAATTTAGGTAGTTGAATCAATTGTTAGAAATTAGTTACTATTGATGTTGTAGATAGTTTGCTTACATATTTAGATAGGCCACACATAGAGAATGTTAACAAACAATATTCTTGATATAAAACAACAATAAATAACAAATGAATAAAAAATCAACTCGCAACTTCTTGTTGGTTGGTTATCTGACTTGCATCATATGAAACCCATTGTGCTTCCATACTTTGTTCTATGGTACCGACAACAATTGTGTGGCTTGTGGAGTAACAAATGCAACTTTAGTGGTGTTTTTTTGTGTCAAGGATTATGAAATCTAAGAACCAACAAAACAAATCAAGACTTTTTAAAATAAAATAAAAATATAGAATATAAAGATTAGCATAATAATTAAATGTTTTGGAAGCATGAATGGAATGTTCACCACAAAAGGAAGAGGGAATTTAAATAATTCATCAAAAATAAAGTATCATATAGACTAAAGACATGCCAACCATACTTCTATGACAACATGCATAACACATTCTCGTATCTTCTTCAAAAAATACAAAACAATTTATATGCTCCTATTAACACTTGGTCTTATCCTCTACCTAGATGTGGGTGCACACACACCAAATCGATAGCGTAGAGCGCCTCAATCCGAGAGCTAGCAGCATGGTACCTTACATGATGCAGTCTCAAACCATCCCACCTAGCAGTGATTAGCCTCTATGAATGAGGAGGATGACGTCCCTTCTGGCAATGGAGAATCGGATCTCAAGTACCGCCTGCATTAACTCTTACCCAATGGCCCTAGATTTATAGTGTATGATAATCATGATTATACACCAAGTCTGGTTAATGAAGGGAGATGTGGATACAGTTTTGATCATTCTGTGGCTCTTGGTTTTGGTTTGTAGTGTCAATTGTAATCTCTCTCCCTCTACTACGTCCATCTAGAACTCTTTGTGGATGAGCATTATCTCCGATGTTCACCCTTGCAGCAACACCACCCCTTTCCTCGGCTACAGACCTCTATGATCACAACCATGTCTCAACAGAGGGGCACCCATTGCAAAGGAAAAAGTGGGTGAGGCAGGTCCTAGCTTTGTATGGGTATGACGATGGAGGAGGGTTATGATCCTCATGTGTCTGTTCCAATTCACGTTTTTATTGATGAATGGGATTTTTGCCTTGTCACAGAACATTTGGACATGGGAAGAGGTGGCATAAAAATTAACCATTATTGGATCATTAAAATCATGATGGGCCCTGTCATGGAAGATATGTTGAGTAATTGGAGCTATTCCTGCAATGTTTTGCTCTCATCCAAAGCCAAATTGACGGACCTAAATTACCAGATCAATGGGTTGGATGCCACTTTTTCCTGGAAGCACCTTACTAGAGGGCATCACAAAGTCAATAATACAGAGGTTGGGAGTGATAGTGATACATGAGGTCTGTTAAAGGATAAGATCTCTACTCCAGCTCAAACAATGAAAATGAGTGCTCTATTTCCAATACCTTCTACCATTGCGCCTCTGCTCAACAAATAGGTTCACGATGATGAGGAGCTCTTTTGTAAGTCTTCCCCCCCTTCCAGTAAGATTACTTGTTTCATCCTTTGACAACGAATTCCATGGTGACTGTCCCATATTGGAGGAGGTACCCCCTCTATAAGATTCGGACAAAGGCCCCTATGATGGCGCTTCCACCTACTAGTTCTTCTTTCTATTTCTAGCTTCTTTGTGTAAGTTTGTTCACTAGTTTTTTGCTTAAAGTATCCATGAACAATAAAATTGTCGACTATATGCCTACTACTTGGTCTCCATCTGTAGATGGATTTTTGTGATATAAAAATTAGAATGGTGTACAATGTTGACTGGTTAGGATGGTGGTTTCATTGTATCAGACCACCCAGATGCCTCTATGTGATGTATTTTTGGATTCCTTCGTTTAATAAAATTTGCAGATTTACAAAAAAAAAACACTTAGTCTTATCCTCAACCCATTTCATGATAAAATTAAAGCATGAGTCTGGCACAATGTATTTTAGCAGGGGATGTACTGGAGCATATTTTGAATAGGGAGATAATATCATTAAACAAGGGTGCATTACTTGTGAGAGCGAAATTTCTTCGATAACTTGAAGAGAGATGGAAATAAGTTTTGAAAGAAGTGACAACTTTAGACAGAAAAATCATTCTTTCAGTTGTGATATGCATACATATTTTGGTGCAGGTGCTACAAGTGGTTACAAATAGGTCCATGGAGCTTATTGCAAACACAAAATAGTAATAATGGGTACAAGAAGTAGTATGCATACAGCAATAGAGTTGGTGAATAAAAATTGATGTAATTTTGAGTAAACAATACAACAAAAATTGTTTGTATGGAATGGGTATCCTAAATGGTGTTTATAAAATAAAAAAATTAACAAATGAAAACAAAAGGTATATGGTTGTTTTGATAATATTTTTAATGGTTGGAGAATTTCAATATAGGGTGTCCTTATAGAGTGTGCTTAGCCCTAAAAATACTTTTTGTTTGGGACATAATTTAACTTACATTATTATTGAGATTGGATTTAGATTGAGGGTGTGTTGTTGAGGTATTTATTGAAATTGAAGACCGCATCCTTCACTAAAGTATTATAATGCTAAGGTAGTCAAATGGAGATTTTTTTTCATGGTAGAAATCCTGATAACAATGGAGAACCTATTGTAGTTGTTATAAAATGGTTGATTGGATAAGCTTTCAGAGAATTTTGTAAGTTTCTTATCACATATGAGACAAGTCATAATATAAAGGAAAATCCATTTATTCTAGTATCCTATTGGTGTAATACACATTTCACAGTTGTGAATGTTGAGTATATATTTCTAAAAATTAAAAGTTGTATTTACAAGTAGTACAAAAAAAACAAATGCATGATGGGGAATATGTTAAATTGTTAATATGGGTTGAAAATGTATTTTGAAGTAATAAAAACAACTTTCAAACCAAAATAGGGTCTTAGTTAGTATTCATTTCCAGGAAATGAGACAAACATAATATTTAGTGTAATCACAATCACAAGCACTTCTGACCAACCCACAACAGACTTCAAGTAGTTATGACCCTTTCACTCCAAGTCCTTCACCTGATTTTAGCAACATGAGCGAGTTATTTTTACATCATTTTATTGAGCAAGTACTAACCACATAACCCTAATTACCTCACTTATCACCTTAATTACCATATAATCATTATACACTATATAACCCCAATGAAACTTGATTTCTAACCCCTATAATATTTAATAACTAGTACTAACACATGCAACCAATAATAATTAACCCTTATAAGCTCTATTACATGAAAATAAGAAACTCTTATTCCTTAATACCTTAAATAGTATGCCACATAATAGATAACATATGTAACCCCTAATTCCCCTAACCCATCAACACTATAATATCTAATTCTGATAAGAATTATCACCATTAAGCCATGTAACCCGAATAAAAACCATATAACCCCTAATATCTATTTGTGATAATATATGACACCTATAACCTCTAATACAACATTTGACTTGTATAACTTGTAATCCTTGTAATTCCTAACCCCTATCAACATAACCACAATAAACCCTTATTCCTAAACCTATACTTATATGTCACCCCTCTCCTCCTCTTTGTCCTTTTCTAGAGTGGATGATTTACCATCTCACCCTAGTCGTACTCCTTTCTCATCTTTTAGGACCTCCCTTCCTAAACCTAAATCCTCATCTTTTAGGACCCCTCTTCCTAAGCTTGAATCCTCTAAAAAGTATGAATCTCACCAATGGGCCATCCAACCCACACTTGAGTACCATTTCACAGAAATTATTTTAGGATAGTTCAACAACTATATTTGTATAAAGTTGTTTCCCATTTCTATTCTCAATCCATATATAAAGCAATATTTTCTTATCACATGTTAGGCATCAACTATGCCAAAATTGTCATACTATGAGGAATATAGATGCTACAATATCATTTCCTTATTTCAGGTTATGCCCTTTATAAACACCCTTCTAATTTGAATCACATTATGAGTTGACCCTATATTCATTTTTCATCATTCCGATTTCAACCTACTAAAAGAAACACACCCTCTTCCTCTCCTTGTCTCTTTTCTTTCTTTCCTCAAAGTTTCACTAGAGGTTCAAGGAAAATTTTGGTAACTTCATAATGTTTCTATATTTAAATTTGGGTTTTCTAAATGAAATGAACCCCCATCCTAAATGGAACCTTATGGGGTTAATTTGGACCTGCCATAATCCATAATAGCCATTTCCTACTTCAATAATTTATGACCCTCCTCTTATTTCTTCTTTCCTTTTTCTTTTCTAGGTTTCTTGTCCTCTCTTCCTTCCTATTTTCACTTACCCCTCATCCTTCTCTCTCGAACAATCAAGGCAAGGATCAACTCTATTTTTCCCTTTTATACCCTTCGTTGGTTGCATTGTCATTCACTTAATCCTTGTTGGGTTGTTAACTTTAGTATGACCCTAATCTATGTATAACTCCTAGTTAGGACTAATGATTCCTTCCTTGATACTTCTCTTGAGATTTCACCTTCAATTGGTTGCATTGCATAGCTTTCAAGTATATTTTCACTTGCCTTTGCTAGTAAATTGTTGGAACTAGTCCCATCCATGCTTGTATTGTATTACATTAATCTACGTCACCTCCCTTACTTTCACCTTGTCCTTGAATAGTGTATTGAACCTTGATTCTCAAGTTAGCCTTAGTTTACTGGAAATCACTCCCATTGGATTTTGTTTTTATCTTGTATTCCAATTGCTTAATATCATAATGATCAACGGGGTTCCCTTCTAGCACCACTTGCACTGATGATCAAGGATCGTAAGATTTCAATGTAAAATGGAAGGGGGGTGGGTATTATGGCCCAATTAGTGGAGGATTCACTTGTGACACTAGGGTATTGGCTCACACTATGAGGACCCCTATACTATTACCATCCATTTCTTGCTTATCTCCTTCATTACATTTCTTGATTCTCTCCTTCCTTGCAAATATATACTATTCCCATCTTTGAGATATTGAATTCTATAAGGGGGAAATAATGTATCATATGAGCTTCAAAACTGAATACTCACATGAACCAAGTGGCAAAGGGGTTCACTTAGTAGTTCAATCCTATGTTTAATTCATACATGGATTTCTAATGATGATATGATACCTCTCAAGAAATACTCTAATGTAATGGACTGACATAGTCAAGAACACCTCACCTTATCCTAGATGTGGGACCTCTCTGATATGTGTGCCACTTAGGTGGGGAATCTCTAAGATGTCTAGTGCTTAGGTGGTACCTTTCTGAGATGTGGAGTGCTTGAGTTGGACCTTTGTAGGATTTATAGCGCTTAGGTCATTCTAAGATTTAAAACCTATGACATCATTTGACCAAACCCACATCATTGAGTCAATAGGCACACTACAATAGTTATGTATGAATTGGATATTCAATAATTAAATAAACATACAACTATTCGTTTAGTTCATTCCCTTGGATATTTATACCATTTAGATCCTATTTGTAAGTTTCTTCACTTGAAATCTTCCAATTTATTATCTTTGAAAACTTAATTTTTTGGTACACACATAGATTAATTATCTCCTTCCACCTCTTACATTCCCTTGGGATGCTTTCACTTGTAATATTAATCACCACTACATGGATATTTTGTGTTACCTTGGCACCAACCTTGCAGGTTTGGTTGATTTATCCTAGGCAATATTCATCGACATATTTCCACTCATACCTTGTACATTTCAACTCTTTAGTTCCTCAACAGAAGTTCCATCATAGCCATGGTAAAGAAGGTATCATACCTCCTAAGGTATTAAGGTCTCTTTACTATCCATTATCATTGAGTTATCTAGACAAAAATATATTTATTTCTTTACGGGTTATTGTTAACCCAAAAAATCCCTCACTCAACTCTACATGGACTACACCACCCACGGACACTCATACATGACCGTAATTTGACACCATTTGACCCCCACACCCTAAAAAAGGCTAAAAAATATGCAAAAGGGCTTAAAATCCCCTAAAAAGAGCCAAAAGAGCTCTCATAGAGGCTAAAGCCTCGAAAAAGGGGCTAAAACCCCTCAAAGGAGCCTAAAACCCCCAAAAGAGCTAAATACTGAGCGAAAGGGGATTAAAGCCCAAAAAAGGGGCTAAAGCCCTGACTAGGGGCTTAGAACCCTAAAAAAGCTATAAATAGAGGGGTGGGTGTCACTCTTAAATGATTCCTTCTTTCCTTATTGTTATGCTACCCGAGTGAGTGCCTTGAGACCATTTGCCTCTCAAGCCATTCACCCTCCCTCTCATCCATTCTCCCATTGAGCCATAGCTCCCCCATTCCTAAGAGAGGTGCTCTCCCAAGCTAGGGCATGGTGGCCCATTTCCACCTAAAGAAGGTATAATTTCTATTTTATGTTGTTTATGTTAATGTTTTCTAACATATTTACTTGCAGATCTATTGCTTAACATGTACTTGCAGGTTTTCATTGTTTACTTGCAGGTCTTTGGGTTTTTCCTAACAGTTGTATGCAGGGTCTTGGAGCTTAACCCATAACCTTGTGTGTGGAGGTTTTTTATTATTATTTCTGTTCTATTTCATTTTCTATCTATTTTTCTTGCACAACCACCAGGAACCCTACCCTTCCATCCTATAGACGAAAGGTAGCCATTCCTGCTCTGTAGTAAGGGAGAAATCCCTACTACAGATCTGGTGACCATACTAGGTTGATCCCATAGGATCCCTGGGTTTTATTTTTGCAATTATTTTCATTTTCCCTTGTTTAAATTTCTATCAAATCTAGCTTAGATCTCTATTTTTCTGCATTTTTAGTTACTTTCGAGCCTCCTTAAGGCCAATCCAAGCCCATTTGGCCACAGTATAGGTTACTGTTGGCCGGATCAATTTTTTTTTACCTTCCAAAGTAGGTCACTCTTATTGGGCTGAAAGGTGCGAGCAGGTCGCTCATTCAGGCCCGAAAGGTGCGACCAGGTTGCTCATTTTTCCCCGAAAGGTGCGACCCCATCCCAGAAGCCAACTCACTTCTGTTTGCAATTTCTGAGCGACCCCCTCACCTATTTTGGGGAAAATTGGGCAACCCCCTTCCCACATTTTCCTCGAAAAGAGCGATCTGTCTCTCAGATTCTGATTTTTAAAAATTAAGGACTGTCAGTGTGGCTCAGCCGCCTTTTTCCACCAAACTGTGTTTATTTCATTTTAGTTTTTGTAAATCACTGTTAAATTTAATGATTAATGGCTTAATGAATCTAATCAAAGCTTGATTAAAAAAATACTGTAATTAAAACCAACATCTTGCGTAGCCCTTCCTCCTTTACCCAGTCATCACCCTTCAGGGTATTTTGGGATAAGACGAAGGGTGAAGCTCGTATAGGCACTTCACTTGGAATTTTTCAAAAGAAGTAAAAACAAGTGACTTGCCAAGATAGAGGGGGTAGTAGGCCCAGGGGCCTCACGGGGCTCAGTGTCCTCCCTGTTGACCAACCTTGCATCCGAAGGGTGACCTATGGATCTATGGATGGGCTTAGTCCCATTGCGTTGAGAGCCCAACACCCTTTCCTGGTTGAAGAGAAATACATGTGTAAGGCAGTCACCTAGTTGGGCTATCATAGTTCAAATTCAAATATGGTACATGTTTAAATTTCTGTTTATCATTTACTACTTTCATCAACAATGTTCTGAACTCAGCGGAATATTCATAAACCATTCAAGCAGCCACTAAATATAATAGAAAGACAAAAGGACATGCAGATAAACCATACCATAAAAAACAACCAAACTCAGTTCATGATGCTGAGCTAGCCATTAAAATTTATAATTTACACTAATTCAACCATTTGCAATTTTTGAGGACATAAGTCCTTGAATGCCTTAACTGTGGGAAGTACTTGGGCTCAGCCCAGAAACTCATCGTGAGGAGTACCATGGGAACCCCAAAGTAGCTGGTCACTGAGAGGAATTTCCAAGCGAAACGGGCAACGACCCCCAATAATTGACTAGCACTTCCGTGAGGAAAAATCCAAGCTCTGTCTTCTGGTAGTCTTGGTGGCCGAGTGACCACCTGAAGCCAATAGGAAGTCATTAAAACTGAGGTCCAAAAATCATCACTGTATTTCACCACTTGACATACAAAAAAGAAACAATTGATCCCCCACATTCTTCCTCATGTTTAAGAGGCGATCCACCACAGTTCGAGTCCTTGAACCAACACCGTCGAGACCATTCTCGATGACCCTATACACCATCAGAGGACCACACAGTCCCTGATTCAGACTCAGAATCATACAAATCTGAGCCAGACCTGCATACTGCACCATCTAGCCCCATGGTTGGTGCAAGCCCGGATCCATTTTCCAACTTAGTGATTGGTAGTGGACCCATGTCCACACCCCACACCACCACCAACACCTCTACTGATGGCCCCAACATGGTCATGCAAACAGTCATAAGCCAACTACCACCACCCGTATTGACCAGTCAAGTTGTCCCACCTGTAACACATGGGGGCAATGTGCCTGCTACCCACACTGTCCCACTTGGCATACATGGGGGCAGTGTCCCTTCCACCTATATTGCCCCTCCTGTCACACATGGGGGCAGTGGTCCTTCCACTCACAAAGTTCCTTTTACCACACTTGGGGGTAGTGGCCCATCCACAACAGTGCCACAAGTACTCCCAGTTATGTAGGGGTATCATGTCCCTACAAACCCCACCACCATTGTTGCCCCATCTCACATCAACCTTGGGTCAAACCTTCCTTTCATGGCACATCTCAACTTACCTGACTTGGCTTGGTTAACAAATGAACCTATCCACCATCAAACTTTTTGGCCTCCCATGCCAACCAAACTTCCCTCAGACATTCCCAAGTTTGAAGGGAAGGCAAGGGAGTGCCCCTAAAGCCACATCATTACGTTTCACCTATGGTGCTCATCAAATAGCATTGTAGATGATTTGATCAGGCTCAGACTGTTCCAACGCACCCTCATAGGTGTTGCATCCAAGTGGTACATTGAGCTACGACAAGCCAAGTACCCAGATTTTAACTCATTGGCTTTCATGTTCCTGCAATATTTCCAATTCCCCGTTAGATATGACGAAGGGGCGGAGATATTGCTATCTTGCCGCCAAAATACTGCGACCCACATAACCGACCACATCCATGAGTGGCAGCGACATTGTAGTTTGTGCAAGATTAAGCTTGATGACAGGATCTTCCTGGATTGGTTCCTAAAAACTTTGCTACCACCTATAGCAAAGGATGTCACATACGAACGTCCCTAATTTGAAGAGGAGGCCATCTTGAAAGACCAACAATTTTATCTAATCTATGCGTAGTCTGGATACCTTTACACTGTCATTCTAGACACTTCCCATGTGGGCACCTCCTACCAGGATGAACCGGGGGCATCCCATGCCGTAGATGGCATCATAGGTTCTGTCTCCCACCAACCACATCACCATCCGATACCACCTGAAATACCACCACAACCAAGCAATACCCCTAGTGTTGCCTACCAAAACCAAACTCTAGACTATGCAAGAATGATGTCCTAGTCTGGAGCCACAACTTCTTATGCACAACCTGCGCCACCGTAGAAGGCCCAGGAATTAGCTTGGCTGACACAGCAATACGAGGGACAAATTCCCACATTTGTGGCACTGACACCCACCCAAGTCTACTATGCACCACTGGTGCAAGCTGTGCAAGACCCCGTCCTTGCTCCACCTGCTCCATCGGGACAAGTGTTTGCACAACAAAACCGTCCCAACCAGCCAGCCCCCAATAACCAATAAGGGCAATCCAGGAATAACCAAACCCAAAACCAAGGAAACAATCAACTGTAGGGAGGTGGTCAACAACCAAATCCTCCCAACAATGCCGCGGAAAATCGGCCAGCCCAAAATCCTCAACGACCAAATGCACCAAGATGCAATGATCCATTGTGTATAAACCAACCGTGCACACTATACGAGGTCTACGGGAACTACACATATGAGTGTCCCTTCACAAGTCATGCTAAGCAGGCCTTAGGAATGAGGTTCAACATGCCACCAATACAACAGACCAAGCCCAACCCAACCTGGCACCACCAGGACCTCCTCCTATGGTGCTCCAAAACCCATTACCAGTCCAAGGACTGGTGGCAACTGTACCTCCTCCCCAACCCAATCCCAATGCCCCGGGGGCACCTCTGATGACAGAAATAGGTGTCCACCACCTGCTAGCTATGACAACTGAAGAGATCAATTTACAAACTAGAAGAAATCAATACGGAACCAACAATGAACCTGCTGACACATCAGCGACATCTACGTATAAAACAACCAATGCACCTCTTCTGTTACCCCCTTTCCTGTGCCCCCCCATATGCCGGCTTGCCAACAACACCACAGCTAGATCTACTGTCAGCTACAAAATCGTGGATGATTTGGTGCAAACACCTAGTGCCATGTCCGCTCTTGAGGTACTCATAAATTTCCCAACGCAGTGAAAAGCATTACTAGCCGCCCTTGGTGCCGTGGACCCCTCTGACTCCAAGTTGATCACATTCGACATGGAGAATGGAGAACCACAGATGCCATCAACCATTTCCTTCCAAATCCCAGTGTCTATTCATACTTTGGTTGTGCATCGGTGCATAGTGGATGAGGGGGAATCCACATGCGTTATTTCTACCCTAGTTTGGCAGAATCTTGGATCCCTAATTCTGCAACCATCATCTACTACTCTGCGGGCTTATGATGGCCATCCCACTAAAGCCCAAGGAATCCTCCCTCATGTCCCCATCACATTAGCCTGGAAAATAGTACTGATTTACATAGAGGTTGTCAATGCTCAATTGGACTATAACCTTCTGCTTGAAAGAAGTAATATGTACGCCATGAGAGCTGTAGCATCAACTATTTTGTGTCTCATGATGTTCCCACACGAAGGGAAAATCATGACAGTTGACCAACTTACTTATCACAATTCGCAAGGGCTAACAACACCCACCAACATTATCCCTACGATAAACACCATTGATCCTCAAGGGTTGACCACACCTGCCAATGTTATCCCTATGGTCAACACCATGGTTGCCAACATACCAGCCTCCCCATTATTGAATGTGGGCCCTAGGTTGTTTTCCAATACAACCATGATGACTTATTTCCCCTTAGTGTCACCACCGATGGCACCAAATGAGATTGTGGATTTGTGCATGCTCTCATCTAGCACTGTTGCACCCAAACAACAACCACAACTGCAACTGCAACACCGTCCACAGCCACAATATCAATAGCAGTCACAACATCATCCGTAGCCATAGCATTATGCATAGCCGCAACCACAACCTCATCCCCACATACAATCATCAGGGAGTTATCTGGGATCCTCCCTAGTCCACACAATTCCCTTCCTCTTTCCCTGGCCTGGTGTCATGAGCAAGCCGGTAATGGCTACCTTAAACTTACCCAATTTTACATTGGGAATTCCCATGTGGTACTTGGATCCACCATCTCAACCACCAATGCCTTAGGTAGTCTTAACCCCTGTGCAATCCATTGCTGTCGAATCTCATCCTCCACCCGACCCGCAAAAACCAACCACCACACCCACACCCGCACCACCCCACCCAAAAAAGGCCAGAGGAAAAAATGCAAAAGCTACTGTTGAGCCTTAACAAATCCCACCTTGCGCTATCTGCGAAGAACTGGTCCATCCAACTCAAAGCTGCCCTGAGATTCCCATAATCCACGTTTATTTGGATGCCATGGATACAATGGAAAACCTCCCTGTGGTTGAACTCCCAAGTGGTCCAATAGTGAGAAACAAGTCATTGAGAACAAACCATGCTTATTCCCTCTGTGGATTGTATGGACACTATTCTCACCACTTCCAGGACTTGTCCAAGTTTCGAACGGCTCTAGCCAACCTTCGACAACATTCCATTGAATCTGAGATCACTTTGATCGAAGAAGTCCATCCCCCACCTCCTTCTTCAGACACCATGTCCATTTATATAGACCCTTTTATCTCCACCATCACCAAAGGTCCATCAGACCTGTCTCTTCATTGCATCCGCAATGACGAGGAGATACTTGAAGCCTTAACCACCCTCGAATATCCATGGGACGACATGCACCATCCGCAACCGCAACACCATTCGCAGTCGCAGCACCAACCGCAGTCATAGCTCCATCCATAGATGCAGCTCCATCCATAGTCGCAGCTCCATCTATAGTCGCAACCCCAGCCACAACCGCAACCTCAGTCACAACCTCAACCTCAGTTACCAGGGAAACAGTGGGGTTCATTCCCACTCAACAATATCCTTTTCCTTTTCCTTTTCCTACCATCCGTGATCGTGAGTAAGCCTGCCTTGGCAACTTGCAATTTACAGGATTTCACACTGGGAGATCCTGTGTGGTACCTTGAACCACCTACCCTACCTCTAAGGCCCCAGGATGTGTTGACTCATGTCCATCCATTAATATGATGTTGCACAAAATCCTCCTATCTCCAGGCCTGCCCCTCTTCCTCCAACAGAGACTAGGGGCAAGGCCACAAAAACCAGAACCAATACCATTTACATGATCTCTAGCACTAGTTTCCCTTCTGTCTTGTCGGTTGTGGAAGATCCACCTGATCTATCATGGCACCACTTACGTGATGACGGAGAGAGCTGTAAGACCACCTCTGGTTTTACCCCATTCCCTTTAAACCATAGCGTGGAATCAGTTCTTCCCATAAAAGACTAGATTCTGTCATCCCGCCTTGCCAATGACCTTCATCTCGGTAAGGGGGCATACCTCTTCGCTGACTTAGACAGTTGACTCTTGAAGAAGCTGCGCAGCGGGCTCCACCTCAAGAGAGTCTATGCCCGATATAACCACTATGAGTCCCTTATAGCATAGTTTTTTTTCACTTTTTTATTTTTCAATGTTTTTAACCATAAGTCAGGGGAAACACCATTAGTTGCTAATCCAAAGTCACCCAGAACCTGTTCGAGACACCTCTCACACCTCTGGGCTCAAAATTCCGCACTCTATCTTTGTATGAGACCATCGTCTCATGTTTAACAAGTAATTTTTGGGGCCACTTCCCAGAAGTTACCTCAATTTACGAGCCAAAACATCATGATGCAAGTGTCTCTAGACCTATACTTGTATCCTACCGCCACTCATGCGGGTTCTCAGGCCACCATCCGTAAGGCACAACATTTTGATTTTTAACACATAGCTGTCTACTCCCTCCACTGCACCTTATGCGGATCTCTAGACCATCATCCGGAAGACATATCATTTCCTTTGCATGCATTTGGCATATAATTTCCTCCGGAATTGCACTCACATCACATGTAGTCAAGTCCGTCCACCATAACTCACACATAGCTCTCTTGACCTCTATCCAAGAGCCACCTCGATTTGCGTGCCTCTGCTGCGATTTATCCCATGCAGGTATTGGTATGTCTAAGAGCCACCTGCTCCATCCATACTACATGGATGACCTTTGGACCACTGTCCACTGGCTCAACATGGGGCACCGCTTGTGCCACTGCAATCGGTTGACCATACTAGAGTTTCTTTTAAGCTCTTTTCTAACTCCTAAAAGAATGAAAAGATGGCCAAGTGCAGCTGCTTCCTTTCCCTCTCGTTAAAGTATAGGAAAGGGAATCTACATCGTCTCATTTTATCTCCTTTTGTGGACTATGTAGACCATCAAGTGAAAAGGATCACCTTGGCACATTCAAGCCAAGACCATTCCCCTTTGCATACTTTTATTCTTTCTCGGGAAGAGGGGCCGAACTTTATGAAAAAACCCACCATGGGTTGTCGTTAATCTCTTTTCTAGCCTTCTCATCAAGAAAATATTGCCGAGCAAACTTGGTTTCGTTCATGCTCGTAAAAGTATGTGAATGACCTTCCAATCAGTATAGGTTTGACCTTTTTCGGCTTGAATAGACTACCAATGTTAAAGAAGTATCTCATCCCCTAAAGGATGGGTGAGCTTTCCTATGTATACTTTTATCCTTTTTGGGGCACAGGAGACTACCAACGAAAAAGATCCCCCATTGGAGTCTTCTTCGTGCTTTTAGACTCTCTATAATTGAAAGCACCATCGAGCATTCATTTTTCTGGGCTCGCCAAAAATCCACGAGATCGTACCAGAATGGTGTCTCTAGACACCACCCCATAGATAACAGTTCTGCAACATTCCCACTTTGGGTCTCCTTTGTTCAGAGTACTCTACAATGTGTCTTCCTTGGATCCCATCAAAATTAAAAGTGTCTACCTCCCCCAAGTATTTCCCATCTGCAGTGACATTCCCAATATTACAGCTATGATCCTTTTCCTATGAGCCCGTTTTATTTACTGCCTGGTCAGCCCTGCCGTCATACTCTGAACAAAGGAAGTTTGAGTCTACTACACTCCCTTTTCCCTTGTTCAACTCTTTCCTCGCCCGCCCCCCATTCAGTGGGTCAGTCCTCAGATTGTCTCACATCTTTTGGTTATCTCCTTCACGCTTTTGGTCAAGGAAACACCATTGCTTTGACCAGGGGCAGGTCTCCCTCTATCGATGGCAACACACATATTCCAGAGGAGGTCCCTGTATCTTGGTTTCATTAACCTCATTGATGAGTTCCTTGGACCACTTGAGAGGAGTCCTTAATGATGGTTTTTTCTCATGTGCTTGACTCCAACTGCATCATCGCACCATTGATATTCATACAGGGTATTGGTTTGTGCAGCATTTAGTTGAAGACCCCAGATGTCACCTAACTCTAGCACATTGATGAGTCTATTTGAGGGACCTAAACATGTTTATGTCCCTTGTGATTTTTGGGTTGTGTTGGAGACAGTGTTCAAAATCCCCAGCAGTGCTTCTATATAGATTTATGATTGATGCAACATACTTGTACCACAGAGACTCAGACTCTCCATCGGTGAGTCCATACATCTATGTACCATTCCAGATCCAGCAGGCTATCGGTCATGAAGATATAGCATTCCATGAGAATGCCATGGGTCAAATGTAGCAATTCTTCAGATCAATATTGTATTTCAGCCTCTCATTGAGGCAACCACTATGTATCATCAGTTGTACATGATCAACTCTTGTATTATAGAGCATAGATCACATTATTCTTTTGACATTGTTACGAGGATGGGGATGCCCGCCTTGTCCATATAAATGTCACACATTATTTGTATCTCACCCATTGATGGGAACCATATTAATACAAAAATAAAAAGCCACCATTCCCCATCCTAGGAAGCACCACCTCTTCCCAAAAAATCCTATGATGTCCGTCGGCCATACGATGAGCTCCTGCCCTCACCCTTATTTGACCCCATTTGATCCCTCACCCTCAAAAAGGCTAAAAAATATGCAAAAGGGCTTAAAATACCCTAAAAAGAGCCAAAAGATCTCTCATAGGGGCTAAAGCCTCCAAAAAGGGGCTAAAACCCCTCAAAGGAGCCTAAAAACCCCCAATAGAGCTAAATATTGAGCGAAAGGGGATAAATCCCTGACTAGGGGCTTGGAACCCTAAAAAAGCTATAAATAGAGGGGTGGGGGTCACTCTCAAATAATTCCTTCTTTCCATATTGTTATGCTTCCCAAGTGAGTGCCTTGAGACCATTTTCCACTCAAGCCATTCACCCTCCCTCTCATCCATTCTCCCATTGAGCCATAGCTCCCCCATTCCTAAGAGAGGTGCTCTCCTAAGCTCGGGCATGGTGGCCCATTTCCACCTAAAGAAGGTATAATTTCTGTTTTATGTTGTTTATCTTATTGTTTTCTAACATATTTACTTGCAAATCTATTGCTTAACATGTACTTGCAGGTTTTCATTGTTTACTTGCAGGTCTTTGGGTTTTTCCTAACAATTGTATGTAGGGTCTTGGAGCTTAACTCATAACCTTGTGTGCAGAGGGGTTTTTTTATTTCTATTCTATTTCATTTTCTGTCTGTTTTTCTTGCACAACCACCAGGAACCCTACCCTTCCGTCCTATAGACGGAAGGTAGCCATTCCTACTCTGTAGTAAGGGAGAAATCCCTACTACAGTTATATAAACACACACACACATAGAGACACACGCGCGTGCGCATCTTTATATTGGACATTGGCAATCAAGTCTTGTATTGTAAGAAATTTGAGCTACACTTTTTTAGATATTATAGGACATGGATCTATCTTGTAGACATGTCACAAATATTCTTATCATGCCATGGAGATTTATCATGTACAACAATGAATTATGAGTGAGTTCTCTCCATTCTTCTTCTTGGAATTCTAGTATTAAGGTTTATGGCTCATTGAAGGAAGTGTTGATTAATTTAACCCTAGCTACTTAGATTATTTTTCTGATATAATTTTTTGGTAAAACCTTATCTATAGACTAAGTTAAGGACCCTAATAATATACTTCCATAGTTTGACATTAACCAAATATTCTAGTCTTAAGTAACTTGGTGGATTTCCCTCTCCTTTTAATCCTTAATTGTCTTACTCTATGGTTTCTTAGTTTGGACCTAAAACAATGTGGTCACTCCACTCTCCTCTTTCCCCCTCTTCATAGTGTGTATCCTTGGGTAACATTTCGTCCCTTCCCTCACATTGCATGTGCTAAAATAAATCAATTTGTTCACTACAGTAATGTCTCTTGTGAATTTGTGTCTTCCAACAATCTATGTAATTAAAAATTCTCTCTCCTTATATATATATATATATATATATATAAAGTTATCTTATAATTTCTTTGCACACTGTGTTAGCATGTTGTTAATTGCTTTGGTATTTGTGTATGATCCATAAAGTGGAATATTATGTAAAGTGATAAAATTTCACTGATATTTATTTATCCCCCCTCTCAATATCAATTAAGGGCCAAGAATTTGAATCAGAGGATGTTCATTTAGATACAATCTAACAACTGGAGGGCAGTTCATTGCACAAATATTGCTTGTGAGGAATTTGGTTTCAACACGGACATAACCACTTTATTCAATCGAACAAACTACTTTTTTTGGGAGTATAATAATGGAATCCTATATGTAGTCACTTGGATTTGATATCTGGCAGTGAATTGAAAATGGTTATATAACCCCCAAGAATCGACCAAAGAGTGCATCTACAAAACGGTTACAAAAGGACAATGCAAAGACAAATAATAAAATTCTGAGTGGCTTCTTAGATTCTGAGAAAAGCAAAGTGGGATAATGTAATTAGACTAAAGAGATATGGGAGAAGCTATAAAATATTTATACAAAGGAAATTCAAGATGAAAAAAATGAAGATTCACTAAAATATTAAATATCTTCTAAGGAAACAAATGACAATCAAGATAGGGAAAGTGAACATGCTGATGATAAGTTAGTCAATCCCATCAAAAGGATAGAAAAAGAATCAAGAAATATAAAATAATTATATTTTTCCTTGGATATAAAATATCCCTCTGAAAATGAAATCAAACATTCTAAAGAATAAAGAGATAAGAAAGATGAAGTTGATCGTGAAAGACAACTAGTTTGTACTCTAGACGAAGTAAAAAATCTCAAAAAGAGAAATGCATTGCTAGAATATATACTGTAAGAATGAAAAATGGACAATAAAAAATACCATGAGGAAACTACAAAGATTATTGTTGGTCTAATAACTCAAGTAGAAGAAGCAATAAAGATTGAGGAAAATCTGACAATCCAACTTCAAGAGAAAAAGGAAAAATTTCAAAAGGAAGAGCTTGAGATCCATTTTCCAAAAAAGAAGTTGGATAAAATTGTTACCCATTTGGAAACAATTTCAAAGTTAGAGAAAAACACCATGATATTATATCACATCCTTAGTTGTCAAACATCACCATATGACAAGACTAGTTTTGGATTTGTAAACAAACATAACACCAGTATGGGAGGAAAACATAATTTTCCTAGGTTTGACGAAAGTGAATACATGAAGGTTGAACTATTAAAGAAACAAGATACACTTAGGCACACAAATTATTTACTTGGGTATTGTTTCTATTGCAATAAATTTGGGAATCAAGTAATGGATTGTTACAATGATTCCATGGACAAAACTAGAACAATGTATAAAAATGTTGGTGGGATTCTCAAATATTGGAAGTGCATCAACTCTAGGCATATTGCAAGGTTCTGTAACAGTGTAGTCCATTACAAATGCAACATATTTGGCCACAAATCCTAGGACTGTAAGAACTAAAGGAAATCTAACAAAATTTGGAAATAAAGATAAGAGAAGAATATTAAAGAAATATCTTAGCTAGCCCCATATTCCCTAAACAAAAAAACAAGTTTTCTGGAAAATCAAGAGAGAGGAAAATGAAGAAAAGTTTGGAAAAATAAATTAGCAAATAAAAAAGAGAACACTTGTGAATTGGTTCTATGTGATAAGGATCTTGCATTGAAACATGAAATAAAAGTGAAGAAAATTATGCTAAATAATTGGGAGATACATATTTTAGTACACCCTTCATTTAGGTATGAATTACAGAAAATCAGATCTGTTATAGAAGGATTTACACATAGAAGGGGATTATGTCAGACTCAAGGAAAACATTAATGAATAATAAAGTAGTGATAAGACTAAGATATTGACGACGATAGATGAAAATAAAATGTATTTTGACCAAATCAAGTAGCCTATGAATAAATAAGAAGGAAATAATAACGATAAGTGCTACCAAACTTCCCATGCAAGCAATCAAAAAATTATAGATGCAACCATGAGAAACTGCATAAAACACTAGTCACATAGTTAACAATATAAAGTGAAGTTAGGGGTAGAGGAAGGATAAAAGATGAATATTGCACCGATAGAGACCATGGCACCCAATATATAGACCATATTGAAGAACCCCTCACTAGGTTTTCATGAAGGGACTGCACAAACACCATGACTGTCAACATTGAAGTTGGTAAAGTTCCCTCACGACTATATTTCACTGATAAATCCTAATGTGACATAGGTAAACCTACAAAACATAAAGGTGACAATTATACTAGTACCAAATATTCTATAGGGGGTTCTCGTCAAAGAAGATATGCTAAGCAATTTGTACAAGTTTAAGTTTGTGTATTATGACCTAAACAACGAAGAAAAGTTTATAGAGTTAGTTGACATCAATTAATTAAACATAAGGATCAACTCAAACCCAAAGGCACCAGTTGAAGTGAAATGTATAACATTAGCGGTTGGATTATAGAATTCATGGTTCCTGAATTTGCTCGACATTCCTCGTTTTGGAAGGACTCCATAGGTGAAACTACGTGGAAAGAAATTGTTTTCATGTGTACATGGCGAGTTCTCATGGATAGACAAACCTATGTCCATTGATTCCAACATGGTAGAACAGATCATTGAATTTCCCAACAAGGGAGAAGAGATGAGCATTATTCTACATAAAAAGCAGGATAAAACCCTTGTGAAGAAGATAACGAAGAAATATGGATCCCAAAGAGATAACATAGAATTGTCAGTCGATCTCCTAAAGAATAAAGCTATGGCATTTGTAGTCTAGATCCTATAATGTAAGTTATTTCAGAAGAGCCATCAATACCAAGTCTCAACAACAATTATTGTAGTTGCAACACAATCCATGGTGGGAGTACAAATGAATTGGTATTTCCTACACAATATATCTAGGAGTCATCGTTCACAATAAGTCCTGTAGATATGATCTTGTTGCATGTACCTATGGATGAGTTGCATGCATTGCATACATTTATTGGGCAGGAAATTCGAGCGAAAAATGAGGTTGTCACAACAGAAGGTATAAAATCCACAAACAAAAGGAAACATTACATGAGGAATGTTAGAAATTGTGAATGGAGAAAGAAGAAACTGCACAGAAGACAACAAAGATAGAAAAGGAAGTAGAAGAAGCAACTATAAAGAGTGATAAGTTGAAGAAAGAAGTAGAGTAAATGTAATGAAAGAATTCAAAACTGCAAAAGCCAATTTAGGAAGTATCTAAATCGCTACCAGATGTTAACAAATATAGGTGAATCCATTCAAGGCCTTCACATTAATATTGAGGAGCTTGTAGCAAAGAAGCAACTAGGGAAACCTCTAGGGGTTAAAACAAAGTCTGAACACATACAAGAAATAGAGAATGTTGTAGTAGGAAATTTTAGTAACTTGGAGTTAAAGTGTGAAAAGTTGCATAAAGGAAGTACTCAGCTATGGGAAAAGTTAGTAGCAAGTGAACAATTGAGGGGAGTGGATCAAAAGCTTCAAATTGTGCAAGAGATAGAACAAAATATGCATGATAGTCTTAATACTCTATCAGTCAAGGAAAATATGAGTCAGATGGGAGATTACAAAAAACAACATATGGAAGGAAGAAATATACAGGATGATTGACAGAGGATAACCAACAAGATTGGGCTATTACAAGAAGAATCCATTTGGATCGCAAAATAATTTTCAAAGGTGTAGGGTGAAGTTAAGGAAGCTATTGATGAATGCACGCAAACCTTAAATTTAACTATCAATGAGCAGCTGGAAGAAGCAATTTTGGCCAAATAAGAAGAAGTGAAAGAAAATGTTGCAAATGCACAGTCAACCCTACGGAAGTTCAGAACAACAATGCAACCATAAAAGAAAACATAAATATCAAATTTTGATATTTTTTGATACAATGCAACAAAACAGATACTGCACAGTATAGAATCTTGAGGAAGGAAATGAAGCATGAGTATGGGGGGATAAAATTGGAAATATTGTGCAATACAAAATTACAAGTTTATCCCGGAATTCTCCAAGGGTTGTAGAAGATAAATAAGACATAGAATAAATAAGAATTCCCTTGCCATTGATCTCGAGGGGGGGATCTCACACTCAGGGGGAGCTCAGTTTTATTTGGTGTTCATATCAATACCAAAGTGGGATATTTTTGGAAATAGAGTTGTCATTGATGTCAAATTGTTAAAATATAGGGAGATTACAACCAAAATTTTAAGTCAGCCTTGCCATAATTTTTTTTGTCGGCTCGAATAGTGATTCAACACTCGTATAAATAAAGGAAGTGATCTCCCTATTTTATCATTCATCCAATCAAGTATGGAGCTTTGAAAAAGTTGCACAATTTCAAGGAGAAGATGAATTTTCAGGGTACTTAAAGCTCATTTATTGGGTTTTATTGAAGATGTTCTATATTCTTGAAGACGTTCTTGAAGGATTCTTGGAGATGTTTTGAAGGCCATGGAGGCGCACTTTGTGAAGAGGAAAAATATTTTCTTTGGGATTATCTAGAGCAGTATTATGAGTGATAGTGTGACAATAGAGCATAAATCAAAGTGTGCAGTGCATAGTAGAGTTCATAGCACACAGTTTGCAGAGAAGAGAGTAGAGTACATAAAGCATAGTCTGTAGTTGAGTGAGTGCATAGAGTAGAGTATGCAAAAGAGTGCATACAATAGTGTTTACAGAGCAAGTGCACAAATAAGAGTGTGACATAGATAGTGACAAAGTGATAGTGGCATATTTATATTCTGATTCATATAAGGGAGTAAGGAGGGGGCACGGATAAGAGATTGAAGTCTCCTGCAGGTTGATGCCTCCAACTTTAAGTTCATGCAAAAGATAATGTTGGTTATGGATCGTAATCTTCATGATTCAGAGATGTTATTTTTCACTTGTGTTTGTACCCCAGTTTTATGGTACACTTATCCATCAGGGGGTCCGGGGGCCAGTGGGCCCTCAGCGGGGGTTCTGGGGCAAAGCCTCAGAAAGAAATTTTTGGGATGTTTGTTGGACAACAGTTTATGAGCCCATGGTATTGGGTGACCCATGATATTTTCCTATGGTAATTATCCTATAAAAGGAAAGCATTGTAATACGACTGCGTATTGTATTGTAGCATTGTAAAACAATATATATCTGATTGTGTGAGAGAGACAGTGAGAGAGTGAAGAGGAAGTGCAACATGTTTGTTGCATGTTGTATCCCTTCATTTTGATGGACGATATAATAATGAAAGGACTAGAAATTTTGGTGTGGATGTATCCCATCTTGGGGGAACCGTGTTATATTGGCGTCTCTCTTGTAATGTGTTAATGTGTTTTATATTTGTATATTGTTTTATTGTTACTGCTCTGCGATTCTGTTTTCTAACATATAATTGGTGTTCTCATCGATCAGATAAGTTGGTTCCTGACTACGGAAGTTGGTTCTTGCACAAGGGATTGATGTCCTATTAGATTGGTGTCTGAAAATTATGTGAGTGGGTACTCACACCATCATTGGAGATTTATGTCTTCCAACAATATAAGTAATCAAAGATTCTCTCTCTCTCTCTCTCTCTCTCTCTCTCTCTCTATATATATATATANATATATATATATAAAGTAAAAAATTGTATAAAGTGTTAAAATTGCACTTGATATTGATTCACCCCCCCCTATGAGTATCAATCAAGGTCTAACACTAAGTAGGGTTATTTGCTAGAAATATTCCATTTGAGTTGTCACAACCTATTCTTATTACTTTATGAACAAAATCTATCTCTAAATACAACCATATATATTCCTTGCTTCCATTACTGGTAGCCATGTGCTCATTTTTTGTGGTTGACATTAAAACTATATCCCACCTATTTCTCACCTAATTGATTCCTCCACCAAACAGGTTAAATACATAACCGCTTGTGGATCTTAAATTGTCAATCTCTCTAGCATAGTCCACATAAACAAATCCTTGTATATATATATCCCTGTGATGTCCATGACTCCTTGGAAGTATATTGCATAATCTGAAGTGCCATGCAAATATACAAATACCTTCTTTACAAATGCCTTATGTTGTCTCCTTAGGTTTTCCACATACCTACTAAAAAATTTCTTTGCATGGGTAATGCATGGTCTAATATGGACCATACAATACATTAAAATTCCAATAGTGATAACATAGGGAAAATGGGACATGTCTTCTACCTCTTCTTGATCTTTGGGACACTTATGTGAAGATAATTTATCACCTTCAAAATAAGGACCTTTATCGATTTATATTTTTGCATATTAAACCTATACAACATTGTCCAAATACATTTTGTCATGTCCCCTCAATTTGGCCATTAAAAGTGTTGACCATGCTGAAGTTCCTAGGGGCTCAAATTGACATTAATTATTCTTCCTAGGACAAATTTTGATAATAATTATTTTGAGGCATGCATTTAATTTTATTTCATCCTTTTTATTTAATTATGCAATTTAATGATGTGGAAATAAGATTTCCATGTCAGGAGGGCGCATTGGGGGAAAGTCAACTTGCCTTGGTGAAAAATAAGAAACTCCATGACAAAAGCAGTTAAGGAAATAAAGGGAAATTACCTAAAAGTAATAGAAAAGTAGACATAGGTAAAAGCAGGAATGTTTTGCAAAGGGAGGGGGAATTTTCCTCTTAGAGAACTCAGAAAATCTGTAGGGACAAAAGCAGGAAAGTTTTGGGAAGGACAACACAGTTTCCTTATGGAGAATCAGTCTTAAAAGCCAAGAAAAGATATTAAAAGAGAATTAGAGCCCATTTATTCAGTTTGGTTGTTGTCTATGTTGAGCTATGCTTATGTGAGAATTCCTTCTGAGTGATGTGCCTCGGACTATTGGGAGATGAGCCCTAACCTTCCCTTCCCCTCTCCTTCCATCCTATTCTCTTATATTGAAGGTATGGAACACTATATGTCAGCCATTGAAGTATTCTCAGATATATTTTCAGCCTCCATCATGTTCAGGTCGAGCTCCAGTGAATCCCATGCTTCACCTATGCTCTCAACCCTTTGCTGGTCATGTTCTGGGCTTCTTGCCCACCATTTTGGAGTCCCTTTGTAATGATAAGTATATTATATGATTTATGATGTGTAACAGCATATAAATCTGTGATTTGTATTTATCATGTCTAAATAACTTTGTCCATAAAAATTCTACCTTCAGTTTCACCTAAAAAGCTTGTTTTATCACTATATGGGGGAAAATTGATAAATATGAGTGCAATAAGAAATAAGAAAGTTTGTGGGAATGATTGGAGAGAGTTTATATGTTAATTTAAGTGTAATTAATCTCTTTTATACTTCATATTTAGTTCATAAATCAATATTATATGAATTAACTACTTTATTTTAGACCCTAGCTAGAATGCTAGTTTAAAATGACTAGTCTTGCAGTTTTTGATGTAAAATGAGCTATGTTCACTTAAATCGAGCCCTGTAAGTTCCTGTGGGTCACTGAAAGAACCAAATTCTCATACATAACTTCATAAACATTTTTTTTGGTCGTACTACCTTTTGGGATCCTCCACTGCGCAGGGTTTCACTAGGCCAAAACTGCCGAAAAACCCCAAGTTCTTCCAAAACTCCTCAGAACCTTCCAAAACTGCTGGAAACTATAAAAAACCATTTTTTGTGTTATATGAATGCTTGAAAAAACATCTACAATTTTCCAAAATCCCATGTTTGAAAAAGGCTGAACTACTCTTCCTAGTATCACGGTTTGGCTGCCCAGAAGCGTGGAAGCAGGTTTCCGCATAGCGGATTCTAAAACCTAAATGGAACCAGATATAAATGTGTTAGGGAAGAAGAAATTATATGTCTTAAAAATATTTGGTTTCTTCCCCATACTCACTCCTCGTTTCTACAAAATTTTCCAATAAAACCCCTAATTTTCCCAGTCCGAAGAGGCTCTGAGTGGTTTAATTAAAAAATTAGAAATTTTAATTTAAATTACTGAATCGGATAGTGTTCAGGTATGCATACTATACTTGGGAAATTATAGTGGTATCAGAGCATGGTCCTCCATAACCGCTCTTGATATTATTCAATGGGTCCAAAACACAATTCCGATACCAAAAGAAAGATTCCTCAAGAGGAGGAAGTAGAATATGTGGATGGGAGATTTCATGAAGAAATGGACGAGAAAGATGAATTCAGGAATTTTGTTAAGAACATGTTGAAATGTCTATAATAAATTTCAACTAACATCATATAGTCCGGCCAAGAGATGAAAGAATTCTTAGCTAAACAATTGGGAGTGAAAGATGGAAGAGGGAGCAACATTGGCTCCCAATGTGAAGAAATAAAGGTCATGGGCGGGGCTTTTTTTCCAAGAATAGACCTCAAAATAGGCCACTTGAGTATAGAGATGAATCAAAATTGCAGCCAATACCTACCATGCCCAAATTTGCAGAAACCCCTAAAGAATACGATGAAGCATAGGCTAAAACTATTGCTACAGAGAGAAGTTTTTTGTTTACCAATCATTGAGTGAAGAGCGGAGAAGGGCTCTGTCATTCTGAGATTTTTGTGAAACTCAATTTAGGGAGAAGCTAAGAGGATATGCAAGGAATCCATATCAGAATTATGAATTAAAGAATGCCATTGGGAAAATCACTTTGCCATATTTTGATGGCACTTACAATTACTCAGTGAGCTATTGGATTCATAAAATGGATACATATTTTCAGCTGAATCCTATGGCAGAAAGGGATGCCATCAAGTTGGAAGCCCTACATATTTATGGGGAGGCCATTGAATAGTGGTTTCAGGGCATGAAAACATTATGCCATGATCAAGTAGTCACCTACGAGGAGTTCACCAGAAAATCGACAGAAAGATTTGACTGGAGAGATCCTGATATCTCTTTTCAGGATTTGGCACACATAAGACATGTTGGAACTCTACAAGCATACATCTCAGAGTTCCAAAAGGTGGATGTAATGGTCATTGACATATCAGAATCAAGGCTGATCCTTTTTTTTACAAAATGACTGGCCGAACCATTGAAGGGGTTGGTGAAGGCCTACTAACCTACCGCTTTGCAGGAAGCTGTGGGAAGGACTAGAGACCTGCAAGATGCAATTCCGAGGACCAAGTATCCTCGCAGACCTACCATGCCTCATAAATTTTAGAATAAAAAAACCTCCCATGAGAAAATTTCCTACCCCTATCAAGAAATATTACTCCTATAAGGATCGGGATGAATTGAGAAGGAGGAAGCTGTGTTTTTCCTGCCAACAACCGTGGGATCCCGGTCACAAATGTGTGTAGGGAAAAGCACACTATATTGAAGTATTTTCTGAAAGTGATGAAGAGTTGGTAGAAGCAGCTAAGATGGCTAATGGAGAGTATGAAATAGCTGAAGAATAGGAGAAACCCCATCAAACCAACAACAAAATTGCTGTACTCAGTGGAGTTCCCGGGTTCCATACTTTAAGACTGAAAGGAGTTCTGCAAGGGAGGAAAATTAGAGTTCTTGTTGATGGGGGTGCCACACATAGTTTTATTTATTAATCTTTGGTGGAGAGGAGAAAACTACCTACTGAGCCCTTTGAAGGATTCACTGTGGTCATTCCTAGTAACCATACCATGGAGTGCAACTGATGGATCCCAGATCTGCAAGTAAACATCATTGAATATACTATGAAGGACAAATTTTATGTTGTCAATGTGGTAGAAACCAACATGGTGTTGGGGGTACAATGGTTTTACTCTTTTGGAGCACACTCTGTGAACTACCATATACCACAAATAAGTTTCAAGGATGCTGAAGGAAAACTAGTGGTATTGAAAGGTATAAATACTTATCCTAGCCAAATAATTTTTGCAAAAAGTATGAGATCTGTTATGAGGCATAAAGACATTGAATGGGTTGTTGAATGACAAATCACCAATGAGGGAAAAACTACCAAAGTTTCCTCTTGGACCAAAGATATAAAAAAATCGTTGCACAAGAATAAGAGGGTTTTTGAAGACCTTCCACATGGAAGGCCACCAGATCGTGGCATTGAACAAAGGATTGAGTTGGAAGCTAGTACACTTCCAATAAAAATCCACCCCTACAAGCATCCAAAGATATTCAAGGATGAAATTGAGAATGCCATCAAGGAAATCCTTGAGTTGGGCCTCATCAAACCAAGTTCCAGTCCTTTTGCTTCTTCGATGGTTCTGGTGAAGAAGAAGGATGGGACACTCAAGATGTGCATAGATTACTGAGCCTTGAACAAGAATACAATAAAGAAAAGGTACCCAATTCCATGAATTTGTGAGCTACATGGAACCATTTTTTTCTCCAAAATAGATCTCTGGTCGAGGTACCATCAAATCAGAATGAGGGAGGAAGACATACAAAAGACAACCTTTCATTGTCACTTTGGCCACTTCAAGTTTTTGGTCATGCCATTTGGATTGACTAATGAACCAGCAACCTTCCAATCATGCATGAACAAGGTATTCATCAAATAGCTCAGTAAGTATGTCCTTATGTTTTTTGATGATATTCTGATCTATAGTATGACATGGGAGGAGCATTTGCACCACTTGGAGGAGGTACTCACTATGCTTGTAGATCTGTCATTTTTTGCCAAGATGTCTAAGTGTGAGTTTGGCATGACAAAACTATTGTATCTTGGCCATGTGATTTTCCAAGAAGGGGTCAAGGTAGATCCAGATAAAATAAAGGCCATGTTGGAATAGGCCAGCCTAAGGAACCTCACTGAGCTTAGAGGCTTCATTGGCCTTTGTAACTACTACCACAAATTTTTCAAAGGATACTCCTGGCACACTGCACCCTTAACATATTTGACTAAGAAGGGTGCATTTAGTTGGAGTGAGGAGGCTGAAAAATCTTTTCAGAAAATGAATGAGATAATGAGCAGCTGCCCAGTACTTGCCTTGCCTGATTTTTCTAAACCTTTTGTGTTGGAATGTGATGTCTCTAGGGTAGGCATTGAAGCTGTCCTAATGCAAGATATGAATCCTATTGCATATGAGAGCAGAAAATTGTAGCCACATGAAAGGATGTATTCCATATATGATAAGGAGATGCTGTCCATCATGCATGCCTTGGCCAAATTCAGACAGTACTTGGTGGGAGGTAAATTCATTGTGAATACTGATCACAACAGTCTTAGACACTTCGCTATCCAAAAGGAACTCAATGACATGCAACAAAAATGGGTGAGTAAAGTTCAATCTTTTGATTTTGACATTGAGTATAAAAAGGGAAAAATGAATGTTGTGGATAATGCACTCTCCCGCAATCCCACATTCTCTATGCTGCAAATATGTAATGAATGGAAGATCCAATTGGATACTGAATACTCTAAATATTAGTTTGCTTGTGAGGTTTTGGATGGGGTGAACCAGAATGAAGAGTACAAAGTTCATGATGACCTCATCTACTAAAAAATAGATTTTTCTTAGTGCCAGGATCTACACTAAAGAGGAAGATTTTAGGAGCTGCACATGATGCACCAGTGGCTGGTCACCCTGGTTTTTTGAAGACTTATCGTAAGGTAAGGGAGAGATTTACTTGGAAAGTTCTTAAAGATGATGTTCTCATGTATGTGAAGGAATGTTCTGCATGTCAGTAGAACAAAGTTGAGCACTCACACCCTGTTGGACTCTTCCATCCTCTTCCTATTCCAAATAAAAAATGGGAAAGTGTATCCATGGAATTTATCATGAGGCTGCCAAAGTCACAAGGGAAAGACAATATTTTTGTGGTGGTTGATAGGTTCACAAAATATACACATGTTTTTGTAGTATTATCCACTATTTCAGCTAGTGAGATTGCTGCTCTATTCTTTAGGGATATTTTTAGACTGCATGGACTGCCTAAGATTATAATAAGTGACAGAGATAGTAAATTCACTAGTGCTTTTTGGCAGACATTGTTTGGTCAAGTAGAAACAAATATGAAAATGAGTAAAAGATATAACCCCCAGACAGATGGGAGAACTGAGAGGGTGAACCAATGGATTGAAGGGTACCTTCGTAACTATGTTACGAGACAATAAGGAGCTTGGGAAACTTGACTCCACTTGGGTGAGTTCTGTTACAACACCACAATTCATCTTTCTATCAGAATGAATCCTTTTATGGCCTTATATGGGTATGAAGCTCCAAATTTTGTAGACTTAATATTTCGAGACTGTAAGGCACAAAAATCTAAATGTTGGTTGCAGGAAAACCAAGACATTTTAAGGGCACTAAAAGACAATCTACAGATGGCACAGTACCAGCAAAATATTTTTGCAGATAAGCACAGAACAAATAGAGTGTTCCAAGTGGGAGACTTAGTGTATCTAAGGCTGCAACCTTACAAATAGTCTTCCTTGAAGAAGAAAGGGGTAGAAAAAATTCAACCCAGATTTTATGGACCCTACAAGATTATCAGAAAAGTTGGTGGTGTAGCCTATGAGTTGGATTTGCCAGCAAACAGTAAAATCCACAATGTTTTTCATGTTTCTTGTCTGAAGAAGGAAGTTGGGCAATAGATAGTGGTTTTTGAAGAACTTCCACCTATGGATGATGAAGGCCATTTGGTCTTAGTACCAGAGAAAGTGATGATGAGCAGAGAAAGGAAATTAAGAAACAAAACAATTAAGGAATACATGATACAGTGGAAAGGATTGTCCAGTGAAGATGCCACTTGGGAGGGTGAGGAGATCTTGCAGCACCTCACTTTACTTCTACTTGAGGACAAGTAGATTTGGGAGGGGAGGACTATCATTTCCCCTCAATTTGACCATTAAAAGCATTGACCATGCTAAAGTTCCTAGGGGCTCAAATTGACATTAATTATTCTTCATAGGACAAATTTTGCTAATAATTATTTTGAGGCATGCATTTAATTTTATTTCATCCTTTTTATTTAATTATGTAATTTAATGATGTGGAAATAATATTTCCATGCCAAGAGAGCGCATTTGGGATAAGTCAACTCGCCTTGGTGAAAATTAAGAAACTCCATAACAAAAGCAGTTATGGAAATAAAGGGAAATTGCCTAAAAGCAGCAGAAAAGCAGAAAAAGGTAAAAGCAGGAAAGTTTTGCAAAGGGAGGGTGAATTTTCCTCTTAGATAACTCAGAAAATCTATAAGGACAAAATGAGGAAATTTTTGGGAAGGAAAGCACAGTTTACTTATGGAGAATCAGTCTTAAAATCCAAGAAAAGCAAGAAGCTGTCATAAACAAAAGAAAAATATTTTTGAATAAGGAGGGCATAGTTTCTAATTATGAGGGATGATTTGGACATGGAAAAAATTACACATAGTCCTAAATTCCATATTTCCCAAGGAGGGCTCTTATGTGGCTAGGGTTAGGGCACCCAAGGGGTTGACTTGCTCTCACAGGTCACCATTGGCCTCCACTTGCTAAACAGGTCATACAGAAGGATATTAAAGGAGAATTCAAGCCCATTTATTTAGTTTGGTTGTTGTGTATGTTGAGCTATTATTATGAGAGCATTCCTTCTGAGTGATGTGCCTTAGACTATTGGGAGATGAGCCCCAACCTTCCCTTCCCCTCTCCTTCCATACTATTCTCTTATATTGCATGTATGGAGTGATATATGTCAGCCATTGAAGTATTATTAGAGATATTTTCAGCCTCCATCACATTCATTTAGAGCTCTAGTGAATCCCATGCTTCACCTATGCTCTCAGACCTTTGCTGGTCATGTTCTGGGCCTCCTGCCCACCATTTTGGAATCTCATTTGTAATGGTAAGTATATAATATGATTTATGATGTGTAAAAGCATATAAATCTGTGATATATATTTATTAGGTCGAAATAACTTTGTCCATAAAAATTCTACTTTAGTTTCACCTAAAAATCTTGTTTTATTACTGTATGGGGGAAAATTGATAAATCTGAGTGCAATAAGAAATAAGCAAGGTTGTGGGAATGATTGGAGAGATTTTATATGTTCATTTAAGTTTTATCCATATATTTTATACTTCATATGTAGTTTATAAATCAATATTATACGAATTAAATGCTTTATTTTAGACCCTAGCTAGAATGCTAGTTTTAAATGACTAGTCTTGTAGTTTTTGATGTAAAATGAGTTATGTTCACTTAAATCGAGCCATGTAAGTTCTTGTGGGTAAATTACAGACAAAAATTCCCATATATAACTCTATAGCCTTTTTTCATTGGGTATTTATTTCCTTTTGGGATCCTCCACTGCGCAGGGGTTTCAATAGGCCAAAACTGCCAAAAAACCCCAAGTTCTTCCAAAAATCCTCAGAACTTTCCAGAACTGATAAAAACTATAACAAAACATTTTTTTGTGTTATATTAATGATTAAAAAACCCTCTGCATGTTTCCAAAATCCCATGGTTGAAAAGGGATAAACTACTCTTCCTAGTTTCACGGTTTGGTTGCCCAGAAGCGTGGAAGTAGGTTTCCGCATAGCGGATTCGGAAACTTGAATGACACCAGATATAAATGTGTTAGGGAAGAGGAAATTATATTTCTGAAATATATTTGGTTTCTTCCCCTTGCTGACTCCTCTTGTCTGCAAATTTTCCCAGTAAAACCCCTGATTATCCGAGTCTGAAGAGGCTCTGAGTGGTTTAATTAAAAAATAAGAAATTTTAATTTAAATTACAGAATTAGATAGTGTTCAGGTCCACATACCAGACTTGGGACATTACACATTTCTTCTATTTCAACCGGAGTTTCCTATTTGCTTGATTTCTTTTAATTTCCATCCCTAATTCTTTTGTGCAGCACCAAGATCTTTCATATGAGACTTAGAAGGAAATGGAGTGCAGCACCAAGATCTAATCAACAACATATCATTGGCATACAATACCACAAAAATAAATTGGTCATTGGCCTACTTGCAATACACAATGATTGTCTTTTCTACTTGAGAAACCAAGTCCCAATATATAAGTATCAAAATTTTGATATGAAATCCTTGGTTATTATTGTAATCCATACATGGAATTCTTCAACATGAAAACCAATTCCTTCTTTCCCTTTACTACAAAAGCTTCTAGTTGTTTCATGTAGATTTATTCTTCAATATAACCATGAAAAAATGTTCTCTTCACATCCATATACTCTACTTTAAAATCAAAAGCAAGAATAATATACAAAAATCTAGTAGAATTTAATTTAACAACATGCAAAAAAGTCTCATTAAAATCAATTCCCTTCACTTGGGAATATCCTTTCCAACTAGGTGAGGTTTGTACTTGTTCACATTTCCTTTTTTACTCAACATCTTAAACACCCATTCACTACCAATAGGTTGTGTTCCAACCAAAAACTCAACTAGATCCTACATCTCTTTTTTATCCAAGGCATCCATTTCTCCAATAATGGTCTTCATTTGTAGTTTACTGTCTATTGGGACTAGGCATAGGTAAGTATAATTCACTTAGAATTCTACTTAGGTATGGAAAGGTGCTAAGAAAAAAGAAGAGAAAGGAGTTGCGACAGAGGAAACGAAGGAATGAAGGAAGGAAGAGAAGATGAAGAGAAAGAAGAAGAATGAGGTGTGCCAGAGGCATATAAAGAAGCAATTGAAGAAGGGATGCCACAACAGAAGAATATGTTGTGACAGAAGAAGATGCCACAACAGAATAAAGGCCATGATATAAGAAAAGTACGCAATAGAGAAAGAAGGTGACAGAGTGGAGCCATGTTAGAAGACGTGCGATGATGCAACGGTTAGAAATTGACAGGTCATAAAGATTGTGGGTACGAGGTCAGATAAAGATGGTGAAAACCACATGTATGAAAGTATCTTTATAAGTCAAGTCATTAGTATCTACTGTCATGTGTTGCTAGGATAGGAAAGACAACATGTTGGCTAAGTATAGGAAGTCGACTAAGAAAGCGACATGTAAAGAGTCTATAAAAGGATGAACCCAAGTTGTATCCGAGTTAGGCCCATACAATCTTAAGTCTTTGTTAGCATTTGGGTACGCTCTAATTGTGTTGTTATTTTGTGCTAAGTGAAATGAGTCGAGAATCTGCAGCTGAATGTGCAAAAGTGTAGAAGAAACTGAGTCGATTTAGGCTATGTACGGATCAGTAGTAGAGTCAAGTAGAGAAATAATAGAGATAGAAGATGAGAGAGAATGAGAGGAAAGATAAGTATTTATAGATATGCAAGAAAGATCTAGAACAGAGTCTGCAACTTAGTGCATAGATTAAAGGTGCCATATATTTCTTATGCCAGATGAAGAGCACCTTTGTGGATTTTCTTGAATGGGTTTCCACATTAGGTTCAGTGTTTATGTGTTAATGTTGAATGTGTTTAAGTTGCATGTGTATATGTTGATGTGAATGAATGCTTATGTATTTTCTTATGAATGAGTTGACATACATCAGTCACATTGTTATAAGTTGAATGTATCTATGATGTACTGAGGTCAATTGTATATTATTTGGAAGGGAAGAAGTGCATCACGATCTAACTGTGTATAGTAAGCATAAATAATCGATCCAAAAGCTTCTTTCAAGCATCTTGGTAAAAGGGCCAAGGGACAGGAAATCCCCCACCCAAATGCGAAAACCTAGTTCTGGAAGTTACCCATAGAAATATATCTTTGGTGAGATTAAATTTATGTCACAGGTGTTATCGACTGGGATTTGCTCCATCAGGCCGATATATTGGGGTTTGTTGTGCACTAGAGGGAAGGGACTGAACCTAGGTTGAAGAGACACTAGAAGGCTAACAAATGGTTCCATTGTCGGGACCTGAATCATTTTGGTGAGGGACATGTTGTGGTATTTGATGAAGCCTGAAATCCAAGATTGAGTGGATTTCAAGGAGTTAGAGTTTGCACAAGAAGAGAGTAAAGAATCTCGGTGGAACCCAACAGAGTGGTTGGGATGATACCTCTACATGAATATTCATGAGATTTTATTTTCTGAATTTCCCACTATGTTGCATGAGTGGTTGTCTAGTTTGGAAACCCAACAAAGAAATTTCCAAGGAGGAGAACCAACGACGTGGAGTCTGCAGTTGATTCAACGACTAAAAAGTGTGAGAAACCCTGTGTCAAGGGCTACTAATTTTTGGGTAGACAATATTTTAGAGGGATACATTACTGAATTTGTTGTTGACATAATAACCTCATATAGTGAGGTCGAAAGAAAGTTTTAACAAGGACCCCATGGAAGATACTTATCATCTTTGAAAACTTGGATAAAGATACTTGTATGCGAAAAGGGAATCCTGCGAATGTAATAGTTGAAACTGTGCGAAGAAGGTTGGATATGTCACAGTAGAGCTGTGTGAAAAATGAAGGAAACTAAGTTGAGATGTTCCCCAGAGATGGTGGAACTGAAATAGAGGCTGATTATTTAAGAAGCGAAAGAAGAATTAGGTCGAAAAAGAGAAGAAAGACTCTGACAAGAAGAGGAAGTTGTAGTACAGCCAAATGATAAGAATATGAGCTTGCGTTGCACTTAGACAAAGGTTCTTGCGATGAAGAAGAAGAATATCAGCTGATATCCGGAGGAAGAGATAGAAGAATCAATAGAAACTCCAAGACTAGAGAATGAGTACGGTACACCTACAACGACGCATACATCACCAGAGGTAAGATCTAGAAACTCATCTCCAAGTATACTTGTAAAAATAAGTAGTACTAACCCTGTAAATAGTGGACAAGGAAGTCTGACTACTAAATTTTTTTTCCCAAGTGTATCAGGAGCCAACATAATGGCTGGGACCAACATTAAATTTCCAATATTCAATGGAAATGGGTGAGAAGAACTAAAGAAAATATGGTTTCTTTGTAAAGTTGTATGGAATGCGTGATAGATCCAAGACGAGGACATAAATAAAGCACAAATTATCATGAATTTGTAAGGTCGTGTGCTAGACTGATACATGAAATTTTCTGTAGTTCTAGTAGAAGTTGGGCATAAAACACTTGACCAGATTCGACTCAAAATGATAGATGAGTTTAGAAAGCTGAAGTATGAGTATCAGTGCATTATAGAGATGAAATAAATTAAGCTGCTACCAACAGAGTCTTAAGGGTAAGTCTTTACCTGTTGTAATTTGGAGTTGAAGCTGAGGAGAGATGGCCACACCAGGTCATATTGGCACCATGCCGAAAGGCAAGAAGACGTGAAGTCACATCTACAAAGGAAACACAAGGAAATCAACTCAACCAGATGAAGGCCGAAGCTATGAATGTTCAGTTGTAGGTTGAAAACAAGCACAACCCTCAAGCCATAAAGAAAAGCCACTATCCACTCTTACTGTAAATACTTCCACCAGTAAAAGACTAAAACCATTAACGACCTCTCTCAATAGTCACAACGTAGAAGACGGAGGTGAAATGCCAAATGTTTGAAGGTTGTTATAGGTTTTCCATGGCCGTGAGCTCTCAGCTCGGCCAGCAAGAAGGAGAAACACTCGGTCTGCAATGCAAATGAATAGGGTTTTGTTACCACCTAAGTGGTACTTAGTGGTTTTTTATAAAGTGAACCTGGTGAACCGGACAAGGATAACTTGTTCGGCCTTCAGAGGACCTTTGGAAGTACTTCTGGGAAGTGCTTGTTGTACTATATCACATGTTCATACCCCATGGGGAAATTGTAATAAATGTTCTAGCATGATAATGTCTGTAAAAGACTCGGTCTCTTAGAATTTATTTGTCATTCTGATCAGGCCAGGGTGTTTTTTCCCTTGGTTATTATTGGTTGTTGAATAAACAACTGATAATTTCTGAGTTTTTCACACCATACCTCCAAAGTTGGGGTGGTCGGCTTGGCATTTAGGCCTATTGAGGTTATTAGAGTCTATGTGTCAATGTATAAACATGCTAGACATCATGGTCGAGTCATATGAACATGTCTAAGTCCCCCTAGGTTTTTTAATTTTTTTAATTTTTTAAAATTTTCAGTGTTTTTTTATTAAAATTTAATTTTTCCAAAACTTAGGCTATTTTTTAATAGTTTAATTGGAAAAATTGATTTTGTAATAAAAGTGGGCCAAATAATCAGTTTCAGTCATGTAGGTGCTCATTTTCAAGCTAAAAGCACCAAGTAAACCCATGGACCCACTATTTCCTAGTTTTGAGTGATTTTCCATCACTTAGGTCAGAAAGCCCCAAAAATCAATTATTGATTATTTTAATTAATAAATTGATGAATAATGGATCAAATCCAAAATCATATATCAGTGGATTCTCAACCGATTTGATTGAAATCAGTCAGATCTGAACCAGATTGACTGGATTCGACAAATCCTTGATTGAAGGAGGTGATCAAATCAGATCCAGAGTTGATCTTCAGTAGTCTTTATGGGGAATTGCATCCTCTCTCTCTCCTCCACACATGTGGTCTCTCTTGGGAGCTCTGTGGACTGATGTGTCAGTTTATGGGTTGATGTGTCATCTCACTCAAGCCCTCAGTTGACAAGTAGGCTCAGTTTAGCTTCAGATCTACATTGATTGATTCTCCATCAGCTGATTTGATATATCTCCTTGGGATTTGCACCCCCCTGGGCTGGATCTCTTGGTTTTTGTATAAATCAAAGCACAAGCAACCTCTTCCAAGCTAGTTAGAACTGGGATTGAGGTGTTGTTGCTCTTGTATTGTATTGTTTATTATTCTGGAATAAAGAAGCTTTGGAGGAAATATCTATGGTGTAATGCTCTTCATGTGTGGATGTTGATTGTCAAATGCTTATGAGGTATAATCTATTTTATTTATCATTGCTATTGCTGGTTAATTGCTGGCCTTGAAGGAGAGAGATCCCTCCTGTTAGGGTAAGAGTTTTTTCTAGTTTGATTTATGCTCTTACTGCTGCTTGTTTCAGATCTTTTGGATTTGTATGTATTTTAAGTTAAATTGCATGCTTTCCAATAATCTCTTCCAGTAGCACCTATGTTTTAACCATCGGTTTGTGCAAGGATTTATAAGTTGTAGGTGATCTCGCTTGTAGAAGAGGTTGAGCTGGTTTGCATCTTCCTCATCTTTGATATCTTCTGAATGACATAGTCCCTCGGTGTTCCACCAAAGCAGAATCCAAAGCCCAACATTCCCAGGCTTCAAACACTCTTTCTCTCTCTTCCTCCTTCAAAATCTTAATTTCTCTCCAAATTGGTTACTTTTAAAGAGTCTTATTGCTTAGATCTGTCTCATCAAGAAAATTACATATATATCTAGTTAGTAAGATCCTTTCTTAAGTTTAGATCTCAGTTCCGTTTTGCATATAAAGTTATATTTTAAGAGATCTAGCTGAAATTATCCTCTTTTTGCAAGCATTTTAATGAAAATTTGTAGCATGATTTTAAGGTAGTTTTCTTTGCTGTACTTTAAAGTTTTATATTCTGCAAGAAAATTACACATCTCATTGGCTGCCCAAACATCAAGCCAAGATCCCAAGCTTTCCTTGGTTCCTTTTTGCAAAACTAGATTACCCCAACTTAACAAAATTTTACTTAAGTTTTTTTCGGTAACTAGTGTAGTGACCCAAAACACTTTCAGAGTGTGTTTGGGCACATTTGATTTGGATTGATCGTTGTTTTTTGGCAGGTATAACAAAAAAGAGAACGAGACTCTGCCCAATTCCTGACTCTTGGATGAATCGGAGCTTCCCGGAAGCTTCCCCCACCACTGTGTTTTAATTCTAGCTTGTTACAAGCTTGTTGTAAGCCTTTGGATCCCAGATAACAAGGACCAAAGTGCATCAATTTTAATTTGCTGATATTGTAAATCACTGCTAATAAACCTTTAGCAGTTACATCCATTAGTTTACAGGTTCTTTTAAAGAAGCAATCCCATGTTCTTTTTTTTAAACTGTTTCATTTTTCCGCTAACCTTTAGCAGTTACTTAGCTGCGACTTTAGAAATTTTATGTCACTTAATTTTTTTTAAATTTTTACAAATTTTTGGGTTATTACATGTGGTATCAGAGCACAAGGTTCAAACAACAGGCCTTAATGAAGCTCAACTTGCTTATGTGGAACAGTAAATTTAAATAAAGATGCTGATGTTGTTTTCTTTGAATGATACACATAGAGAATTTTGTTTCTGAGTTAATGATAGGTATGGATAGATTGGAAGAATATGCGGATGAGGAATATCCTTACGTTGAACGAGATAATCTTCAAAAAGAACCTATACAAGAATATATAACCAATAATTCCTCTGAACTACTACAAACAGTTAAAGAATTAAAATCAGAGATGGAATCAGTTAAGAAAGAAAATGAGAGGATTCTGAGAGCTCAAGAGGAGTTAAATAAGATCTTAATAGAAATATTTCATACTGAGGGAAAGGGTAAAAGAACTGAGTCTGAAGATATAGGTTATCAACATAATTATAAAAAGACTAAACAAGTTAAAAATGAAAGTAGCTCATCTTCCGAAGTATATGGTGATTTATATAAACAAAAATCTCATTATACTAGTGATAGTAGTGAAGATAATCACCATACTAGGAAAATAAAATATAAACCTTATAAAGAAATATCTGGGGAGTTCAATAAGATCAAGCCGCCAACATTTAATGGATAAACTGAGAAGGGGGAAGAAGCAGAATCCTGGCTATCTGGGATGAAGAAATACTTCCAAATTTATAACTATTCGAATCAACTGAAGGCCAGGATGGCTATTTATAATCTTGTGGGGAAAGCTGATATATGGTGGAAGGACTTAAAAAGAGTAAAAGGTATAAGAGATAAAAACATAAATTGGAGCACATTCAAGAAATATTTCAAAAAGAAATTTTTATCTGAACAGTACTATGAGGAAAGGGTTAAGGAATTCTACGAGTTAAAACTGGGTACGATGAATATGAAAGAACTGAATAGTAAATTTCTAAGTCTGCTTAGGTATGTGCCATACATTGTGGACGAGAAACCTAAGGTATAGCGATTTCTCAACTGTTTACCTTATCATATAAAGGACAGAATTGAGTATGAAAATCTGAAAAATCTAGAAGAAACAATGAGAAAAGAGAATTTTTGTTATGAACATAATCGTAAAAAGGAGAGTATGGCCAACTGGAAGGAAAAAAGGAATAATAACTTTGAACAAAAGAAGAAAGAGTTTGTATCTAATTGAAATTCTAAAAATAATAACACCGAAAATTTTCCTAATAAGAATTTCCAAGGGAGTAAAATTAATTCACAGACCAATTAGAATAATCAAAGGAATAAAGAATATGCTAACGACCACAGTAACTATACAAAGAAATTTGAACGAAAGGAACCCATAAAGTGTTGGGAATGCAATGGTCCGCATTATGCATTAGTCTGCCCCAATCAGAAGAAGTCTGTTAGCAACATCCACACAATACAGGAGGAGATGACTGTTGGTGATCTAGCGAGGACAATGCCCAGCATCAATGCAGCATTAGAGAATCGGCAAGCAGACTATCAAACTTCCATGGTGGAAGTGGAAGGTAAGATAAATCAAATACCTATATCTATTTTAATTGATCTAGGAGCTAGTTTAAGCTATATTTCTCCTAATTTGGTAGAAAAGTGTAAGCTTCCAGTTGAAAAGTTTGCAAGTTCTTGGTTAGTTTAGTTAGCTACTGGTGCAAAGAGAAAGGTAATTAGCTTTGTAAAGAATTGTGCAGCAACTATGGATCAGTTTGAAACTTTTGTTAAGCTCAATGTATTATCTTTAGGTTCATATGATATATTAATTGGTATGGATTGGTTAGAGCAGCATAGGGTGGTCTTGAGTTGCTTCAATAAAACCTTTACTTGCATAAATAACGATGGAAATTTAATAAGTGTAAAGGGAATCCCTAGGAAAACATTCGTAAGGCATATCTCTGCTCTGCAGCTTAAGAGAGTTGTTAGGAAAGGTTGTAAGGCTTATATAGTAACAGTAATCGATGAAGAAAACATGAACAATATAGATAAATTAAAATTGGAAGATATACCAATTCTAAAGGAATATTTAGATGTATTTCCAGAATAAATTCTGGGACTGCCTCCGAAATGAGAATTAGATTTTACTATTGAGCTGGTACCTGGTGCAGTGCCCAGCTCAAAAGCCCCTTATCGGATGAATATAATTGAAATAAATGAACTTAATTCATAGTTAAAAGAACTTATTGACAAGAATTACATTAGACCCAGTGTGTCTCCCTTGGGGGCACCTGTCATCTTTGTTAAGAAGAAGGACGAAACTCTATGTTATGCATAGATTATCGTTAATTAAATAAAAAGACTATCAAGAACATATACCTGTTACCTCACATAGATGATTTTTTTGATCAACTACGTGGAGCCACAGTGTTTTCAAAGATTGATTTACAGTCTGGATATCACCAAGTCCAAATTAAAACTGAATACATCTTTAAAACAACATTTAGAAATCGATATGGACATTACGAATTTTTCGTTATGCATTTCGGGCTTACTAACACTCTAGTTGTTTTTATGTGTCTAATGAATAATGTAATGCATAAATATCTGGATTAATTTGTGGTCATATTTATTGACGACATATTAATTTACTCAAAATATGAAGAAGAACATAGAGAACACTTAAAAATTGTCTTGCAAGAGTTATGAGAGCATCAACTTTTTGCGAAATTTAGTAAATGTGACTTCTTTAAATATAAAATCTAGTATTTAGGTCATGTGGTGACTAAAGAAGGAATTTCTGTTGACCCCAAAAATATAAAGGCAATCAAAGATTGGCAAGTCCCAAAAGACGTAACTGACGCCCGATCATTCATGGGGATTACTGGAGGTTCATTGAAGGGTTTTCAAGAATTGCAAATCCGATAACCTCTTTGCAGAAAAAGGGGAAGAAATTTGATTGGAATCAGAAGTGTGAAGACAGTTTTAAAAAGTTAAAAAAATTATTAACCACTGCACCAATTTTAAGAATTGCTGACCCAAATAAAGATTTTATAGTATGTACTGACGCATGCAATGACGGCTTAGGTGGAGTATTGACTCAGGAAGGACATGTAATTGCTTATGAGTCTAGGAAATTGAAGATTCATGAAAAAAATTATGCGACCTATGATTTAGAATTAGCTGTTGTCATACATGCCTTAAATATGTGGCTTCATCATTTAATTGGAAGGAAGTTTATCTTAATGACGGATAATAAAGGATTGAAATGCCTGTTAGATCAACCTAACTTGAATGCTAGGCAAGCTAGGTGGCTAGCTTTTCTAAGTGAATACGATTTTGAAATTCAACACATCAAAGGAAAGGAGAATAAGGTTGCTAATGCATTAAGTAAAAATGAAAAGCTGAATTTTACAGTAGCTATAAGCACTTATACAACAGACTTGGAAGAACAACTTGAAGCTGGAATAGAACAAGATGAAGATTACCAAAAATTACAAGCAAAAGTAAAAGAGAATTTAATAGAAAGTCTAAGTACAGGGTACAACTTCAATGAGAAAGGATTATTACTGTATAAAGACATATTATACGTGCCTAATGTACCTAAGATTAAGTTATTAATTTTGAACGAAATTCATAAAACTCCTTATTTAGGGCATCCCGGTTATCAAAAAACTATAACCATGCTAAGAAAAGATTATTTTTGGCCAAACATGAAAAATGAAGTGGCATAATATATTGCTAGATGCTTTGAATGTCAGTAAGTAAAAAATGAACATCAGCATCCAGCTGGGCTACTTCAGCCATTGCCTATCCCTAGCTGGAAATGGGAGATAATTAGCCTTGATTTTGTTACTGGATTACCTAAAAATTAGAACTTAAATGACTCAATAATGGTAGTAGTTGACAAATTGAGTAAAGCATCCCATTTTATACCTGTAAAAACTACATATAAAGCCGCAAATATTGCTGATATTTTCTTAAAACAAATTTTTTCGGTTGCATGGAATATCGATGGTGATAATTTCAGACCCAGACCCTAAATTTACAGGTAATTTTGGAGATCTTTGTTTAAAGGATTAAATACTACGTTAAACTTTAGTACCTCTTTCCATCCTCAAAATGATGGACAGACTGAAAGAATAAATAATGTATTGGAGGATCTACTCAGAATGTATGTAAAGGAGTAGCCAGGTAAATGGGAAGATTATTTACATCTGGTAGAATTTGCTTACAATAATCATTATCAAGCTTTAGCTAGGTATAGTCCTTTCAAAATTCTGTATGGAAGAAAATGCAATACTCCTATCTCTTGGAGTAATCCAGTGGACAGGTTAGTATTAGGACCTGAATTATTGAAAGAAATGGAATTAATTGTAAAACATGTACAAGGTAATTTGAAAATTGCGCAAGATCGACATAAAAGTCAAGCAGAATTTAAACAAACTCCAAAGGAGTTCCAGGTAGGCAAACATGTTTTCATTAAGGTGAGACCCAAAAAGAGTTCTCTGAGGCTGGGTAGCTGTGCCAAGCTAGCACCTCGATATTGTGGTCCTTTTGAAATACTGTCTAGGATCGGACAGGTAGCATATTAGTTAGCTCTACCACCGAATTTAAGAGTTCACAATGTTTTTCACATTTCTATATTAAAAAAATATGTAAATGATACTACTCATGTTATTAATTGGAATGATGTGCAGGTGGAACCCGAAGGAGATTTTCTGGTGGAACCGGATTGTATCCTTGAGCGGAGGGAGATCTCGCTTCGAAACTGCATCATTGGTCAGGTGAAGGTGCAATGGAAGCACCTTCGTCCAGAGGAAGCCACCTGGGAATTGGAAAGTCATATGCGGGATGCATATCCAATTCTATTTCAGGGGAACTCTGAGGACGAAGAATAAATAACATCGAGGACGATGTTATAATTTAAGGGGGTGTGTATGTCACATGCCCTAATTTGCAAAAACAATTTAATGTTATTTGAGGAATGTTGTGTTATATTTTATGCTAAGTTTGTAATTGATGATCAAGTGAGGTTAAGAATAATTAATGCAGTTCATAATATTTTATTTATAAATAAATAAATGATGAGACAATAGCTTAGGGAAGCTGTTAAAAGAGTGTTTACTGGTCACTTGGTGGAGGAGACTGGGTGGAGAGTACACTGACAAGTGGCAGCATCCTCAAACTACTTCCAACTGTTGCAGGTGGCAACTTCCCTATATTTGTGGTCATGATTCCCCAAGAAATTGGAACTGGAGCAGGTGGCTCATTAAATGAAAACTGACCCAGAAGACCTAGGCATCTCTATAAAAAATCCCATTGAAGATAGCTGAGGTTGCTCATTCTAAGAGGTGATAATTCAGGGTGAATGAATTTTACTCAAGAGAAATTCGATGGAGGGGATTACTGAAGTGAGTTTTAGGGGTTAACTACTGAGACTGAACTTATTGCAGCTATTAGGCTGAAGTTCTGACTGCTATGAGAAGATTTGAATTACTGAGGTAATTGGACCAGTCAGGTGACAAAAGGTATTAAGGTTATATTCTCCACCCAGTACTCTACCAGGAGGACCAAGAACAGGCTCGGGGGTCCTGAGGAAGCGCTGTATGAGCGTTCTCTAGGAGTTGGTTTGGAGGAACAACCTCCTTAAGCTGTTGTTGTGTTATCATTGACAGGTTCTATTTGTATTCATGTTATTATATTTACTTACCGTCTTCAGTATAATGTTTACTAGTTTTTAAATACATGCATGTTAGTATTGGTTTAGGAAGAAAGGAGTAACTGTATAATGATAGACTTGGTAATTTGCATATTATGTTAGAAATAGTAATAAAGATGCAAAATGAGAAACAAATAGAATTAGAATTCCATACTGTATTTTTCCATGCTTGGCTCAGGCAATACTCCAGTACAGCTGGGTTTTTAGGTAAATATGATGATTCTTTTTGCTTTAAATGAAAAATGTAATTATATTATGATCTAGTTTGCTTATGATTTATTATGTAAATAATTAGTAATAATGTCTACATTAAATGTATTTATTTCAGATAAAAACTAAAAGATAGGCATGTAAAAACATTTAATAATCATATTACTTAAAGAAATAATCTAATATTAGTATTCTTTATAAAACATAGAACTTACAATTTAATAAATAAACATAGGTATAGTAAACATGATATCATCTAGGAACCAAATAAAGATAATTTTCAAAACATTTTTATAACATTTGATTTTCAGATACTATGTGTCTCTGATCTAATACAAAAGTCTCTACAGTAACTTAAATACAACTACCTAGGGTTTGAAAGATAAACTTATCCTATTCTCAAGTATGCAACAATAAACCCTAATCATTCTTTTATGAGAATTAAAAATCAAACAGTTGTAAAATTTATTAAAAGAAAATAATAAAACAGAGCTCTGAATATTTCCTTGTAAAAATTTATTCATTCCCGAATTGTAGGGTACATTTAATAATTAACCCTTTAAAACCAAAAACAGAGTAAAATATTACTCTTAAATATAGTAAATTTTCCCATAAACTGTGGACTGGAAATATTTTTAAATACAGGATAATAATTAAAATATTACATATACAAATTGTCAAAAACAAAATCAAATAAGAAGATATGGCTTACAGCCTTTAGAACTAAAGGTCGAGGCTCAGGATCAATAACCAAACTGAACTGTGAAAAATATATAAATCAAACAGTAACGATTCTTTACTGACACATAAAAACCTTAAATCATTTACAAATCCTGACTGATTCACAGTCTTTTCTCACCTTCTAGAATCTATTACAAAAACTAAAATAAACTAGACAGAGGTCGACAGCCTCAAAGAGTTTAGAGCTGAGCTATATTGTTTTAAATAAAAGAAATTAAATTGTTCAGGCCATAAGGCAGTAACGTAAAATAATAGTTTCCATCATGACGACCAAATCCTATTTCTTTATCCCTGCACAAAATTACCCTCTAAGGGTTTCTAAACTTCTACAAACAAGCTTGGAACCTTAAGCTAACATATAACTGAGGCCATGCCATTTCAACCACAAGAACCAACTTCCAACAACCACAATTGTATGCAGGAAGAAACCCTCATTGAAACCAAGGCTTACCAATTTGTATTCTCATGTAAAACTGAAGGGTGAGCTTGCTTTCACCTACAAAGCTGGAACCAAGAGCAAGGACTTGCAAGTTCCAAATCGAATCGTTATAAATCCTTTAAATTTGTAAAAACCCTTATAAGAAAACTAATTTAAGGGTAAGTCTTTACCTGTTGTAATTTGGAGTTGAAGCTAAGGAGAGATGGCAACACCAGGTCGTATTGGCACCATGTCGAAAGGCAAGAAGACATGAAGTCACCTCTGCAAAGGAAACACAAGGAAATCGAATCAACCTGATCAAGGCCAAAGCTATGAATGTTTAGTTGTAGGTTGATAAAAAGCACAGCCCTCGATCCATAAAGAAAAGCCACTATCCACTCTTACTGTAACTACTTCCACCAGTAAAAGAATAAAACCATTAACGTCCTCTCTCAACAGTCACAACATAGAGGACAGAGGTGAAATGCCAAATGTTTGAAGGTGGTTACAGGTCTTCCATGGCCATGAGCTCTCAGCTCGGCCAACAAGAGGGAGATGTAATCATTCAAAGTTTTAAGTCAACCCTTGAGTGGATGTAATCATTCCACATGCCCTTCCAAATATTTCTTCAAGCGTGGGTTGAAATCCATAGTCAGCGTTGCATCAAAAATTTTGCATTTTCAAAACCAATGATCATTTCAATACTATACAACATATGATTTCCATCATTTGATATCATCATAAGTGGTTTGATACTTAGGTATTCTACCTTAGGTTACAACTTGGATACACTTGTTATCCTAGAAGTTCTCCATGTTATTCAAACAAGTCGAATAGATTGTGTATTATTTTGAAATAGTAAAAGAGTTATGAGAAGGTCATATTATAACTTATGACCATAGTAAAAAGAAAAGCCATGAAATTCTAAAAACTTAGCCTTTATGCTGCTTTGTTGAAGGAGTGTTCGAGAAACTGAAAACTAAAGGTGTTGGAGAATCCCGATAAAATTCTAACAACTCATTGATAAAATTATAATTGAAAAAAATAGGTAACTTGATCATTCATTAAGAGAAGGATGTCTATTGAGTCTTGAAGTGAGAATAGCTGCAAGAAACACCAAACAGTTGAAGTGAACTTAAGCCCAAAACCATGAGCTCTATTTCTCTCTATGGAAATTTATAAATAACCATTACTGTAAACACAAGAAAATTAAATAGTGTTCTTTAGATTTTTAGAGAATAATCTTCAGATGATTGAAGGAACTTTGGTAAGTGCTTGTTCTTGCAAATTAAACCCTTTTTTATGTTTTTGATAAAAATTCATTTTGGTGTTAGTTATAAATACAACTATGGATTTATAACAACGGAAAAAGAATTGACATTACCTCCTTGAAGACAAGTAGCATATTTAACCCTTTTCTAAAACTAGCATCTTAATCTTGCTAGGGAAGTAGTTTCTCGACGTAATTTTAAATAACACCTACTGGATCTTACGCTTACTTTCTAAACCTGTAAGGAACCAACAGTCCAATTGAGTTAGCAGAACGCTAAGTAAGCCCCGATCTAATACAAGAATTCTTACCTACTCGACAAAAGTTAATCATCGGTATATCTAGTAGCAGCAAAATGCAAGTCCTTTTTTTTTACTCTGATAGAATTAAGGCTATTAATTCATTAATAGTACTAACAAAGGTGTTTAAGATTACATCCATTAGTTTATAGGTTCTTTTAAAGAAGCAATCCCATGTTCATTTTTTTTTAAACTGTTTCATTTTTCTGCTAACCTTTAGCAGTTACTTAGCTGCGACTTTAGACATTTTATGTCACTTAATTTTTTTAAAATTTTTACGAATTTTTGGTTATTACAACCACAATCGTAGAATGATGCACCCAACGTAAGGTGGAGGTTACAAGAAACAATTAACCACCATGTCCATTTTGGTTCCACTCCTATGGACATATAAAGAACACAATACAAGTAGGTGAAGAAGGGCATGACGGAGAGGCAAACAAGAGAAAGAAGTGGATTGAAGCAGAACCTGAACATCATAGCTCTGGCTGAAGACATTCTCTTAGTTGAGTTAGAGTTTTAGGTTAAGTAACTATGTCTTGGGTTTTTATAATGTATTTGAGCCCACAATGAATGAGTTTGTAGAGCCATATAAATACATTGTATCTAAGATCTATTGATGACTATGAATGAATATTATTGGATCCCTTAAATTTTTGTATATGTGATGCATAATTTTTCTTGTTCTTTGCTTTATACATGTCATGTAATTATGTTATGTGTATGGGTACTCATGTATTAAAATCATATGTTGTGATATTGCAAATGAATGAAACAATCCCCAGTTTGTCTCTATGATTAAACCTCCTCATCATACATAGGTCCAACATATGCTTTGGGTGAGACCTTCTCCTTCGAGGGATTGAAAATTCTAGCACACTAGACTACACCGCCCCGCTTGTTTTGCCCCTACACAAGAGTTCTAATCTCCATTTTACACCAATAATTCTAGTGACATTATATGGATAGTAGGGATCATGCCTGCTTTATTTTTACCCTCAAGAATAATAGAATTGGTACTATCATCATTAATAGTGCTTCATAATAACTAGTAGTGAGTTCCAATTTGATATCTCCTTATCAACACCATTTCTCTTCAAAACATCTTGCATGTTTCCTTTTCAAATATAGTATGCACACCTGCAACATTCGTATTGCTTACATATATGAGGTTTCTACCCAAATTTGGAATGTGAAAAAACCCAGGGAGAGTTATAATCCTTTCATTTTTTGGAAACATCTTGACCCTTCCATGTCCTATCAGTCATCTCTTAGGGAAAAATCACCTACATTGTAATTTTCATTTCCCAAAGCCACTCCATGTGAGGATTCATGAAATTAAGCACCCGAGTCGATCAATCATACACCATGATTTAAATGTGTGTTTTTACTTTAAAAGTAAACATCGCCTCCCTATTTTGCGGAGGTTTGATTTTTTGTTAAGGAGCATCATTAGATTCCTTATTTTTTTTCCTGTAGTCAAATTTCTTACTTTTATCAACATTCTTAGATTTCAAATCATTCTTATAATGCCCAAATTTATTTCATTTCCAACATTTCCTAATATAATTTCCTAGAGAGTTAGACCTACCTCTATATTTATATGTACCCCCATGAGACTTATTTTCCCTCTCCTACGCATGACCTCTTAAAAATAAAACATCTATGGCAATACCCTCCATGGATTTTCTTGTCATTCCCTATGATAAGAAGAACACAATTACATCCTCTAACGTTAATGTGGATTGAACAATACTTCCAATTTCTAAAACCAGATTATCACAAGAGTCTAGAAAAGAACATAACAATGTAATACACTTTTCTTTTTCCTCCATATTAATATCAACACATAATTTTAGAAAAATTTAACTTACCAAAGTATTATAGGAATTCACATGCTCTGCCATGGAGTTTCCCTCATCCACCCAATGATGATACAACTTATTTTGAAGAAACAACTTGTTTAGGAGTGGCATTGGCTTATATAAATACCCAAACTTATATTATAGATTTGTTGCATTTTATTCTCTAGAGTCATTCAATAACATGAAATTTGAGAGGCAAAGTCGAATCATACTTATCACCTTTATTTCCATATTTTTCCTATGTTCTTTTGACATATTAGTAGGTTTTGTACCTGAATCCCACAACAACCCACTTTTTCTCTATCTACAATAATATCTTCCATATTTATCTTCCATAACTTAGAGCTCTAGTAGTTAAACTTAGCTATTTCTATTCTTGAACCAACTACCATTTTTTTACACAATATTGACTACAAAAAGCACCCACTCAAGAATAGATTTATTGAAAACCCAAGATATATTTTCTCCTCATAGAATGGGTTAACCCTTAACAACAAAGGCATCCCTTGAAGCCACTAACATGGATTTGATATCCAAAGTATGCATTAGAAGCATTATGCTTGATCCAACACTGGGGTTTGGATCCAATAGAGATCATTGTCAAGGAAAACATTAGACAATCTAGGCCCACATGTTATGACACTCAGCTCAATGGACCTACTAGCGGGGGTGGGGGGGCACCAAATCCTCACCATTTTGGTACAATTAAAAATGAAGAGGGACCAAAAAGCATCACAGTCAACCCTAGAATAGCTGTAGATCCGTTAAGATCTATGGAAAATGATAACAATGAGAGCAAGAATATTTCTATTGACCCATAAGAATATGGGCTTAAGCGGCCTTAGGAGTAGAATGGAGCAGGAACATGCACCCCCAAATCAATTACAGTGCCAAGGTATGAGATTACATACATCAATGTATCTAAAACTGTTCAATATATGCAATATCATGCAATCATATGCATATATATGGGGTTATGGCCATATGAGAGATATTTGATAGGATGGGTCAAACATAAATAGAACCCTAAAGGTTGTTATGAATTAAAAATGGGGTCAAAGGGTTTTTTTTACGGTCATTTTTTATCATCCAAAGGTTTACATAGCAACTTTTGAAGGGGGGTCATATTTTTTCGACTTGGTAGGTATCTATACGAGGTTATGGATAGAAAAATTCATCCCTGATAGAGATTATTTCAAGGAGGCCCTATTTTGGATCATACTTTAATCTCTCCCTCGAGAATATTGGTACATGGAAACCCTGGAAGGAATAGGTAATAGTCTCAAATGATTTGTAAAGATATCATAATAGAATCACCAGGGACATTACACCTCCTTTTCCAAAATTTGTGTTTACATGAATGTCTCTCAGCCTCTCCCATAAGTTATATGTCTAGACTAAGAGGACATGGAATGGCTCAAAACCATAGATTGTGACAACATCCACTTTCATTGCAGGAAGTGTCATGAACATGGTCATATTTTTAGGGGCTATCCTCTCAATAAACTAGCCCACCAACAGGATCCATCAAAAGAAAAATACTAGGATGGATTATCAAAAGTCATGAGTAGAAGAAGGAATAGAAAAAAATCTCCAACTCCTCTGAACACTGCCTCAGTCCCTACCTCCAATAAATTTGATTTTTTATTGAATCATCCAGTGAAAGGAGAAGATTCCAAATTTTCAGTTCCACAAATCCCTCAACAAAACTTGGAAGGATCATCCCCATACTCAGGGGATCTCGATCTTCAAGAACTTGTGGAATATTGTAAAAAAAAAATCCCTATTTTTGAACCCTAGATAGAAATTTTCAAGCAAGCAGTCATAAATACCCAAACAATACCAAAATAAATATCAAGACTCTGGTAAAGAAAGTAGGATAAAATTAAAGGCAACTAGGAAAAAATATCTCAAAAGGAACAATTGGGAGGATAAGGAGAAAAGGACAAATAACCAATCATCAATGGCTAGACAAGGTGGGAAACTTGATGCTCGACTTGGGACATTATAGCCAGTTAACTAAGTTCTTATCTACTCTCCCACAAGATTCTAAATGAATACTATGTAATGGAAAGGGAGAAATAACCCCTCAAAGAAGATACTTTTAAAAAATAAAATAGTTATCGAGAAGCCCAATATCTTAAGGTTGTAGGAAAAAAAAGTGCTAGGCTCAATCTCTAGATACATTTGCCAAAATAATATGGAGAGATTCTAAAGGAAAAATAGTGGGTGCAATAGGGGCCTCAGGTGGTATAGAAATCCTCTAGAATCCCCACGAAATCATGATGAATAACTTCATGTCCACTGCTAGAACCATTTTGGAAAGATTCCATTTAATTGGAACAGACAAGAAAGGATTCATCACCAATATCTATGGATCTCATATAACTGATCAAACGATTTAACTTATGAATCATCTTCAATAGATCAATGATATTCACGAGAATTATGTTGGGAGGATATTTCAACATGATAGTGAACCCTCTAGACAACAAAGGAGGCATCCAGAGTTTGGACAGAGATGGTCCATCCTTCAAGCAGTTCATAGATCACAACCACCTGGTTGATCTAGAAATGATCAATGGTATCTATACCTAAAATAACAGAAGAGGTGGAAAACACCAATATCCTCAAGGATGGATCATTTTCTCACACAAGTGAATTTGACCACAAATTTCGATGGCCTAAATGTCTGATTTTTGACATAGCGATGTCGACAATTCGACAATTGGCTTTCTTTTAAAACATCGGTGGAATTTCACTTTAGTTCCAACAAAGAAAAAAACACGTCGGATTTTTGACACCCCTTCACCGCAAAACTAATGTCAAATGGCACTCCATACCCATCGGACTATCGACCATGACTCCTTCATATTTGTCGAATATCTGACTACTAATTCCATTATAAAATATGACAAATCTTCTTAATATCTATCAGAGAACCAACGGACTGAAGGCGTCGGCAGTGTAGCAGAGTCGTTGGATTTGATGGATATCCGATGACGTCATTCACCACTTAAAGTTCATAAATCCGACGACCAAGGTCTTCCTTCCAGTCAGATAACTGATGACTAATGCGTCGATATTGTAGAAAAGTCATCGGATTGGATGGATATCCAACAAGAGATGCCACTCCAAATATGTCGAAACCGACAACCCTGTATACATTTATAAAAAAAATAACCCTTTTTGTGGGTGCCATATTTTCTTGTGCCACTATTCTAGACATTGGATTTTCCTCATATGCAAAATGAATGAGGATGCCCAATACCACTCTCCCTGACCACATCATAAAACATAAGTATAGTTCACTATGTTATAAATGTCTTTGTGTTTGTGAGATATTCAAGGCAGGAAAATATTTTAAATAATCTAGAATTAAACAAATAAAACTTCAATAGACATCCTACCATTGCATTCTACAAATATATGTTGTACTTTGTTGGACATAAATGAAATTATCTTCGCTTATCTTAAATCTATTTAATCAATTTTCACAAACATAGGTAAAACTATGAACCCCAAAAATGCTCTGGATGATATTTATCAGGTCTTCTTAATGAAACAAACAAGAAACATACCAACTTGAATCTCTCTATACATAGATATATGCATATACATTAACAACAATTATAAACCATCGATTAACAACTAATATCAATTCAAAAATTTAACATTTGCGATGGCATAGGCATGAGCATAAAAAACCACTATAACTATCAGCTAGCAAGTTAACTAAGATCAAGTTGTGCTTGTGTATGCAAATTTTACGGGGGTTATTATATATTTATTATTTGTAATAATTAGGAAATATTCTTTAAGGTTATTTAATGAAATGCTTCACCAAAATAAAAAGGAAAGATCCTAGCAAGTTAGTAACTAAGATAAAGTAGAACTTGTTGTAATTTAATATCAAGTTGTGCTTGTGTATGCAAATTTTTCGGTGGTTATTATATATTTAATATCAAATATTTGTAATAATGAGGAAATATTCTTTAAGGTTATTTAATGAAATACTTCACTAAAAGAAAAAGGAAAAATCCTAGAAAGTTAGTAACTAAGATAAAGTAGAGCTTGTTGTAATTTAAAAAACGCAGAGCTCTTTTTACAACACATTATTTCAAAAACATACTTACAACGAATATTTCAAAGAGGGTGCAATACCAAAACATAAATACAATGCCAAAGGGAAACATAATGATATTATATGAGAGTACTATAATCACTGAGCAATTCCATGCCTAGTAGGAAATGGCTAAGGGACATTGTGATAAAAGTTTCCTTACATAGTTAACTTTAATGAAATGGTTTGGGGGGAAGAAAATAAAAATGGAGAAGTTGTTTTTGTTTTTCATATAATTGAGTAGAGCATACGTTAGGCATGATTATTCTTTTACATTTGACCAATTTTGGCCATGCCCATTATAAGGAAACATGTTTTCTCCATGGAGCAAAGATCATTGAGTTGGATTACCTAAAGTAGAGAGGATATATTAAATAACTAGTGTTTACAAGTAGGATGGATCTATACCTTAAGATATGACCAATGAGGATTTTTTACCATCAGATCAAGGGATAACATGCAAGGAATTAGAAGGGATATGGATTTGGAGAGGTGCCAATTCTAAAGGAAAATAATCCTTAATATAACACCTATGTTTATGAGGATATGGCATGCATACTTGGCATAGGGTGAATGGATATAGGTAGAAACTCTAATATTTCTATGTGGGGAACAAATGAAGGCAACTAGAGTGATTTTGAGACCAACTTGAATCCATCATATGTTGAATCTGCCCAAGAAATAAAAACTTATTTCTATGTTTGATGATGATATTTATCAAATAGATGGACAATTTATGATTCTTCTTGGTAAAATATAATTCAACACATGTCTTCCTAATTCACATATCAATCATACATTTTAGGGGCATCAAATCATTCTCCCTCTTAGAATGTGAAGTTCATGTGAATTTATAGAGGCACAATCCTACCCATACCAAGTGATAAGAAGCTCAGGTATGGGAGGGGTGAGACACACTTTCATTGGGTAAAAGGACAACATCTATGAGAAAATTATGCATAAGATTACAAACATTCATTTCCTATCTCTTATTCTCAAGTATTTACTACTAGGTGAGGATATTGATTCTTGCATTTATGTCTCTCTTAGGACCTTGAGAATATGTCATAAGAATATGACAACCTAGAAGGTAGTGACAGATCTACAAGAATCTAAATATTTTTTTTTTACTCTAGTTGACCATGATATTACTCATTTTGGTGCACTGGTCAATAATGGGAATTCAAAGTACATATATGTCGATGTTTTCAATGGAATACCTAAGAGTATTTTCAAGAAGTATTTATACATCATGGAAAATATGCCATTACAACATTCATATTTTTAAATACACTTTCTAGCATCCTAATTAGGTTATCAATCATTGTGGTACCATTAATTGTCAAAGGATTCATATTTGTATCCTTATCATCTATCACAATCTTCACCACTTTCTTTGGATTAAAAAATAAAATTTCCATTATATCAACTGCCTCTGCTAAATAATTTGAATTAGAATCTCATTTGGGAATTGGAATTCCATATGTATTAGATCATAAAACTGATTTTGCAACAATTAACAACATGTGATTAGGATCATTGGAATTAAACTCTAGGGCATTTGGAAAATAATTTGGAGAAAACCAAAATAGTGTACATCAACTTGTCATTGAATTCTTAGGGAATGTGTAATTAAGATACTTCACACAACCTAAAAAATATTTCTCAAACCCGTGTCAATTCCAAAATGAAAATTGTTAAGATTATCAAAACCCAATCAAGTTCAAAAAAAACTTTGAAATTAATTGAAGACAAGATATAAGTTGGAACAAATATACACTATGTAAAGAATTTAAATTCCTCTCACCCAAGATAAACAATCTTGAAATGTTACACATCTCTTTGAAACTAAATATTCAAAAACACACTCCAAAATTTCTTGAGCTTGAGCATCTCCTACTGATTTCATAGTTTCCTTGTATTCTTCTAGTTTTGTAAAAAACATTTTCTTCAACTATAGTTTTCTCTAACATACCCTCAGATTATGATATTTCCAATGCTAGAAAATATTTTATATTATGTGGAAATGAATGAACATTGCACATGGGTTCCACCCTCAAATATCTCATAATAAAGATAATAAATATTATAACTAGAGTTCACACTACAAGTATTCAATCTTCTTCTCTAACTACTACAACTTCTACCTTAAATATTGATTCTCTTCCTAAATTTTCTCATTAATTGATGTGAATTGTTCCAAACTCGTGATTTTCAAATCCTTTCCCATGGTTTCTTTGTTTCAACATGCACCTATTGAGGATATGCAACTGTGATATCAATATGATCTATCAGCGCTCAGCCAACTCACAAGTGAATTCACCAATTCAGATTTATTAACTTTTGTGGTGGAAAAATGAAATGTTCTTTGTTGTGTTGGTTTATTTAACCTTGTTATCTATTGTTCATGTCACTTACTATAGTGTAATTGTCTTTAACTATGCTACTGTTATCTTTAGATTTATTGTAATTTTTATAGTTGGAGAAGGGGAAGGTTTCTATACAAGATACTCTTAAGTATGTCATGTATTTAATAGAATTGAAATTCATAGGAAGAAAGTTTAATCAAAATAGGTTCCTATTTCCTCTTATCCAGAAGGAAGGTTTCTTTAAAAGGGAAACTATTCCATATGTGTTTGGGGGATCAACTCCTTATTATGAATTTGGTCAAGGAGGAACTAAGAAAGGTCATATCAAAAGTAATGATGACACTGATAAGCTAAGATGGTATTTGAATAAGATTGGGGGGATATTTACATCTCCTCAGGGTTAATAATTTTCTAAGGATTAGGACACAACAAGATCCTAAGTGGTAGTAGTCTAAGTTATAAAATATTAAATCCCTTAAAAGTTATACATATGTGGCTAGAATGAATGACAAAGTGTTTACATAGGATTTTCTACAAAAAAGGTGCATTGAGAGACCTAGCTATTATATCCTCTATAGAAATTGTGAGGAAAATATTATGCACCTTTATATATTATGTCATATTGCACTTTGGATATGGAGGGACATTTCTCAATGGTTAGGTTTGCAGATTTGGTTTTAGAAGAAAAATATGAATAGGAAGAGAGATATTCCATTCCTTTCTCTTTGGGGCATCTGACTTTATCACAGTGCTATTTTATTTGACAATTTGCACATCCCTATAGTCCAGGTTTCTACACAGACTTTGGCTATATTTTAACCTATTAAGAAAGATTCCTAATAAAGTCCCTTTCTAGGTTAGGGAGCTTCAAATTGACAAAACAATAGCTTGGGGATTCTTTGATGGGACCAAAAAGGTGATAAGAATATCAGTTTCCTGGGTGGACTTCTATTCTAAATGATAGACAATACTTCAAGTTTAAGGTAGGTCTAGGCAGTGGTTCTAACAATTATGTAGAATAATTGATCTTAGATCCTTATTAATGGTTGTTGATACAAAAGGTGTTCATTGACTTCAGGTCTATGGACATTCCATTTTTGTGATTACGTGGATGAAGAACAATCAACAAATCCATAAAGTGACTTTACAGCCTATGGCTATATAGATTAAGGAAAATTCACATCTCTTTGATATGATCACTTTTGACCATATATAGAGAGATCTTGGGAAACCCTAGTTTTGTATATGCAATCTAATTCAATGTGAAAAAAGTATCTATTATTTTGACAATGATTGTGTTACAAGGAAAACCATTCAAAACTGACAACAAGGAACCTAACATTTTCAGACAACAAAACATGTTGTCCATGTTTTTGGACTAAGCATATTTGATATTTTCTGTTAGCAATTCAAGCAAGCAAAAATATTAGGGAACAAAGAAGGGTAAAAAATGAGCAAGTATGGAATACAAATCAAATTAACAGAAGCAAAATATGTATGAGAATTATGAATATGTTGCTGATACTAATTATAAATTTTTGGTACAACTTACCTTGATTTGTGGAGCTTCGCAGTGTCTTCTTTTGCTTTACCTTTCAAAACATCTTTCAACATACTACAATAATTTTCCTGGTGCAATAATTTCATGTTAGGACCCATCAAATAAATAATTGCATGTTTATGAAAATAACAAAACGAAGCTAAAAAAAATACATTTTGAGTAGTTTGTCTCAATGAATAAAAACAACAATAATAATGAACATTTTACTGTTGATGAACATTCTTAATTTAACAATGTCAATTACAATACTATTCAAGTAAAATAATTGGTAATAAGAGATCATCCGAGGAAACATGGAGAACCACAACACTATGTATATAAGGCCATCAATCACATCAAAACGCCAATGTTTCCTTTGAAATATGAAAATATGAGTTCCTTGTTCACCAAAAATTTTGTCACTATTGAACCCGTGCTAGTGACACAGGAAGATCTAGGAAATGTTGCTTCAGCATCAGCATTAGTATCCGTATTTGCTTCCACCCCTTCTTCGGCATGATCTGGCGTGCATTGGTTAGCAGTGGCTGCACACTCTGCTAGACTGTCACAGAACATGTTGCCAACTGTTCAGTAAAAAAAACAGGTGCAGTATGTGGTGTACGTGGAGTGGTTTTCTCACTAGGCCCAACACTGCCTTCACCACCAGTGTGGTTCTAGAAAATCTTGTAAATACAAACCATTCAATTATAAGTTCATTATCATATAAAATTAAAAATTATAAAGTTCTAAATGAATTCATATTATGATTCCGCAACTTACTTTCAAGGCCTGAGATTTCTGCATCAATACTTGAACCTTTGCTTTGACCGCGTCTGTCTGCGGAACTATGAATATCGTACAAAGCATATCTGCATGAATTGTTTTCAAGGTCTTCTATAGCTGCTTCGCTGGGTCTATAGAAGAAAAAATGTCAGCATCATTCAACAAATCATTGAGATCATAATCTATGGACTGTTGTGTTGCTGTTTCATAAACCCAATAATTTGTCTGCAACAAAAATATATAAAACATTGCTTAATTGTTGAAGCAATTGTCTGAGAAAAAATTATATTAACAAAAAATATCTATCATGATATATTCCTAGAATTACATATAGGTTTACCTGATGCCTAGATGACGGTGTGGTATGATGAATAGCTGGGGACTTTCCTCGATCATCTACCTGCAAAAAAAGTAGAAAACACTATCATAATGATTGCAATCATAAAAACGAAAAAACACATAACAAACTAAACATTATGCTACATGTTATATATGTGTACAATTTTGAAGTATTTAAAATGTAGAATTACATTCAGGTTTACTTGTTTCCCCGAGGCTACAGTCATCTAATCAACAACCGGGGACTTTCCCTGATCATCCACCTACAAAAGAAGTAGACAACATTAACATAATGAATGCAATCATAAAAATGAAAAATACATAACAAAATAAGCATTATGCTACATGTTATATATGTGTACAATTTTGAAGTATTTAAAATGTAGAATTACACATTAGAGGAAATTTCAACTCAAAGTGGGCCTCCTAAGGAAAATTCATAAAATAATAAAATAATATTTATTAATTTTGGAGGAAGAAAAGAAAAAACTATTTTTTTGTTCGTATTTTCGACATATCTCCCTGTGTTTTTACTTGAATTTCGATTGGGAGAGCTTATTGGATGCGGAATTAAATTCTGCATCCAAAGAGTACCCACTCGGTATACTTTTGATGGGTCCCTCTACCCCAAAAACAAGAAATACCAGAAAAACATGATGATGATGATGTCATCATCATGTTTTTCTGGTATTTCTTGTTTTTGGGGTAGCGAGGCCCATCAAAAGTATGTCGAGTGGGTACTCGTTGGATGTGAAATTTAATTCCACAATCTAATGAGCTCAGTCGATCGAAATTCGAGTAAAAACACAGGGAGATATGTTGAAAATACGAACAAAAAAAGTAGTTTTTTTTTATGATACCTATTCCCAAATTTATATTAAAAAATTGTTTAATAGGTGCTCCCTTTTTGAATTTTAAAGCATTTTGATTGGCTAATACATGATGACATGGAATTTTTATTATTTTTGGAAGGCCCATTTTAAATTGAAATTTCCTCTAATGTTCAGGTTTACCTGTTGCCCTGATGATGTAGTTGTCTGATCAACAGCCGAGTGGCTTTCCTGATTAACATTCTGCATGAAATATAGATAGGATTATATAAACGAAACGAATATACTATTGAAAAAACATAACAACAGAACTGTTTGTACATATTAAATTTTTACAATGGCAATATCAATGTATAATACCTGCCTCCTCGAGGCAGGTCTAGTAATATCTACTATGAGGGATGGGGTACTCCTCTCACCAACTGCTGGGGTGATGTGCCCCCCATCACCTCCATGCAAAGTTAACATAGGAAATTTAATAAAAAATTATAATTATCTGCTAACAAACAATCCTAAAGATGTTAAAATAATTAATAAAAGGTTGGGTAAATTGTTGGATGTACCACATCCATACTAACCGTGTTTGTATCTACTTGATTCAAATTTTAATTAATAAGCATCTCTTTCCTAGTAGCTATTGATTTAATGGTACATACAAAGACATGGTTTTCTTCACACCCCTCAAATATGTAGTTGGGTTTCTTAAGTGTAGAATTTGGTTGTGTACTATTTATAAACCCCGCAATATTCTCAACTTTCTTTGGCCTTCTATCAATGTACAACGTTTCTCCTTTATTTTGATCTTTGTCTTTCAGTTGTAAATAATTTGCTAAAAACCCATATATACACATACTTTATGTATATTGGACTAGACGCATCCAATCATTGTAGTTGTAAGAGGGTCCAACATACTCCATCAATTATGTACATTTGCCGTAACCGACCTTTATGCCATCCATGCAAAACAACCCCAATCGATGTAATGGCGATGGTGCAATTCTATATATCCTATCATTCACACAAAAATCAATGTTGACTTGAGGAATATCCCTAGGAACGCATTGTTTCACTAGATGTTTCTACTTTAAGGGCACCTCGATGTCTCCTATTGTCTCATCATCATAGGAACATGACCCCCCTCCTGCAAGAAAAATTCCATGCGTTTATTTAATTTTCTTCTGATCTTCTGACATCTAGTAGGTCTACAAGGTCTGACATCTAGTTGATCTACCCCTTGTAGACCTACTAGATGTATCACTTTCCTCTATCCTTCCTAAAATCCCCTCACTCGAGGAAGACATGTCTGACAAATACCTGTTTGGTCCTACCTGCACCATGGCCGAAAAAAAAACTTGGCAAATAAGAGCAAAATACCAGCAAAAGTTGGATAGACTTATAAGCATGACATAATAGTAATATCATTATCCTGAATCCCTAGTATAATAGTTCATCACATAGTCCTTTAACATGAGATAGATATCAAGTGGTTCCATAGAAAATGCTTCAACCAATTTATCTCAAAATACAAACTACGTTTTTTACAAAATTTGTAGGTGTACCTTTTTTAATTATATTCTTTCCTCACCAAAAATATTAAAGACCCAGTTTTCATATCTCAATATATATAATAAAATCATTTGCTAATATTTTGTAACTTTTTTTTCAGAATAAAAAGAGTCGTTCCTTGATATTCAATAGTGAATCAAAGGTAACTTTTACATAGTCCTAAGAATTAGTCATTCCAGGCGTGAGTGGAGATCATAAGTATCAAAACATTTCCCAAAGGGAGGGATGAAACCCACAATTCCAAGATGATTGAAGTAGAAATACCACATGGAGAACATAAGGAGCCCAAACACCTTATCCAAGGAGGCATCGAGGGTGGAGAAAACAAACCCCTGAGGGGATGAAAACACAATCTATATCCCCAACTAAAACAAGAAAGCTGCTAATGTATCCCATAGTAGAAAGAACCAAAAAGACTATGCCACATAAATTAAAAAGCTCTTAAAATAACTGTATCATGCCTTCCTCAATGATTTATCATTCTAAAAGTTATGAGAAGGAGAGGAGGCCAACCTTCATATTCAATGCTTCCTTGGATAAATGGTCTGCACTCATATTGTGCTCCTTGTAGACATGGATAAAGTCATATAACAAACGAATTGAAGTTGTTAGTAGTATAGCATATATGTCTAATTTAATGGATATACGATGACAAATTTCACTACATATATATTGGAAATCGGATGAATTCTCCTTCATATTAATATTATGTTTTAAAATCTATGTTACTGAATCCTAAATCTCATATATCTTTATGTCCAGGAGGAAGAAAAGGAGAGGATTTTTGAATTAAAACGACGAAAAATTGAGGCATTTAATTGCTGATTATCATTCTAGTTTGTGATGGTATTTCCAGATATTATATTTTTATTGCACACTCGATCTTTTAGGAAAATCAAGACTATTCTTGATTTTAGTTAGGCACTCTTTAGAAGTTGTATGTATTATACTGAATAATCAACATACTAAGAAATGAAATAAAATGTGATTTTGTGATACATTTGGAAGTGGGTTAAAATTTCTTTTAACAACCAAATTTTTAGTTGTGATCCAATCTACAATCTATTGCAGTTTCTAATTCTAATAGAGACACACTGCTTATAATTAAATTTGGAAGATCCCTGAGAGTTGCATTGCTAGTCACCTCTCTTTCTACCGTTGCCACCATTTCCTGCTTTTGGGTGCAAATGGTCGAGAGCTTAGCTTACTCCAAATCTTGTTAGTAGGTAAATCCCCATGAGTATGAACACCTTGGAGAAAAAAATTCAAAGAGGAATAAAACCAATTCAACATAATGGACACCAACTTCTCATCCTAATCTTTTGTCCCTATGGCATCCAAGTGATCTTTAAACACTATGATCCTAGCTAAGCAGCTAAACATTGTATCTATGTCACTCATACAAAAGGTTGAAAGCTTGTTTCCTAAGAGAAAATTCCCAAGTACACTCACACTCTGGTATAATACACCCAAAACATCATATATATTGTTGCCATTATTCTTCTCTACAATGTGAGTGATCAAATTTTGTGACCCAAAGTAATAATCCCTACAAATCTGAAGCAACCTCAAAGAAAAATCAACAATAAAATCAAGTGGGGAAACCTTTCTAGGGTCCAAACACTTCTTCCAAAGAACAATAGTAGTTCACACCCAACCTATTAGTCAATCACCTCTCCCAGGTATGAAACAAATGAAACACCTAACTCCTTTTCACTAAGAGATAAATCCCAGTCAAATTAGCTTTAATACCATGTGGAAATTTTGAGAGTTGTTTCTTAATGCAAATTCATAAACTTCACCTCAAACTTGAGGTTCCTCGAACATATTTGGGTGATATCAGCCCACGGGGGCATCACCTAGGGACCAATATGATATCACGTCCATCCATATTGGGGGGGTTAAAAGTAAAAAATTAAAAATTAATATATTGGGGGTATATTAGGGGTAGCTAGGGTTTTTTTTTTACTATTTAAATATGCAATATGCTGGGGCAATTTTTATTCAAATTTTTGCCCTGAGTCGTTCATGAGTCCTCCAAGCCTTGCCTGCGTGCTTGTGCCTGCGAGCTATTCCTGTGCCTGCAAGCTCGTTTGCTTGTGGTCTGAGGTCTGAGTGCACCTGCGAGCTAGGTTTAGGGCATTTTTTCCATTGTGTGGCTACATTCCGAGGTGCCTGCGAGCTAGGTTTAGGGCATTTTTTCCATGTGTGGCTGCATGCCGAGGTGCCTGCGAGTGGGTTTAGGGTTTTTTTTCCATTGTGTGGCTGCATGCCGAGGTGCTTGCGAGCTGGGTTCAGGGCATTTTTTCGATTGTGTGGCTGCATTATATTTGATTGCTTAATATCTAGAGATTGCTAAGAAGCTGAGGAGCCGTCTGGAAACTGGTGATTGCTAAGAAGCTGTTGCAGAGGGGATATCTGGAAGAGTGGGTTCTTACTACTCCTTTTAGCAGGACTTTAAGCAGCAGGATTACTTTCAGATCTGGTTCATTTTACAGCAGGTTTCAGATCTGGTTCATTTTACAGCAGGTTTTTATAAAACTTGATAAGCACTTTTCTCTTCCATTGAAAAAGTTATGTTTGTGGGATCTACTACTGTAAGTTAGATGGTCATGGAAAGGATGCATTTCTTTATTTGTGATAAAATGGATGTCCTCATGTAGCACAAATAAGTGTTAGGATTGCTTTACAATAAACAGGGCAGAACTGTGACGGTGCTGATTCTATTGGTTGGTATACATAGCGAACATTATCTATCTCAACATGTCTATTTTTTCCCACTTCCAACTACCTTAGAAAAAGCAGCTAACAACCCTTCAATCCTAATTTACGATGCTTCCACCAAGGCAGCTTTATGAGCCTCCATAGCTACCCTTGCTGTAGTTTGGGCTGCTAGTTTCTCTCTTTCTATACTGGGTAAATGTGGATTTGAATCACCCAATGTCTCGTCAAGTGTGGCATTCGTGCCTTCCTTTTCTTGTGTTCAAATTTTGAAAATTCATGATGTTGTTGAGATGCCAAAAAGGGCCAGATTAGGATTATATTGGCATGCATCTAAACACATCATTCTAAGAGTAAATGCAGTGAAGCAGTACAAAAATCTTAACTGACACTAAACTTTTGGAGGGTATGAAATACGGACTTATATACCTGCAGCATTCTTATCTTCCGCTCTAGATATGATTCTATCCTCTTTCGTGGGAACCAATTCAAAGGAGACTGAACAATGCATGAACTTGTGCTTTGGGTGCTTGGGTTTATACCATCTCGATCCTTTATCACATTGTTGAGCCTTTCTGCACTGCCTTTGTTGAACACCTGCATTAGTACACCAATTCCCATGTTCTCAATATTAGATTATCGTTGATCCTCACTGGTCATTTTGATTGACTTAAGTGGTCTTTATTTTCCAAGGAATCTGAATGCTTAATTTCATCTGTAACCACCTCTTTGTCACTTTACATGCAACAAACTTATTTTACTACAAAAGCGTCAGCATGGAGTCTTTTATGCTCAGAATAAGGACAATGGAACCTGGTACATTTTCAACTGTAATGATGAAATCAAGGTTCTCCTTACAATATGTGGACTCTGTTTGAACAATAAGATCCAAGCAGGGAATGAAACTTAAAATCGTGGCAGGAAGGATCTTCTGAGATAATAGATTCAGAAAAATCAACGAAGAAGAAACAAAGAGCTCATCTGAATAGATTAAGATTGAGAACTTACACAGCTAAAGTCTTGCACCAGATTTGGTTCACTCTGTCCTATGATTATCTCATATATATCAAAGAAAATTAAGATAAATATGACACCTTTGATTCAGGTGTAATTTTGAGGGTTATTCTCATCTAAATTGATATTCAAGAATTAGGATGGTGATTCACTTCCAAAGAGTTCAAAGAAAACTATGCATATCTACCAGAACTGTCTATCACCTAAAATCAACTAAAATGCAAACATTTTAAAAACTTAGTTTATAGAACATTTCTGGGCTGGTCTTTCAATAGTTCAAGCAGAAAAAGAGAATTCCAGTCTGCTTAGCTTTGCCATCTCGGTTCTACTAGAACTGTCACCTAAAATCAACTTAAATGCAAACACTTTAAAATCTTAGTTTATAGAACATTTCTGGGCTGGTCTTTCAATTGTTCAAGCAGAATAAGAGAATTCCATCTGGGTTTTCTGTTTCCATTTACTCTATCCTACCAAAACCAAGCTGGTAGTATGAGTATATTAGCATACAACCAATTTTGCAAATAATGTTACCGATAAAGGGAATGCATAGAACATTCCTCTGCTGGTCTTTCAATAATTTAAGCAGAAAAATAATTTCAGTTTTCCTTAGCCTTGCCATTTGGGTTTTCTGTTGCCATATATTCTGTCCTACCAGAATATATTGGGGAAAATATCAAAACACATCAGTAAGCATAAACTTGGACCTGAAAAACTCAGAAAAATGAGGAGATATCAGAGATATTTACATCACTGCATATGACTATAAGAGGCTTATGTATTTGGAATTTGAATCGGAACTGTCACCTAAAATAAACTTTATAGAAAATTTTTGGGCTGATCCTTCAATAGTTCCAAGAAGAAAGAGAGAATGAGTCTGCTTAGCCTTGTCAAGCTAGGTTTCTTGTTGCCAAGTATCAACTAGATTGGATTTTGTTATTTAAATTTGCCTTCCATGTTTGAATATGGCCTATCCTTTAAATTCAAAAAATAGGGGTGAATTTATTTGGTCTATTTGTATATTTTTCAACATCACCTGATAGTCATATGATGTTGGGAGAAATTGAATACCATTACTAGCATTTGTAAAAGTAATAACTCTGCAATAAAATAAAAGAACATGGTGTTTTTATGAAAACAATGAATGAGAAGATTAAAAATTGTCTAGATAACTCAATACAGTTTGACAAAATGACTCTCCCTTCCCTCAATTGAGGCAGAAGACACCATAATCAAATGTGAATCAAATTCATAGTCTTCTTGAAATCTAACAAAAAATTCCTATCGTCAGTCGAAACCATTGATGTGGATGTAGTAGAGTGCATACATCACTTCAGAGTAACAGTGTAGCAATCCTCATTTTCATACTTCAGAAGGTAGGTGCTCTCTGCCATTTTCTTCAGTGTCCTGCCAAAAGATTAATCTTCTGAATAAACTTCTCATATAACATTCGAGACAGCATAGTAAATTATAAAGGGCACTCCATCTAGCTGTCTCATCACACTCACAAGGGTAGTATTCTGGAATTTCTGAACACCTCTAATTCCCTAACTCCCAAGTCAGTGCAACTCTTTTAATTCCTGAGTTCCTGATTCCAAAACTCCCAAATCTAGTTCTGAAATTGTGAATTACTTGGACAACAGTCCATGCTTTGTTAAATCTTCTCTGATTCTACCGTGTTCTTCTCTGATTATGGTGTCTTCTACCTCAATTGAGGGAAGGGAGAGTCATTTTGTCAAACTATATTGAGTTCTCTGATTCTTGTTGCCAAGTATCAATGCTTAGCCTTGGCCATTCAATGTGATAGCAGTGAGAAAATCTTATAATGGATGAGATTTGAAATGTGCTATAGATGACTATTGGGAAAACTTCATCTTTTACTTAAATATTCAGATCTGGAAATGAGAGTTATTTGACTCACAATACAAAGTTATGAAAGTACTATAGCAGCCTTAGAATGTGCTGGCATTCCATATTCAATCCAAGCTGGTGTAGCTTGTCAGAATGCCTTCAGTATAGCTTGGAATATGGATGGTGTCAAAATATAAGGAATCTCAAATCATCCTTTCTTTCCCTTGATTTTTCTCATGTCTAAAGAGAATACAACAAGAATGCAGATGGCTTATCCAATGAGGCACTCTCTATGGCATCTGGCCTCTTACAGTTCACTGAAATATGTGAAGGTGAAATAGTGGGGAATGGATCGATGAAGCTCTTTTAATTTGAGTCTTTGACATCTTTGATGTCTATTATTTCAAGAGTGACATAATTTAGATTTGCTACATCCTTTGGATGTCTGAGGCAGATGTTGATCGCCTGTTGTATCAGTTTCTTGGTAGGTCCATAAGTGCCTCGCTGGATAAGCCATGACTGGGTTCTTCATGTATTCCCTTGTAGACATCTTTTGAAGTCAGGATGAAGATGGGATGTATTCCTTGGTATTTTGATCTTGGTGGTGAAGTTGGTTATCTAACCTCTCAATGTAGCTATCTGGAAGAGTCTCTGAACTAGATGTCTTTATATGAAGTTTGATAATTCATTTTTGGCATATTATAACCTTAAAAACAAATTTTATGCATCCTATTATATGCCCTTTGCTTACAACCTAAAAGGTGACCAGTCCCACACCAGTCCAATGTTAACAGAGAATATTTCATAGCATATCTTCTACATAGCTAAATTATTTAATAGAAGAAGAGTAATTTCAGAACTATATTTAATACTAATTGTCGTTACATGAAGTTTGATAATTCATTTTTTTCAAATTATATAACATTTATAAAACATGTTATGCCTTCTATAGTATATGTGCCTTGTTTACCAAAAGGTGACCAGTCCAATGTTATTTTAAGAAAGGATGTGTCATCACATATCTTCTACATAGCTAAAAACTTGTGTAAGAGTAATTCCAGCACTGTCTACATTAGTTTGACTAGGTCTATAATGTTGATGATAAAAGGAGTATGCATATTAAGATTATGATGTGAAATTAAATGCCTCCCTTCCAAAATCTTGCCGATTTCTCTTTGTTACCTGTCATTAGAGCTACAATACCTATTCACAGTAATGTGAGAGATTTAGGTCGCTTAAAGTGTTATGGATGCAATTTCATTGTGTTGTTGAGCTGTGGAATCTCTACCAACTATGTAATCTTCACCATTTGGATGCAAAATTGATCTCAAAGATTTAGGGAGTGAATTTAAGAGTTGTTGCATTTATGTGGGAAGTTTCCAAAATGGTTTACTTGAGCTTTGTGAGTGACTATTGAACAAATTTATCTCTCCTTGGACTGTTCTTCATTTATTAGGCGAGTTCACTTATTACTAAGTTTTTTTCTTACCCCAAGGACAAACACCATGTAGAATAGGGCTTAGGCTTGCAGGTTGGGAATATTAGTCAATTAATATGTTTTTATCATTTCCTAGAGTGGATTGTAATTCTTGTGGAATTTCCATAAAAAAGAACAAGACTAAATTCGAAAAAGAACAAAGACCTTTGATCACCTCTATGTTTTTCATCTCTTGTTTTGATCACCTTTTGATATTTTGTAGGTACGTTGAAGTTGACTCTTCAGTTTGGGGAGGGCTATTTGAATAAGACACTAACAATACATTTTGCTTCAAGGTGTTTCATCTCGATAGTAAGATTTCTTCACCCTTTTTAGATATTTGAATTGAAAGTGCATACTTTACTTCCTAACTCTTTGTTTTATTAATGAACTAATATGCATGTGTAAATTTGAATTACTTTTTGTTTTTCATTTATTTATGGATGCACTCACCTCATTTCGTAGCCTTATTATATCCAAAATTTTGAAAAAAATGTTATAATTTTATTCATTTCTTACCCAACTAAAAGGTACACATGGATGTAAATGCAGATGGATCCAAGTGATGTTGTGGACTTCGGAATTTTTATTGGTGAAGAGAATTGTCCCGTTGGCACAGTCTAGTGTCAAAAAGGCTGTACATATGCTGATATCCATTTTGAAATTCTGAATGATCAAGTCGTTCAATATCCTTTTGAATTTATTATTGGATCAGCTAGATGTCCTTTAAATGCATTCCAAGAGGAAAGAAGGAAACCTACAACAACATATGTAGGCATTAAGAGGAAAGTATGCACAGTGGTTGCTGATACAT
>LPNX010053808.1:2106-14352 GCA_001517045.1 Pseudotsuga menziesii
TTCCATAAAATCAAGAGGTTTTTTAGAATTTGTACTTAAGAAGTTGTTTGCATGAAAAAGCTTGAACCACACTTTAAGTGTTACCATTTAAAAATTATTCAAATGATATTACGACATACAAAACATGTATGTATGTTGTAATACCATTATATGTTTGATTTGGTAAAACTATCTCCATAAAAAATAGGAGGTTGTTTTCATTTCATCAAACTATATGAGTGTCATATTAGAAAGTTGTTTGAATTTGTTTGTTTATAACATGGATATATAAGTCCTTATCAATTAAACTTGGCCATCATTTATTTACAATGATTTTCCACAGTGCTTGTACTATGGGAACATATCCATTAGTTAACCAATGACTATTGGTATGAAATTTTGGTATATGAAATAGAATTTCTTCTTGGTATGGAATTATATATTTAAAATCAACTTTGACTCAACCAATGTTCTATTCATTCGTAAATACATGGCATATCATCAGACAATATGTTTTCAAGTCTTTGATTAACCAATGTTATGTTCATTTCTAAACATGACATAGAATTGTATGTTTCAAACTAGTATTTTGTTTAGTCTGACTTAACTAAATTTAATTTCAAAAAGTCATAAATTAGTTTTGAAAATCCATATTCTTAGCATCTTGAAATCAATTCAAGTACCCATTCGTTCAAATAATTTTCAATGACAATTAAACATCTAAAACTCTGATAATCCCACAAAATGTAGACTAATAACAAAATAATTACATATAAATAAACTAAAGTTTAATCCATAATTTAAAAAGTTCATCATTTCATCTTTTGAAACAAGAGATATTAAGCTCACCTTAGAGATCACCTTCACCCTAGTTTGACTGAGATTATTTCATATATTAAGATTCTTTCATATTCTCTTCACCATTTTCTTTATATTGTTGTTAAACGCAAATAAATACATTGATTGGATTGATTTCTCTTTGCTTGGGTAATATTTACAAAACAAGTCCCCCGGTGGCAATTTCCCATCGGTGGTTTGAATAGGAAAAGGAGGTACATGATCTAGTGAAACAACCTTGGTTGATGTTTTCATTTGAACCTTAAGAAAATTTACTAAACCCTCAACATTAATTCATTCATCTTGACAAGAATGTACAAAATAAAAAATCCTAACCCTAATCTACAAAATAAAAAAACCAAGAATGTACACAATAGTGTTAAAAAATAATACAGATACAAAGTAATACCCATGTTAAACATAAAATGTGGATGTCAAGTCACTTCAGATCTAGAAGTAGAATGAGAAGAGGAAGAACAACTCAGTGAGTCAATGTTTGTAAAGAAAGGGCTGATATAATGTTTGATAATCTCATTTGGGGATAGCCTAGGACCTAGAGGGCTAGTTTTGTATGATATTGGATGGTTGTGATAATTTTCACAACTCTCTAACATTTGAGGATGTAAGGAAGAGTATCATGATGGATTTTTTGATACTTGAGATGGTAACAGGGTGAGAAACCAAACTATGCCGTGCACAAATCTTTAATGGAAATTGGTTTGCTAGCTATGGATTTGGAGTGTTAAAGTAAATCTCATATCATAATGGTTAATTAGTTGTTAGAAATTGGCATTAATAAATTTATTTTATGGTTTTATTCCCTATTTCACTTTATTGTGTTTCTCGGTTCATTCTACATTCATAAGGTGGATTGACTCAACTCAATTGGAACCCTTTATAAGAAAGCTTTTGCTTCTTCATTCATGCATTACAAGACATATATCTCTTCCAAGTTAATCTTGGTGTCTGTATGTGCTTGATTTCTGTGTATATGTTATCAGAGCTTAGCTAGAGCCACATAGTCTATGAGAGTATGAAGACCTAGGTATTGTTGCTGGAAAATACAAATCGAGGGATTGCTAGTGTAGCACATCGAAGAACCAAAAGGGTTTTGCCGAAACTAGGAATTGTTTCTTTTTTAATTTTGAATCAAAGTCAGTTTTTTTATGGAACCATATAGATTGAGGTTCCAATAAAAAAGGAAATGAATCAGATGGATTCAATGGTATGAAAGTACAATAACTGTACAGCCTGTCTTAGCTATTATACAATGATTTCAATCAGCTGTTGTACAACCTATGAACTTGTATGGTTTTGTATGGAGTAGACAAAAAATCAAATCCGTATGATTATGTAGTCATATGATTATATAGAACAATAAAAATGTTACATTGTGATTTTTATTTAAAAATTTAATTGAATGGAACTTAAATTATAGTTGCCAAGCCAAAATTGGAATGTATAGACTAGTAGTTAGATAAAATTATGAATGTATATCAGTGGATGTTTTTTATTGATTGACACATTAGATGGTTTGGGAGCAGATTGGATTTGTTCTTACCTAAATGGTTTCCTGAATTTACATATTTGTAAGTTTTAGCTACTATTTTTTTTAGCATATCCAAGGAGAAACTAGTTGTTTTGGTGCTAAGCTTTAGCAGATTTGATTGTTTTTCAGTTGTTTGAGAGCAAATTTGATTGTTTTTTAGCTGTTAGAGTATATCTATCACGATTTGTGTGTTTTCAGCTGTTTGAGAGTAGATCTGTGGTTTATTGGGTTGTTTTTCAGTACATCTATGGTATATTGGGTTTTTTTAGCAGACATGTCAAACTATGCTTATTATTGGGCTATTATCAGAAGATTTATCATAAATTTGTGTTTTTTAGTGATATGTGGTTGCTATAGTCGTTTAGAGCTATAATCCATATGTTTTAACTTTAGGATTGTAGACTGAGGTAGGGAAGAACTATATTTTCAATATTGTAATTTGTTTCAGTATATATTTCTCCATTTTTAACTAGTCTCCATGACCTCTTTATCCAACATCATGTTGGAAGGAAGCCAAAGGTTTTTGGGTAAGAACTGCAATACATGGAAGCAATTTATGCAATGAATTTCCTAAAATAAGTGATCATTCCCATAAAACTTGACATGTCATGGATGTTCTTTGATGATGGACGATTGTTAATGGTTGAAATATTTGTTGTATTAATTTTGTGTCCATCTAGGTTCATATGGAATTCACAATACCATGAGTTTTGTCTATTTGAATGTACACCTTTGCATATTCAGAAGTAGCTTCCCTTTGTTTAATGTTGAGGATACTTTCTCCAAGTGGTTCTCCTGGGTTTTACTAAAACTAGTATCACAAATGACTGAATGAGTCAACAAGTACTTGTTCATCATCCTCATGAATTTTGCAGGGGCATTAATAAGACCAAAATGCATCATCAACCATTCAAACAATCCTTGGTGTTCTTAAATTTTTTTTCCACATAGCTTATCATTTGATATGGATCTAGTGGTACCATACTTCACATCAAACTTGTTAAAATGTTTGGCTCTTTGAGCTTGACTTATGAGGTCATCAATGAACAAAAATGGATATCGATTCTCAACGGTGGTTCTATTCAAAATCTAATTATCCACACATTCTTTGTGTTCCATCTTTCTTTGAAACCAAAACAATGGTTGGTCCACAAGGTGATGAGCTAGTTTGAATGTGGCCCTTTCCCACCAAATCTTGAATTTACCATTTGATTGCTTTATTTTCCAATGACTAAGTTTTGCGTAGTGCCTTGTTTGTTAGACCAAGCTCTTGTTGTAGTTTGACAAAGTGCTTAACTATGCAATTTGGAGCATCCATGTGCATCCTGGAAAAACTTGGAATAGCATTCCAGTAATTTGTCGAGTTACTTATTTTGTCCTGGAATCCTTGATTGGCATGCGCTACTCTCTTGTCTATTCACATGACTAGAAACACAAATTGCCTTGAAGAATTGTTCAATCTTTGTGCTTGAACCATTGAAGTGATTTCTAAAGGTGCTGGATTAATTTTCTGATGTTGTGTGTAAGCTTGGCCATTGTTGACTGACTCAATTCTTAATCACAGAGTGCTTGGACTAGCCACTAATTAGATGTGATCTATGGCTTGTTGCAAACTAGAGATTGGTAAGCATGTGGTCTAGGAATGAAGAGTTTCACATGTGTTTTGGGAATGAATTTACTATGGGTATGTAATTCCCTTTTATCAAACCTCTTCATTGAATAGAAATTGTTTGGAGATAGGTCGATGGTTTCATATGGCATTTCAGCAAGATGAGGACCATCTCCCACATCAACCTTACAAAACCACGTAAAGACTACTCCAAGAGAACAACTTCTGGGGAAATAGAATATATAAACTATGCATTACAGTTTAATTTTTACTTTTGCAACACTCTCTATAGGAACATATCTTAAATAGAATATAGTGGAAACTAACTGTCACTATCATCTGTTGAAAGGTTTGATGTTTATTTTTGTTAATCCTTGTTCTATGTCATTGATATTGTATTATGCCTCCTAAAATTTAACCTACAAGTCTAAAGATATCATTTTTGTTCATGAGTTCCTATGTATCTTCCTTTTGGTCGAGTACTTAATGACCTCTCATAGCATAGCACTGATTATTTGGGTTAATGTTTTGTGTCTGATTCTATAGTATAAGATCTTGCAATTTTCTTAGTGCTTTCTAAGCTTTCTAGATGGTGTGATGATATTGATTTAAATGGAGGGGAGATTAAATTAACATCATAGCACTGATTATTTGGGTTAATTTTTTGTTTGTTCATCTATAACATAATATCTTTCAATTTTCTCGGTGCTTTCTAAGCTCTCTAGCTGGTGTGATGATATTGATTTAAGTTTATGGTGTCATCCCTTCAAATCAAATTTGCTAAATAGATGTCTCAAATTTATTGTTAATATGCATGGAGCACTTTGAGCTTTGAATTTATCAATAAAATCATGGGTACTAATCAAGTCTATGGGAAATACTTGAATCTATGGGCACATTTATGCCGCTGGACTTTTTGATGTATCTGCATACCTGAATGGTCTTAAATTGAGTAGTGCTTAGTTGGCTGCTAAGGATACAGTATCATGTTTTTTTCTTCATACTTTTGTTTTAAGGGTGGTTCTTTTCTATTTGTACGACCTTTTGATACCATTTATATCACTTTCATTGTTGAAACTTGAAATCACTCATATTTGTTGATTTCTAGCTAAAGAGATATATACTGTTTTAAAGTACTTTTCTATTTTTTCTTCTTCTTTTAATTAGTACAACTCTTTGTTCATTATTAGTGTGTTTTTTCTTGTCCCTTGTTCCTTTTTTATTTGAAGTGGTGGTCTATTTTACACTTTTCTTATGTAAATTTGTGCATGAAAAAATGTTGGTGGTTAATTTGAAAGCCTTATTCTACCAGCAAAGATATGGTAAAATATTGATCACAATTTCAATTAACAATATGGTTTTCCCTGATTTTGTTTTCAATCCATGTGTGTGCAGTTATGGGTGTTTATTTTGCTGAAAAAATAAATTACTATCTTGGACAGAATTGGGAAAAGTTTGTTACAAATGACTACTTTGACAAGCATGGAGCTTTTCTGTCAAATTTGTGGTCTGGTCCTCTCCTAATCATTTCAACAATAATCTTGGTATGTTTTATGAAATGAATGGGTAGAAGAAGTCTTAAGAAATTCTAAATCAAGTGCTCTTTTTCCAAGCATCCATATTTGAAGGTCATGACAAAGATTGAATCATTTTGTTGTTTTGCAAACTAATACACAAATTACATTATCTCAGCTCATTGTAAAGTGGAAAAGGGTAGAACTCAGACACCGAACACATGAAAAAAATGAATGATTGTTGAAGAATTCATGCAGAGTAACCTTGGGGAAAGGCCTAACAACATTCTTTGGAGCTTATTTTTGGATTCTTCATTCTACCAGAGGTTTGTCTTTGAGATGAGAATTTAACCATAACATGTCATTTCTTTGTTTCTGGTTGTTAAATGATGCACTCTTGAAAGCTTTGTTTTACTTATAGCATCATATTCTTTGGAAGGTTTGTAGATAGATTAGTACTGTATGCACGTGCTTATGCATGCTAGGGTGTGTAAGACTAGAACCTTTCTATAAAAAATTGATGTTTTCACATGAAAAATTAAATCTGATAATGTACTTTTTCTTTTTGATTGAGTTGTCTTTGAATTTAAGAGGGAAGCATTTCTAATTTGTCAGCACTAGAAGGGTAGGTCTATAAGTTTTGCTAACATACATCTTGCGAAGTAGTTGTCCAAAAAATTCAGTGTAGTAAGGAAAATTTTATCGATTTTTTTTGGTATAATACTGCAATCAACATATTGAGAAAGATGGACATCATTTTGCTGGTATGACTTTATATAACTCATACAGTTACTAAGCAGGAGGGTTTCAAGACAGTGGGTTGACAGCTTGTTTTTTACTAAAGTTTTATTCAAAATAAATGTTGTTGTTTTAACTACTATATTATGATCTTCAGGTCATTAGAAGTACTCATCTTTGGAATTGAATGCTTGTAAATATATTATCAGCTGAAATGCTTAAATTTGGATTTCATTTGAGTGATGCACCAGGGAAGCATACAAGGGGAGGGTTAAGGCTGAGTTTAAAAATTGTCACAATCGTTTATCTATCATCTTGGGTGATATGCATTAGTATTAAGGCTGACAAGTAACATACCACTCTTCCAATGATGTGGAGTTTTCTTGAAAATAGTCACTTTGTGCTGCTAGGCAAGTATATGAATACAATCTCTTGCAAAAGAAATGAATATACACTCAATGGAACCCAAGATAATCACTTTCTACAATGTGTAGAATTCACGATTGAACAAAAATTTGCTATGACATCTGAGAAGAAAGCAAAATTGATGAATACCGAAGTTGGAGGGTTAGGCCTTTTGATATAAGGTATAGCTTATTGTTGTTTGTTAGAATACCATAAAACATTTACAACCCACCCTCACTGAAAATATTTACCTGTGGCAACCTCTGAAAAATGTTTTTTTTAACTATACAATGCCTCATCACATTTCCGACAAATTGTGGCCACGTCTGACGAGGTTTCCAAACATCTGACAAGAGCGATCATCGGACCACCGATGAGAACTCGTCGCAAATTCAACCCCATCTTGTGCATTTTTCGATGACCTATGCCCTCGTCCAATGAGGTTTGCATAGCTCCGACAACCGATACCGTCGAAAAAACGATGACAAAGCATCGAAAATTCAACAAAGCATTCCTCTAATTTGATGGCATAATTTTGAAATTTTACAGAAGAACTGTCTGACATTCGATAAGGAGAAGTCAGATTTTCGATGAGGAGAAGTCGGAGTTTCGATGAGTAGACATCGGACATTGGACGACTTAGTGGTGAAAGATTTCGGCTTAGTATGTTGACAAATTGATGGGTATTGGCTTGTCGTCGAATATCTGACATTATGCCACTAACGAAAAAAACAATTGAGGTTGTCGAATAATCAACAGAGTATTGTCAAATTTAAGACATGGTAGCCGTCAGATTTTGGGCTGAAATTCTGCTTTGGTTTATAAATTGATTAATAGGGGCAAGGTGACAATCCTTTTAGAAGGATATGGACATGTGTCGTTGTTCTAGTCCTCTCCTTAAGACCTACCACATGTCGTCATATTTTCCTTATGTCTAAAGACCACCCAATCTGGGGTACTAGTTTGGTATGGTTGGTAGAAATAATGAAGTAAATTTTTTTTGAATGAAAAGTAGTAAGAAAAATGAATGAAATTTTGTCTACAATCGGTTGAGATAATCTCATTTGGGTAATGGTTGGAAATATCTTTTCTCACCCTTAAACACTTACAAGAGTGATATTATTGGTACCTTGTCAACATCAATTAAGGCACAAAAAAGGGAAAACATTTCACAAACAAGATTTGAACATCAGTGAGGTGGATAAACAACTTCTCATTTTAATCACATAAGCTAAGATGAAATTAACATGATTATAAAGGAAGTTATTTTATATTGTCCAAAATTAATATCATAGAACTAGATGTTTACTACCATGGAAAATATTAATATGAAAATTGAAATATGAGATACTCTCATCATGTTCTCTAAATCTTAATAAAAAAATAAAAACAAAAATTATCATACAATTGTTTGCTCTAATATAAACCATTTTATTGATTAAATATTAAGTAATTAAAATACCTAATTTTCTTAATAAATGACCTAAATATGTTACATTTTAAGACTTTCTAGAATTACAACACCATAATCTTACATCAAAGAATTTAAGTAATTGTAGTATGGAATGGAGATCTAACTCTATGGGCTACCCCTATATTACATTAAGCCTTGTTACCATGATTAATCTTAAACTATTTTTGTAATTTTGCAAATTGTATTGTTAGAGAATGAAAGTTTTGACTTCAATACTCAATATTACAAATTCTATATCAAAAAATTATAAAAATATACACATTATAATTTTATTTAAAATATTAATTATATTTTTATATCTTTTTTATTAACATGATTTTTATAAACATAATAATTGCTTTTATATATTTTTGTTTTGGCCAATGGACACCATTTTTATAGAGAGATTTTACAATTTCTTCTTCCACTTGCCAAAAAAATAATTTAACAATTTGTATTTAAACACAAATGTATAATCTAAATTTCAATAAATTAAAACAAGTTATATCATCTTTATTTCAATAAATAAAGATTCCCAAATTTTTTCATTAACTCCACTTAATAATGGAAAGCACAATTGAAATATTATAAATCTATTTCCATTTTTGTTTATATTATTTCTTTTTTAAGCTTTCTATTGTTTTTTATGCTTTATGTTGTTTCCTTTTATAAGCTTTATATTATTTCCTTTATGCTTTTAGTTGTTTTTTTTAAAGCTTTTATATTGCTTTTCTCTGTAGGCTTTTCAAAAGTTGACACCTACAATATTGATTTTCTAGTTGTTTCCTTTATTTTGCTTTTCTCTTTAAGCTCTTAAGCTTTTCTGGGTTGGTGAATTTTTCACGATTTGTGCGACCAGCGTGGAGCATTGCTCAGTCGCCAGTTATTTTTATCCTTCATACATTGATATCCAGTTAATGGAATTCTGTTACGTGATTTATGGATTCCTCTGGTTTTGGCAGGTCTGGGGATGGCGGCATTTGGCATTTGGTTAGCTTGGTCGCATTTCCACGTTGCAGTTTTCGTGTCGTTCTAGTTTCTTGATTGGGGTCGGTCGCCTCATCATCTGAATTTGAGGAGGATTTCTGGAGGCTTCTGCAAACCGTGGGTATTATTATTCTCCTCTTGCATGTTCTTTGTAAATGTATGGTTAATTTCGCACTTTTAACACTGACTATTTTCCCATTTCCATGCATATATATAAATAAAGGAGATGAGAAGGAGATGAGAAGGAGATGGGATTTTTTTTTAAGCATATATTGGATTAGATTCCCAAACAAACCACCTGCATTTAAAAATTATCAATGCTTTGAAACAGCAAGGCTCTGGTTTCCTGCATCACTTGGAACCTACCGGCATATAGATCTATTGTTAATTCTAGGCAGTTTGCAGAGGAGATGTCGCTTGCTGCTGTACGGTCATTTGAGGCCACAACGAATTGACCACAGTTTTGAGGGTAAATTCGCCAGTCAAAAGATCTTCCATTCACAAACCATGGGAATCGTTCAAAGCCCTGCCCTCAGTCGATTCTTCAGATCTTTCCTTTTTTCAGCAGTATCAACGTTCTTATGCATTAAGCTTGAAATGTCTTCCACATAATCCCATAAGCAAGAGTCCTGAGTTAGCAACTTGGGCTCATCTGTGCCGGTAGGGAACAGTTGCAGCTGTGGTTTCTTAGTATTCTCAGAATTTTCCAACCACTTTTGAAGAGTTTTATAGCGATGATGCCTTCCGTTTTTGATGTAGGGTCCGTAGTCCTCGTTTTTTTCCAATCTGTAAAAGTTAGCAATATCCAGTGGCTCAACGAGTAGCCCCTTTTTATCAACTCTTCACTGCATTGGAAATCTCGTCCCACCAGCCTGCAAGCTCCACCCTCGTTTCTTAAGCATCAAAATGTAAATGTAAATGCATGTTTTCTAGAGAACCAACGATGGCAGAAGGCAATCATTTCTGGCAGGGATTTCCGCTTCTGCAATTTCTGGCATTTCTGCAACTTCTCTTTCCATGGCCATAGAAATTTTGATTGGTCGTCTTTTCATTTCATTTACCTTGATGTTTATGGTTTTATTGCGTTTCGTGCTTTCTAGATGGATCGGATCAAGGTGTATGTGATGTGGAGTATGCAATGGTTTTATTGTTTCGTTTGATGCCCCATATTCCCATCAGAGATAGAAACCTATGTATGCACTGCCATATGAGAGAAGATTTGATTGCTCTGCTCTGCCCTGGCCTATGTAAATGCTGTCAAATAATGCTTATGGTTTATATTAATGCTTATGGTTTTCTTTAGTTTCGTTCTTTCTAGATGGTTCGGATCAATGGTTTTATTGTTTCGTTAGATACAGCAGCACTATGTATTCATTCAACCGTAGCAGCACTGTCTGCCCATGAGAGATAGAAACTTATGCATTCATTCAACAGCAGCAGCACTGTCTTCTCTGCTCTGCCATATGAGAGAAGATCTCTCTGCCATATGTAAATGCTATCAAGTATTACAGTATTTTTAATTCATTTCTTTTAAGATTGCCTTCAATTTCTATGGTAGGAATACATCAGTGGATAATTTCATGTGGATTCTTTTTTGATAGATATTGATGGCCTAAAATCTTGAAATGTGTAGGTGGATATACATTTATCAGTTACAATCATTGCACATATTTGTTGGGCATATAAGGAATATACAGGAAGGATGCAGCCATGTCCAAAGTTATATACTTGGAGGTCAGCTCAGTCAATCATTATCAAAAATCTCTACGGAAACCTGCAAAATGTAGGCCAAGGGTAAGGGTATCTAGTCTCACCAACTATTACTTTAAAGTTTAAATTAAATATTATAGAGATATATTTCCATATTACAGACTGATTTTTTTACTGAATGGGATACATTTTTTAGACATGATTATTTCTTTTCCCACATGTATAATATGTATTACTATTGTGCTTTGCAACTTCTGATAATTTTTTTTGAGATTTTCCATCTCATATATCCTCTCCGCATTAAATGGTACCTTCTCTCTGGGTTTTAGGTTCAATATTTTTTTATGCATCAGCAAAGTTTACAAACCTCCTTCCTTCTTTTTATGTATCAAATTCTAACTATATAGTTATTGGACTAGTACAAGAGGTATTGAACATGTTTAGGTAGTATATTGCTATATTTTCATTAGGTTGTTGTAGGCTATGTTGGTTAGTCTAGGTTAATATAGATGACTTGTAATTTACTATTTTTGTATTATACATATATTTTATTTTGGGAAGATAAACAAACTCTCACATACTATGGTCATTCTGTCTACCTACCTAGCATGGCCCCACCAACAGACATAGACAGATTTATATCAAGTCAAAACTCAATTTCATGAATTGTGATATGGAGTTTTATATACAAGATTGGAGAATGCACTTTTTTTTGTTCATGGTTATAGGTCTATATGTTAATGAATTTTTCTTCAAGAGAATAAGGCAATTAGTTTATTTTTTTATTTTTTTCAGTATGTGAAAAAGTTGTATATTTTTTTAATTGTACTTTTTAAATCTTTATAAAGTATATATTGTATATTTTTTATTGCTTTGTAAAGTATGTAAATAATTTTAATTATTTTTGGGTATTAATTAGTTTAAAGACTCCAATAATAATTTGAGTTTTTAATCCTACAAACATAAATATGAAAATACAACTTCATATGTCATACATCTCTATTCATTCCAATTTTGTTATTAAGGTTGGAGGGAGGAAATGAGGGGTTTGAGGAAGGAAAGAGGGAAGGGAGAGAGGTGGAGGGAGGGTCAAGGGGAGAGGGAGGAGAAGGGAGGGAGGAAGAGAAGGAGGAGCAAGGAAGGGTGTGGGAGAAAGGAGGGGGAGGCTAGAGGGGAGATGGATGAGGAACAAGGCGGAGGAGGGAGAGAGGAGGAGAAGAGAGGGAAGAGGAAAGGAGTGGGGCTACGAGGAGGAGGAAGAGAGGGAGGAGGGGTAGGGGAAAGTGGAGGAGAAGGTAGGGAGGAGGAAGAGGGAGAGAGGAAGATGAGGAGGGAGGGAGGAGGTGGAGGAGGGGGTGGATGAGGGAGAGATGAGGTGGAGCGAGGGGGTGGACAAGGGAGAGAGGGATGAGGAGGAAGAGGGGTGGCAGAAGAGGAGGAGGAGGGGGGGAGAGAGGGGGGAGAG
>LPNX010053808.1:16717-29302 GCA_001517045.1 Pseudotsuga menziesii
TTAAAAAATTTATAAATTAGTTTTGAAATAAGCTATTCTTAGCATATTAAAATCAATTAAAGTACCCGTTCATTCAAATATTTTACAATGATAATTAAACATCTAAAACTCTGACAATCCCATAAAATGTAGACTAATAATGAAATAATTACATATGAATAGACGAAAGTTAAATGCATAATTTAAAAAGTTCCAAGAGATATTAAGCTCAGCTTAGTGATCACCTTCACCCCAGTTTGACTGAGATTCTTTAAGATATTAAGATTATTTCATATTTTCTTCACTATTTTCATTATATTTTTGTTGAATGCAAATAAATACATTGATTACATTGCTTTCTCTTTGCTTGGGGTATTTTTTACAAAACAAATCCCTTTAGTGGGAAGTTTCCATCAATGGTTTGAATAGGAAAAGGAGGTACATGAGCTGGTGAAAGAACCTTCGTTGATTTTTTCATTGAGACCTTAAGAAGATTTGCTAAAACCTCAACATTTATTTATTCATCTTCAGTTCTCTTTCTTTTCGATCACTTCTTCAATATTTTCGGTGTCTTCTTCTAGCACCCTATTCAACTTTTCCTTTTTTTCTTGCACTTTTTTTCTTTGTTGTTTATCACTTTTCATGGAATCATCCTCTTGTTCCTTTTTGATAGGTTTCCTTTTTCCATTTTAACTTGGAGGATTTGTCTGTACTATATTCTCCTCTCCTCAACTTACATGACACTTATTCTAGAGTTTCATCAGGATTTTGATAGACCTCTTATTCTTCATTTATTTCATCAGTATAAGAAAAAAAATTAGAAATGTATATATACTACTACTTCAGGATATTGTTTCTTAAATGATTTGTTTCCAAAACAAATATTTTTGAGAGATGGAACTTCCTTCTCCATCTCTCTGGAAAACTCTATCACATTGCTGCCAACAATTAGAGGCAAAGGGGGCCACATGGATTTCTTATTATGTTGTAGAATGGATCCCACTCTATTTACGTAATCTTGATATGCAATCTCAAATAGCACTATATTTTCAATAACATAGAGTGGAAATATGTTTGGAGGTTTATATCCACAATATATCTGCAGATAATTTTGTTACTTAGTATGATACCAATCACAGATGTTTTGTGTCACATAAAAGGTTGTTTTAGACATGGATGGAGTAGTATTGTCATGGATCTCAGTGTAAAACACTCAAATAAATTCATCACATATTATTTGGTAATTTCTCACATATTTACATTCCCTCAAATTGTTACAATACACATGAAATGTTGGTTCTACTAGTTTTGTTGACTTCCACTGCAACTTAACGCCGGGGAATGAATTTGAAACAAACATAATATCAAATAGATGAGAGGAAATATACAATTAAGATGCAGGTAATTATATTGTGTTATGTATTGTAATTATGGTTTGTTCCAAACTAGATGATAAAATGGCTCTCAAATTAAAAATGTGGCCAATTCTGACTATTGTGTGCATTGTTAAGACCCAAGATTCACGTAGAGTGGATACATCATTTTCTCCATATAACTAGAAATCAACATGGAGAATATCTAATATGAAGTGTGAAGTAAATAAGTATGATACAACCATTTTATTTGGATTTGAATATTTTTCTCTTCACCCATAATTTTTTTAAACATTCATTCACATCTAGTGGCCATGCCTCAAGATTTTCCTCTGTCATACCAATGCTCATGCCTGGGAACTTAAAGTAATGTTATATGTGAGAAGAAAGGAAGGAAGAGATTGTTTTGGATCCTCTGTAATTCATGACAATATTTTTATCTATTTCCACTCTAAGAAGTATCCAATAAATTACATCAGCGCAAGGAAACACGTCTAGCCTAACAATAACTCGATAGAGCTATGATATCCTCACATTCTTGTATGCACTTGAATAATCATTCTCTTATTTTTGAATAATGGGTTAGTTATAATTATTGAATAGACCATATATATCGAAGCACTTGTAAATTGGTGTCACTTTGGTGGTGGTGCTATGAGTGTGTCTATACCACATAGCTACATTCTTTCTTTCTTCTTCATCGTTATAGGTTGAGCATTACTTCTATGAGCCATGTGAATGATCTAAGGTGATTGTAGTTATTAGTAGGTAGGGATTTTATTGAGCCATTTGGTGTCCCAACCACAAGAATTGATTGACACAATAGAGTTATGGTAGCATGAATAATTAAATATAGTGTTACCAAAACCATAAATCCCAATATGATAATAACTAGGAGACTGATAAATGGCTTTCGTTAGAGTGGATTAGGTTCAAAAGGATGAGTTTACATTTATTAGGAACATATCCATTTACCCTTTCATATTTTTTAGTTGTAGGTACCAACACCAAGCTTCTCATTTGTTACATAAGGGCCAAGCCATAATTATTGAAACTTTGTATTCCCGCCTTTCTCTTCATGAGGCTAATACCATTTAAGAACCAAATCATCTGTTTTGAAATATCTATTTCTAGTCGATTTATTAACATATTTATTCTTGATTTTTTTTTATGTACTATGAATTTTCTTCTAACCTTGTATATTTCCTCTTCCAATTTCAACAAAGTGTTTATCCTACTTTGGACAACATGACCCTCATGTCCTCTAGATGCCTAGGATAACTAAAGGGAAGGGAAAAAAATAGTGGGGGGAATAATGACTTCTGTTTTGTAGAGAAGGAAGTAATTCGAAGTTCTTGATGATTATTTTGGGGTAGCCATATCAATCGAGATAATGATAGGGAGAGCATTGTGTTATTTTTGTTGGCAATCAACTACTATTCTTTTTAGGATCCATATCAATTTTTTTTTGTGGATTCACCTACCTTGTTTTCCCTAAGAATATTAGTTTGATGCATAATGCATATTAATTCCTTTATCTAGAGAAAACTTGGTTTACTTTTTGAAGAAAAGTATGTTGAGTAATCGAATACAAGAGACAATTGAACCCATAACTTTGTAATTGCATGCTCCTCTAGAAATTGAACAACAATGTATTTTTTAAGTTTGGTTAAGGACACAACTTCAGTCCATATTCTAATGTAATATGTAGAGGTTAATGTTATAATATTTAGACCATTAGGATTTAGTTAAGATTTTTTAGAATGGATATTTAGAAAAAGTGTGTTTCTTTAGTATGCAATTGTGCATCGTAATCCAATGGTCATGATATGTTCTAAACATAGAGTGATCTGACGATTCATCCTCTCCATGATATTAATGGCCATTGATACATGGCTTATCACCTGATTGATCCATGATATATATTGATCCAGGTTATTCCTTTCTCTCCAGTTCTTTTATTATTCCAAGTAAAGGGGCATGTGTGGTTGTTTGGGTCACTACACATGACCCATGAAACATAGAGGAAAGTATATGAACTTAGGACATAGAGTTTAATCCCAAACCATGTCCTAGTAGTAAAAAAACAATATTGGTGTTATTCATCAAAAAATGGCCACAATATCCCACTCACAAGCCAAAAAAAATCCTTGTATAAGGCCTATTCGATGGACTCATTCCCCACCTAGAGTTAGGGATCATTTATGGGTAATTATGGGTAAATGATGTGTAATTAAGGGTTGATTAGTGATCATTCAAGGGTAATTTGTGGTAAATTATGGGTAATTAAGGGTCATTTCGTGGAAATTATTTGGTAATGAGTTGTGGTAATTAGGGGTTAATAAGTGGTCAATTAGGGGTTAATTATTAGTAATTAGGGGTCAATTATGGGTTAACTAGGGGTATTTATGGGTCAACTATGGGTAAGTATGGGCCATTTAATCCCAAGGATTAATGGTGGACATTTATTTAGTTTCATGGTGGCATGTTTCCATTTTGAATCCTTGTGTGTGAGGCACACTTATCTACATCGATGGGATTGCTTGGGAATATGACATCTATGAATGTTTAGAGGCTTCCCTTGGGTTTCTTCTTGAGGTTTTCCTTCTAAAAAAGTAGAGAACATTTACAGGTTATCAAGGGTTAATTAGTGGTTAGCATGGATTATGTAGGGCAATTAGTAGTCAAGTTGGGGTCATTTAAGTGCTATTAGTGGTTAAATGGGCTAATTACAGATCAATTATGAGGTTAACTAGGGGTCAATTATAGGATTATCATTGGTAAATTAAAGTAATATTTGAGAGTATGGATATTGATAACATACTTGAAAAATAGATATAGGGGAATCCCTTCTACCCCTCCTCCCCGAAAGAAAATCATCATGAGAATTGAACTTCTGGTAATGGTATTTGAAACACCATCTCTAAAAGTAACATTATTTTGACTTCTAGGAGAGATTTTTATAAAACACCTTGAAACATATATTTACGGATGATATTTCTAAAACACCCTCTAAGCATCACGAGAATTTAAAAATTGGAGGATTTTTACAAACTGCTGCCAAAAGTTCAATTGTCAAGACTTTAGAGGTTTTTTTTTTTAAATTTCCTTGAAAAGTATATTTATGGGGTCTTTAACAAGCCCTCCACAAAGGTCATGAGAATCAAACTTTTGGGGGTGGTTTGAAAACACCTACCCCCAAAAGTCTAATTCTCATGAATTTTGAGGGGGGTTTTCTAAAAAATACCTTCAAAAATAACTTTAGGGGGGTCTTTCTAAAACCCACCCTAAAATTCTTGTGGACTGGAATTTTTGGGGCAGTTTTTGAAGAATCGCCCCCAAAATTCTAGTTCTCATGACTCTTTTTTATTGGTGGTGGGGGGGGGGGGTTGGGGGGTTCTAAAAACCTCCTTCAAACATACCTTTAGTGGGGGGGAGGTATTTCTAATACCCCCCCATAAAATTACTGGGAATTGGACTTTTCGGGGCAGTGTTTGAAAAATTGCTACCAAAATTCTAATTATTGTGACTGCTTTTTTGGGCGGGGCGGCTTCTAAAAAATTCCTTCAAAAACACCTTTATGGGGGGTCTTTCTAACTCCCCCATTAAAAGTCCCATAAGCTAGAATTTTGGTGCGGTTTTAAAAAACAAACCCCAAAAGTCAAAATCTTAGGACTTTTTTTTTCAGGGGGGGGGGGGGGGGGGGGGTGTGGGATTTAAGAACCGCCCCCAAATACCTATTTTTTTTTTTTCGGGGGGGGCAGGCAGGGGGGCTTAGAAAAACCGCCCCATAAAGGGTGATTTGGTCAAAATACACTAATGTCATATTAAGTATTTCTTGTTTGAGTTTGTTTCTTTATAGTATTGATATACAACTCCTAATCAATTATTGATGCTGACGACTATGCCTAAAAGGGAAATTTGGTTTGAGAGTTAGGGATAAAATTACAAACTTGCTCGAGAGTGAAAAAAATAGATGGGAGATAAAAGAAGACAAGTGTATATACAACCAATGAAGAGATTGTCATGGAATGTGCTTGGCCACTAAGCCCGTTCCTACCCTTCTGACTATCAAAATGTTTTTTTTTATTCGATCCCAAACCCGATTTCTTGTCACAAATAATTTCCAAATTTTTTTACTGAAAAAAAATTGAGATCCTAACTAATTATGCAACAAGAAAACACATGAAATCACAGTCACATTTGACATATATTTACCCTGGAAAACCCCAACTGGGAAAAATAACCAAGCAAAATTTTATTGTATTAACTATAAAATTCTAGGATCTCTTCTTAGGATAATGGCCCATTGAGGAAAACTTATAACGACACAATAATACCTTTCAAACCAGAATATCATCCATTTGATATTTATATTTTCTAACCCTTAGTTTCCCCTTGCTAGTTTCCTCTAACCCGGCCCTTGCACCTGTACACTTGGTTGAAAGTCCTTCTCTAACCTCTCAATGAGATCTCACTCACTTTGTGTGACTATTTTATGTCACCTCTTCTCACCTAGATTACCTTTAATAAGATTAAAATATGAAAATACCTAGGTCCAATTCCATGGGTTACCAAATAACATGGGCCCTCTATATAATTTACATAAAGTAATTACAAAAGTACATTCACTTTAATAGTCCACTTTAATAAATTGGATCTCCTATGCCTGTGATTCATTGAATGACACCTACCAATTGTCAGACACTATCCATGTGGCAGTACCTATATGATGCTACAAAAAGAATTACAAAAACCCTATAGCTCCTACCCATATACCTTCATGGTGCCGAAATTAGGTTCTCAAATGACTGATTTTCAAAAAACTCATTGCACTAGTTTCCTCTGTGTTGGTACCTAAAATTCTATCGATTAATTTCATGGGTTTCATCCTATAAAAATCATAATTGCAAGTGTTCTTTCCACCAGAGTGATGACTTATTTCCATACTTCCATTGAAAGGCTAAGTATAGAACTGATACATATCATGTTTCATTGGAGCTGAGAGGGAATGAGGGGGTTTATAAATTGATTAATATGGGAAAGGTGGAAATCCTTTTAGAATAAGGATGGACATGTGTCTTTGGTGTAGTCCTCTCCTTAGGACCAGCCACATGTCGTCATATTTTCCTTATGTCTAAAGACCACCCAATCTGGGGTACTAGTTTGGTATGGTTGGTAGAAATAATGAAGTAATATTTTTTTGAATGAAAAGTAGTAAGAAAAAAGAATGAAATATTTTCTACAATTGGTTGAGATAATACCATTTGGGTAATGGTTGGAAATATCTTGTCTCACCCTTAAACACTTACAAGAGTGATATTATGGGTACCCTGTCTACATTAATTAAGGGACAAAAAAGGGAAAACATTTCACAAACAAATTTGAACTTGAGTGAGGTGGATAAACAACTTCTAATTATAATCACATAAGCTAATATGTAATTAACATTATTATAAAGGAATTTATTCTATATTTTCCAAAATTAATATCATATAAGAAGATTCTTTACTACCATGGAAAATATTAATATGAAAATTGAAAATATGAGATACTCTCATCATGTTCTGTAAATCTTAATAAAAAAATAAAAACAAGAATTATAACACAATGTTTACTCTAATATAAACCATTTTACTAATTACATTAATCCTTATTACCATGATTAATATTAAAATATTTTTGTAATTTTGCAAATTGCATTGTTAGAAAATGAAAGTTTTGACTTCAATACTCAATATTAAAAATTCTATATCAATAAATAATAAAAATATATGCATTATAATTTTATTTAAAATATTAAATATATTTTGTATATCTTCTTTTATTAACATGACTTTTATAAACATAATAATTGCTTTTATATCTTTTTGTTTTGGCCAGTGGACACCACTTTTATAGAGAGATTCTACAATGTTTCCTCTTACACTTGGGAAAAAAACAATTTAACAATTTGTATTTTAACAAAAATATATAATCTAAATTTCAATAAATTAAAACAAAACATATAATTTATATTTCAATAAATAAAGATTCCTAGATTTTTCCATTAACTCCACTTAGAAAAAACACAATTTGACCAGAAATATGATAAATTTGTTTCCTTTAGGCTTTATGTTGTTTCCTTTTAAGATTTATATTGTTTCCTTTATGCTTTATGTTGTTTCCTTTTTCCTTTTTCTTTATGCTTTATGCTTTTTGCTTTTTGTGGTTTCTTTTATGATTTTTGTTGTTTCCTTTTTAAACTTTTATATTTCTTTTCTCTTTAAGCTTTCCAAGAGTTGGTGTTTTCCATTATTACTTTTCACTAATTCTATTCGATGTGGGGACTTCTTGGGTTTGGAGGAGTTTGGCATTCTCTTGTTGCAAATTTATGTTGCTCGTGTTGTTTATTTTTCTGATTCTAGGTTCACTTCCTGTCTTTGACCACGGTTGGTATTCTTTTGTAGGTTGGTGAATTTATTAGGACTAGAGGAAGGAGATGGGAGCATAGGAAGAGGGAGGAGAAGGGAGGCAGTGGAGGAGGGAGAGAGGAGGAGGAGGAAGAGGGAGGGTTAAGGGGAGAGGGAGGAGAAGGGAGGGAGGAGGAGGAGGAGGAGTGAGGGAGGGTGTTGGAGAGAGGATGAGCTAGAGCGAGGGTGGAGGAGAGAGGGAAGAGGGACAAGGTAGAGGAGGGAGAGAGAGGAGGAGGAGGAGGTATATTTGAGGAGAGAAGGAGGAGGAAATGAGGGGGTTCCATGGAAGAGGAGAGGGAGGAGGGGTAGGCAGAAGGGGAGGATAAGGGAGGGAGGGAAAGGAGGAGAGGGGAGGAGGTGGAGGAAAGGAGGGGGATGTGGAGGGAGGGTGGAGGGGAAGGTAGAGGGATAGGAAAAAGGGGAGGATAGGGGAGGGAGGAGGAGTAGGGGAGGGGAGGGATGGATGAAGATGATTGGGGGATGGAAGAGGAGGATGAGGAGTGGGGGAGGGAAGAGGAGGAGGAGATGGAGGGAGGTTGGAAGGGATAGGGAGGGAGTAGGAGGAGGAGGAGGAGGAGTGGGGGAGGGAGGAGGGGGAGGGGGAGGGAGGGAGAGAGGAGAAGGAGGAGGTGGAGGAAGGGTGGAGGGGAGAGGGAGTTACGGGGGAGGGAATAGGAGGATGGAGGGCATGGGAGAGAGGAGGAGGAGGCAATGGGAGTGTGGAGGAGAGAGGGATAAGGTATGGGGTGGAGGAGGGAGAGACAAAGAGAAGGAGGATGAGGGAGGGTTGAGGAATTAGGGAGGAGGGACAAGGTGGAGGAGGAGGTGGAAGAGGCATAGTGGAGGAGAGGGGTAGGAGGGGGTGAAGGATAGAGGGAGGGGTGGGAGGTAGAGGAGGAAAGGAGGGCGGTGGGAGGATAAGGAGAGGGAGGAAGGGGAAGGGGTTTAGAAGAAGAATGAAGGGAGGAGGACGAGAGAGGGAGGAGGGGGAGGGGGAGGGAGGGAGGAGGAGAGTGGGGGGAGGGGGATGGGGAAAGGAGGGGTCTAGGATATCGAGGAGAGGGAGTAGGGGGGGAGGGAAGAAGAAGACAAAGGGAGGGAGGAGGAGGAGAAGGGAGGGGGTGGACGAGGGAGAGAGGAATAGGAGGGTTGGGGGGGTTATAGGAGGAGGAGGAGGGAGGCAGTGGAGGGAGGAGGTGTAAAATCATGATATATTTTATTTATTGAATCTATTTTCAAAAAATCAAGAGGTTTTTTTAGCCATTGCACTTATGAAGTTGTTTACATGAAAAAACTTGAACCACACATTAACTGTTACCTTTTAGAAATGATTCAAATGATATTATGGCATACAAAACATGTATGTTTTAATACCATATATGTTTGATTTGGTCAAACTATCTCCATAAAAAATAGGAGCTTGTTTTCATTTGGTCAAACTATACCAGTGTAATATTAGGAAGTTCTTTGAATTTGTTTGTTTATAACATGGATATATAAGTACTAATCAATTAAAAATTTCCATTTCTTAACCAATTTTTATTGATATCACCTATGTGATTGATGGGTGGCCATCATTTATTTACAATGATTTTCCACAGTTCTTGTACTATGAGAACATATCCATTACTTAACCAATGACTATTGGTATGAAACTTTGGTCTATCAAATAGAATTTATTCTTAGTATGTAATTATATATTTAAAGTAAACTTTGACTCAACCAATATTTTATTCATTCCTAAATACATAGCATATCATAGGACAACATGTTTCCAATTCTTTGATTAACCATGTTATGTTCATTTCTAAACATGACATAGAATTATATGTTTCAAACTAGTATTCTATTTATTTTTACTTAACTAAAGTTAATTTCAAAAATTCATAGATTAGTTTTGAAAATCCATATTCTTAGTGTAACGACCTTCAACTCCGTGGTAAGGAAAATACACACTTTATTTTTTATATTTATACTCCAAACACCGAGTTTCTTTTATATTTCTTTGTTTTTATAAAGAACATGTCTTTATATTTTGAGTCATTCTTTGTATTTTGAGTCAATGACCTAAAAACTCTTACCTAAAAAAAAAAAAAATTATAAATCTTATTTAATAAGATAAAATTTCATTTAATACTATCATTCTTGAACATTCCTTAGATTTGAGAAATACAAATTTATAACTTTAAAAAAAAAACAATTTTGAATACACAGTATTTTACTTACACGTGATAAACTCTTTAACCATTAATTAAAAGTTATAACTTTTTAAAACAATTTTGAATACACATGATTTACTTACATGTCATAATCTCTTGACAATAAAAAGAACAATTTTAAATGCTACAGTTTATTTCGTTGTGTTTGAGAAAGTGAATTTTTAACCATTTAAAAAAAAACCTCATTCAAGACCGACAAAGTTCATAATAAGAGTTCAATTTTTCATGTTTACATATTAATAGATGAAGAAAATACCTTTCTACTTTATTATTGTTTAGATTATGCTAATGGCTTGTAAACATGTGATGTCATTGTGTATTTATAAAAATAAATAAAATAACACAGATAAATTCGAAGATTCGATGGCATATCCAATAAGGAAATAAAACTTTTGGTACAAGTAAATATCTGGCCTGAATTAAGGAACAGACCGAGAGTGTCAAATATGATGGAATAGTTTATGATAAAACGTAATTTCTATAGAACTCTGTATCTATAGATATTGTTTATGATAATTTGTAGCTTCTACACGATGAAAGATCAAACTATTTCATGCATAATAAATTATTTAGATGAATTTATTAATTAGTTTGTGAAATTCCAAAATCCCTGCTACCTTTTCAAAATCTATTGTTCCAATAAAACAAAATGCTCAATCACTTAGAAAAGATTTTCAAATATTATCATTCTATATTTGGGCTGCCAAGAAATCAGCGACTGACTGACCGAGGCATCTATGTTGACTGTGGAAAGATTCATGGAGCACTATGTGAATAGGTTTCCAAATGTTATCAGTTTATATTTGGGAAAGTAAACTCTGTAGTTTATGGGCTGCAAATATTAGAAACTCAAACACCAACAGAGACGCAAAGGCAGCCAGAAGATTTATGAATCCTGCCACTCCAATATCTTCTAGAGTCACCATCTCTCTTACGGATCATATACTCAAATAATCCATGATTTATACCATCATCATTTAGACCGTGAATACATATATCCATGTATTATTAAAGGTATGACTTATTTCCATATATAGACATGGTATATTAGGCATTCAATGCCAACAAAGATCAATTTAGTTCAGATAATGATCATTGATTTCATAGCAAAATGTTCTAGCCGGTCAGTGATTATTGCGATATTGAATGTAGTCAAGCTAATAAAAATTTCCAGCTTGCAAACTCAATCAATAATCATAAGTTAAACGGCTGTAAACAATGTAAGCTCTATGTAAGAGCTATGTAAGCTCTATTTCAAAAAATTAAATGAAATATCTATCATAAACTAAAATAAGTCATTGGTCCCATACATCTCGAATATATCTTGACTCTTCAGTGAATTTGGCAAACTACTTTGATTAAAGTTCAACAATTTACTAGAAGTTAACCCTGGGATTAGCCGATGAGTCCTGTCCACTAATAATAAATTTATAATTGAAACACAGATTGAACAGACTTAATCTTCGATGCCATCAAATGACCACTTTCCGCATCAAGTGAATCAAAAAAACGTCGAATAAATGCACCAGTCAATTTGTCTCGACTGTGTACCTGATAAACTTCCCTTAGTGTGTTGTAGGATTACCCATACCTGATAAAATTGCGCCTGCGTGTCGTGACAGGGGTTTTCTAAATCGTGTAACAGTTAGTTATGTCAAACCATCAATCAAAACTCCAAAACAAATGCACAAAAAAAAAACCGAAGTTGTACCATGAAATTCAAACTTGAACCTGTTATGTGACACGATTCATTGGTATAAGGTCTATACAATAAAAATGTTGGAACTTAATGTATTTTCCAGGTCTCTTAGAAACACAGGCATACAATGAAATATATCATCTCTTAGAAAAACATAGAACAAGATGTATATTCCAATTTCTTAGCAAATCGCAGACACACAATGGCTATTCTAGATCTCTTAAAAATTTCCGGCATAAAATGCATACACAGATCTAAGATATAAATCCAGATCTCATAAAAATTACCGGCATAAAATGCAAACACAGATCTAAGATAAAATACAACAATTTCTGAACCAAGATCTCATAATAAAATATAACACAGATCTAAATAAAATACAACAATTTCTGAATCCAGATCTCATAATAAAATATAACATAGATCCAAATAAAATACAACAATCCATAAAAACCTGAGTTTCTTTGTGCAGGCTTGATCCTTCTGAGGTTTCTGCACCACGAACTTTGTCAAGCTCCCACGAATGTCGATCAGTTCCCAATCGCAAGAGATCCATCGGTTGACCTCCCTACCATTCCAATGGGTACTCTCCTTCCCCAAGGACCCCCAAGCTGAATGGGGTTGCCGAAAGAAATACCCAAGCATGATCAGAGTGTGTAGAATCACTAAGGGCCTCCCAACCCCTTCACACCTGATGAGCCAAACTCTCTATAGCCACCATTCGCCTCTGCCTTCTCTCATTCGTCCAACATTAAGGTAAAAAGCATCCCCCTACTCAAACCCTACCTCTTTATTTATATCGTTTTGCATTATTATTTTTATTTATTCTTATTTTGAATTCTTTTTATTTTATTTTATTT
>LPNX010053814.1:23221-84089 GCA_001517045.1 Pseudotsuga menziesii
CGCATATAACACTTATTCCTCTAAGAAAAATCCTATACCCATTGCACAACATACAATATAAAAGCAGGAGGTTACCTTATGCTCAGAAAAATACAGAAGCAATTCCTCAAAGTAAAAGCCTAACAACAACATAAAATATGAAACGAGAGGTTACATTATGTTCTGAGAAACATGTATGAATTCAGAAACCAAACCTGCAGCAATTTCTCAAAGTAAAAGCCTAAACCCATTTAACAACACACAATATAAAACAAGATGTTACATTATGCTCTGAGAAACATGGATGATTTCAGAAACCAAACCTGTGAATCGAAGCGAGACTGTATTCTCTTCCATGGAAGACTCCAGAACAAGCACACATAAGCATTGCATGCAAGAATATAGAATGAAGAATACATTATACATTCGATGGATATATAGAGAAGTGCGTGTGGAGTACATTGGACCCCTGGCTCTGCAGTGAGTTGAGCTGTGTGATCTGTGTTTCCATTAGGTAGGCCAAACAGACAACCTTCTCACGGTATCCTCACTCATTCATGCAAGGCAAAGCAATTTGGAGGTAGGACCTGGACTTTCCCTCCCCAGTGTGGGCAAAAAGGTGAATCCTTTGGCGCCTATGTGACTTTTGACTTTTGGGCGCTTTTTTTTGTTTGTTTGAACGATTTTTTTTTTACTAACGTGCCGTCGGTTAAGCGACGGTTATGAGATGGTTATGAGACACGCAGTCGGTTAAGCGACGGTTATGAGATGGTTATGAGACAAGCCGTCGCTTAACCGACGCTTGTGTCCATATTTATAAAAAAAAAAGAATCTTTGTGATTTTTTGTAAGTTTAAAAAGAGAAATCCACGCGCCGTCGGATTTTGGATCGAAATGTACTAGTGATGCCTGAGGATCCATAGTAGACCCTAGACCTGGAAATGGTCTGGTAAAGTTCCAAGCCCAGTTGACATGAGGATGTACTGGCTGGACATTAATTATTTGATGTTGTGGAGCGGCATGCGTGCTGACCTAACATCCAAGTCCATAGGTGATCCCAAGGCTTGCAAAGCAAAGCAGGATCCTGTGGACGAACAAGGAAATGCACAATACAGGTATCGCTGGAAGCGAGGACTATGAGAGCATCCTAGGGATGCATGTGGACATGTGGCTGTCCTGGAAAGCTCAGAATGAGCGGCAATGAAAAAGGTGCTAGTGAGACCGTGAGGTTCCTAGCAGTTGAGGCAAAACCATGTGGAGAGACTCCATGGTTTAGAGGTCTGAAATGCACCAGAGACACTAAGTGTCATGACCAAGAGAGATTGGTCCAGCATTCACGGTGAAGTGAAAGAGGCCGAGAGCATGAAAAGCCACTGCAGTGGTGTGGGTTCCAGGATGGAACAAAACAAAGAGGGGAAAAACTCTTGCTGCTCTCTCTTGCCCTTTTTAATTATATATATACATATCTAATTATGCATTGTGAAAACAAAAGATTGTTGAATGCATGTATGACTGAAAATGGAATGTGTGTATTTGCTTAAAGTAAATTGTGAATGCTGGAATAGTTAATTCCATGCCCAAGAATGGACATGAATGAGCTCGTGTGCCTGTTGGGAAGGCATGAAAAATATGAAAGTCTCCTTGATGAGGCTTGGACTGTCATGCTGATTGGGTAATTAACTAATTGATTTTAATGTCTATACTATGCTTGGTCTGACAGAATTTCAATGGTGCATTTCACAGGTGAGAAAAGTGGAACCTGGTGGTGCACATTGATCATGGCAGCAGATCAAAAGTTGCTGGAATTGGCTGGAAGTCTCCTTCAAATGATTGCCAAGACCCAAGAAAATCTTGGGGAGATGCTCAAGATACAGAAGAGGCAGAATGAAATGAACCACCAGATTTTGCAAGACTCTATTGGTTTGCAAAGGGAGGTGAAAAGCCTTCTGGGAGCAATTGGCAACAGAAAGGAAGGTGGATTAGCTATGGGACCTTCGTCCAAGCGACCCGTTGGGAAACGGTCCAGGCATGAAGGCTCAAAGGAAATTGAGCAGGTAAAGATGAAGCAGCCAGTGAAATGCTGGGAATGCGGAGGACATCATTTACGCTGGGACTGCCCAATGAGGGAACATGATGAGGGAAATAGCCGCAAAGTTCCTAGACTTCGGGATAAGCTGAAAGCTGAGAACCAGCCGAAGAATTTCATGGAAGCCGAGGGGCTGGGTCCTGAACGTTCAAAGTGAATGATTGATCGCGGGACAGATCTGCAAAATTTTGAAATTTTGATGTGCAATTGTATATGTATCGTATATGTAATCCTATGTATTGGAACACCGAGGATGGTGTTATTTCAAGGGGGAGGGGAATGTAACACCCCGGTTTTGACCCCATTTGCATGATGTATATATTGTAATTAATCGTAGTGAGGAGCTCAAGGCAAAAGCCCCACCATCGATTTGGTTGTGTATGTTTCGGCAACGGGGATAGTTGCTGATGGTATATCGTGTTATTAGGCACATTATGGTATGGCATCATGTAAACACGCACATCAATTAAAAGTAAACCACAACCAGCTACGACAGTGCAACATTGAATGAAAAGGGCATGATTCCAAAGGATAAGGGGTGGGGGATGTCAAACCTTGGTCTATGGGGGGAAAACCCATGTGTTGCCACCTTGTTGATTTTCCATCCTCCATTGTCTCATCCAACCTCTTTATTGTCTTGTTGATGTTGGTTGAGGTATTTATTGCTGAGTGGTGGTGGTTGTGGAAGGACTGTCAGTCCTTGCCCACGTGCCCACTCCACCAGCGGATCCTTCCTCTTCATGTCGCATGGGGGCGGGGGAAGCATTCACTCTCTTTCCCACGACTCCAACCTTCATGAGGGTGGTCTGTTCGTCCTCCCGTTGGTATGTTCATCCATGCGCATAGGCAGGTCTGTTCGCTCTCACGCAGGGATCCTCATGCAGAGAGGGAGACGTTCTGTTTTTCTCCTCACGCATAGGAGATTCTGCATTGGTTTTTCCTCACGCAGGGAGCGGGTGAGATCATGGCTGCCACTCAGGAATTTCGGGTGCAAGAGCCATTCACGCTCAAGGCTGTGTGCCTGTGTGTTTCACACCAGTTTCGGTGGTATGTATACGTCTCCTTGTCGATTGTGGCTGTGCATACTGTCCACTGTGGTCTGCGGTTGTGTTTTCCCTTCGGTCCATGCCAAGAGTCTGGTTTCTCTCCACTGTCGGACTGTGTAATTTTTTCTGCTATTTCGTTGTGAGACTGGGGCTGTTGTTTCCCCACGTTGGTCAACTGTGTTGCCTTACCTCTTGGGGGCTTGCATGTGTGCTTCCCCTATCCAGGCTAAGAATTGGACCTTTTCATTCCCATGTGGGATTTGCTTTGTCTTCAATGATTGCATTGAGGAGCTGCGTGCTATTTATTATCCATTGTGGACTGTGGTTTGTTGCCATCATTCATTGTGGGGTTGTGGTTTTTGATGCATCCTGGTTTTGGGTTGCTGTTGAGTTGTTTTGGCCACGCTAGGGCCAAGAACAACTCTGAGCTGTCTTGTGGCTTGAGCTGTGTTCATCGTGTGGTTGGGATTGCCAACCGGTCATCCTTGCCTTCTTCACAGGGCTGTGCAGGGATTGTGTTGCTGCGGTATGCAGTGGTTGGACTTCGAACTGTTGTGAGTAGGATTAGAGGTTGGGTATGCTTGTGAAGGCTGGTGTTGTGGCCACCAGTTTAGCATTAGCCTTTCCTAGCTCTTGGATGACCTGGTAAATCCCAACTGTGTTGGTTTGCTGCTTGTGAACCTTGGCTGTGTGTAAGCCTGCATTGACACTTATTCCTTGAGGAATCATGCCCAGCTCAGGGGTGGCAGTGTTGCTGAGAGATTGATGAGCACGCTGGCCTATGGTTGGGTGGAACGTTGCAGCAACGTAGCTGGTTGTGGGGCGAGTCCTTCATTAAAAGATAAGTACTTCTGTTTGTTTCATCTCTGCAATTATATTGATGACAAATGAATTATGATGAACATGTGAATGCTGGAATGTATATGTTGCTTCCACTGAATGATGAGAAATCATGTATTGAATGACTGTGTGTCTTCGTATGCTCTATGCATCTTAGTATGCATTTGTATGTTGATGAATTATGTATCTCTGTATGATGGATTTTGCATCTTAGTATGCATTGTGTTTAAGTTTTTAATTTCAACATTTAATCCTTGTTCGTGTTCATGGGGCTGTTTTCCCATTTGTTTTGGTGTTTGTCACGTCCTCTTCGCCGGTCGGAGGGTCGGGGACGTGTCACAGATTCCTGTCGTTATTTAGGAGAGGATTTTCTGCGGGAAAACTAGGATGAAATAACAAAATCCAAAACATGGGTTTTTTCCAAAAGATACCAATTTACCAAGCTTGTGTGGAATTTACTGAAAAGAGTGAATAATTTGGGAGATTTTTGGGGTTCTGTGAACACTTTTTTTCAAGTTGTGGCTAGCAAGGAGAGTCATTTTGTCTCTCAACTCTCTATTTGTTTGTATTTGCTTATTTAAACTAGAGAAGAGATTGCTAACGGTGTGGGGGGGTGGTCTCCAGAAATTGGAAGATGAATTGTTTTCTCTTCTGAAATCATTATTTTTGTGTAAACTTTGCTTTGGGAATAATTTAGGAGATGCTTCCAGATGGAAGGTCTCTGCAGAATAGAGCGAGTTTCATTATTTTATTATGTTTCTATTTTGTAAATCTTGAGGTCTGCAAGTAGAGTGGAGGCATTGCTGCCAAAGGGGAATGGAGTACATGAGAAAAGATTTGTTAAAATTATAAACACTTTCTGGTTTTGATTACTCTGCTGAAGTTTCTCTTCATGGATGATTATCACTCGATTTTTCAAATATACTTTTTCTCACTTCAAAGCTTTATGCAATTATACTTGGTTATGGTTGCATTGGTTATCTGAAATTTACTCTAGTCACACAATATTAATGTTTGACAAAGTATTACTGAATCTTTTTATCCAATATTTTTATTGATCATTGGGATTTAGTGATAATACATTTCATGTTTATTTCTGGATAGTATTTGTATTTTTACGATGTTTTCCTTAATGAATATAATCTTTTATTCGAACATTTGATGTTGAATGTTAGTTGTCAATTAACATGATATTACATAATAAATTAAAATAGTTTTCTGTTTTAAATTTTCTGTTTTAGTACACTTCAAAACAAGATGATTTTTTTTATGATAGTAATTCTAATATTTTTATCTAAATTGTTATCATTTATCTCTTTTCTATTACTAATAATTGATTGATAATTAATCTAATCTTTTAAAATCGCTCTCAGCTAGTTGAGATAGGGTCAGTAGTTTTAGTTTTAATTCTAGTTGTAATTAAACTTAGTTTATTTAGGTAAGGTTTTAGTAGTTGTTAGATAGTTCTGTAGATCAATAGTTTTGTATTTCAAATAGGTTTACAACTGAAGATTTAAACATAATTGAAAACAAGATACTTTCATTAAGAAAGCACATTAGATTAGCTTAGACTTAGAAATTGATTTAGAACTTAACTTTTAACAATAGTTTAATTTAGGAAAGATTTTGCTGAATTTTTATATTCTCCTTAAGAGGATAAATTTAGCTGGTAGCAAGATACCATAACCTGTGAGGTTTGCTATTCCAAACACACCAGGAACTGTTCTAAGTAACTTATGTGGGCCTAATCTCCTTAGTTGTCCTAGGTCAGAAAATCAGGCCAACGGGTCTTTGCTTCTGGCTCCACTGGATATTTGTTTACACTTTCTAGCTTAGCCTCTATCTTCTCAGCCTCTTCATATGTTGCAGCCAAGGTGGCTTTAACTGATCTTTTAGCAAACATGGCCATTTCAGGGCCAAGAGATGATGTGTAATATTCTATCAAAGTTTCTTCGGTGGGTTTTATGGCTGTGCTGAAATTTTGTAAGTGGGAAGCAAACCTATGGGTAAAGTCCTGCACTTTTTCTTTCTTTTCCTTCTTCAGAGCTAACATCTCTTTTATCAAAGCGACAGTGGTCCTTTGGCTGCAGAACTTGCTTTTGAACATTCTTTCAAAAGTGTCCCAATCAGTGATTGAATTGGCTTGTAAACCAAAATACCAGGATGCTCCTTTTCCTTTGAGAGTATGAGAAAACAATATACAAACTACATCCTCATGTTCAATTGCCAGTGCTTCCAAAACCAGGAAAAAAATCTGTAGATGATCGTCCACAGATGTGCCTTCCCTCGAGTCAAATCTAGGCAACGCCTTTTCATAATTCTGTGGCAAAGCATGCACTGGAGGAGATAAGTTTAATGGTGTTCTAACCCTTCAAGCTGGTGCAAGTGGATTGGATTGATTTGCATTAGGGTTCGGAGGTACGTTTCTAGCCATGATCGGTTTAGGATACTGTGGTGGAGATTGGAAAGGAGTTTGAATAGGTGAATCAGGTCCCAACTAGTCAAGGGGTTGATCAATCTCTTGCAAGGTTAAATATACCAACTCTTCAAAATCTTTGACTAGCAGAGAATACTATAGGTAAGGGGGCTATTTCTTGTGAACTTGTCTCCTAGGTAGAGCTGGAATATTTGGCAATCCTCCTAGCTCCTTTGCATATGATATTGTGATTCTTCTCAAATGATCTGCTAATTCATTAGAAACAGGATAAAGATACTCTGTATCGTCTGACTCAAATTTAACTTTTCCTTCAGGGCTTGGTCTTTTGGGAAAATTAGTTTGAAAACTGTCACCGATAGAATGTTCTCGAGCAAACAGATTTCCTCGGCTAGCCATGCACTGGCGGCCCTCCTTCTAGCACCAAAACTATTGAGGCCTGGAAAATCCCAGGTATCGACAGTAGGGATTTTCCCCAATAACCGCTCCCAATCAGCTCGTTTATTGTTTGGTATGAGGAATCCATCTAGTTAATGGTCTGGCTACCATAGTGTTAAGTAATGGTTCGACTACCGTTGTGTTTGGTAACAGTTTAAATCTATTTTACCGGCTGCGGCCCGATCCATCATTTATGTGTATTTTTTGTTTTATGTTTTACAATGATATGCAAGTGCCTAAATTTAAATGCAATTTGATTAGGAAGCAAAGGGTTCATAATGTGATGCATAGGTTCTTACCTCCCATCTTATCTCCTTTGTTCCTGAATCACAGAAATAAAATAACAGCTAAACCAACCTATCTAAAACTAACTAACCTATGCCTAGGGAGCAAGATGTTGATTCTTATGAGTAACGTACTGTATTCCACGCATATAGAATCTTACAGATAGCTGATATAATTCATTATATACAAAAAACAACAGAAAGATCAACATAGAGATAGCTCATTGTTTATTTAAACATTCATCACTCATTTGCTGCACAAGATTCAAAACAAAGAAATGAAATCATTCACTACTAAGAAATAGTTCAGGGTTAGAATGATCTCACTAATTGCATAGCCATCCACACAACATGCATTTGAAGCTCAACAACTCCTTCTCCAAAATAAATTCTATCTTCTTTATTATAATCAGAAATAGTTCCTCTTACAATAAGTGTTTCACATAAGCAAGCTAGAAAAGTCCTTTCTCATTCAATCTTACCTATACTTATACATTTCCAAATGACCTTTGATCTCCCTGCCCTTTGGGATTCCTTTATAATTAGGTTACAAAAAGGATTTGTCATCTAGTGTGCTTGATAATTTAGAAAAAAAAAATGATTACAAAAATAGGTTTCCCAGGTGTCAATAAGACAAAACACTTTATGTGGACCGAGCTAACTCATCAATAAACTGCTTCCATGCCATAACATCTGTAACTATTTTCTCAAAGTATGATGGCTCCAAAAATATGATAGTAACTTTGTGCTTGGCATCCCGAGCCTTTGTGTTAGCCATTCTAGCTGGAAGTAATCGGAGTTGATCTTCCAGCCGACAACTATTTACTGTTGCTTGAGCAATTACACTTTTTAGCACCTTGTCGTCCAATGTTTTAATCATATGTATGCCCAACTCATCTTCCTGTAATCTATCATGTAATTGTTTCAAATGTTTTTCATGTGCAGGAAGTTCATCTAACCTTTTATTTGATGATGTTTGGCACCTATTTTGAGTTTCCAGTACCATCTCACAAAACTCCATGCATTGTTCCTTAGTTTTCTTGACTGCCTCTAACAACTTCTCAACAACTTTATTACCAAAACCTATCGATTCATATTCAAGCTGCATTCTCTCTGAATCTTTGACTGGTGCATTTTCTAGGGTCTCCTTGGTTGTTTCCAACCATGCTATAATTCCTTGAATGATTTCCATGAAATTATAAGTCTTGTCTTTGAATTGAGAAGTTATGACTGATATTTCTTCCAGTCGAGTTTCTACTTTCCTGACATTCAAAACCTCCTCTGCGATCTGGACTTGCATCTGATATATTTTTCTCCTGAGAATACGAGCATGTGTTGTCAAAGGTGCTAGGTCTGTTCTTTGTTCATTTGCTACCTTCAACAACACCTCTAACGAGATATTTTGAGCCTCTAGTGCCACCACCTGGGCTTCATATTGTCCTACCTTTTGTTCAGCTGTATACTTTTATGTTTCCAACCCTGAAATTTTATTTTCCAACTCCCCTTTTTTCTTAATCAGGTTCATATTGGCCTACTTCAAAGTGTCCCGTTCTTCTCCCAGATTTTGGTAATCTTGCTGCAAATTTTCATAGTCTGAGAGAGTATCTTCATACTTCCTTTTGGATTCTCTGCAGCATCTTTCCTCTTTCTTCAACACTGCTTTCATCTCAACCATTTTTCCCTTGAACTTCTCAAGGGTCTCTGTGAGTTTGTCAATATTGTGAGCATTTGCATATGCAGATGCAATGCCCATGGAAGACATCTTCTTCCGATTATCCTCGACATTTGTCACAACTGTTCTCTCTATGACTGTGGTAACCAGGGGTCGGTCTCCCCTTTTCAGATTCTTTTCTGTTTTCCAGATGATTGACTTCGTCTTGGGATCAAAATGTACGTCCTCTAGACATTGCATATCATATTATTTGGATGGGGTAAATGATACTAATCCCATCTCCACTATGGGAATATGGCATCCTGTAAGTATGGTCCATAAAGTACATCGGGGGGCTTCAGGGTTATCTCAGGCAGGAATCTGCTCTTGGTCTTCACCACCTCGATATCCTTCACTTTTTTTACTTTTTCCCTCGATGCAGTCTCCTAGGTCTTGTCCTTCTAGTCCTGAATTCAAAGCTTCATGAGCTATGGCCTTTTCTAGCTCAACAATCTTACCTTGGATGGCTTCTTGTTTCTTTCTCTTTTCTTCCCTAGCAACTTCTTCTTCTTCTTCTTGCTGTTTTTCCTCAACCAAGATAATCTTTGCTCGTGCTTCCAATCTATGAGCACTCTCTTCCTTGGCCTTCTTTGCAGCTTCTTCCTCTTGCTTGTTCGACTTTGAATTGCTGCTGCTGCTCCCATTAACTCCAGAGGTCTTCTTTTTCAAACGCTTGCTCAAAGCAGCCATGTTATAAACATTTTCATATACTTGTTCCTCATTGTCTACATAGTCTGTATATTCAAACTTTACCTTATGAGTTTCCACCTTACCTTGGGAGTCATTTCGATGAAAACTCATTTCTCTGAAATGGAAATTCTCTAGTTCCTTGATGAATTTCGGAGCTCCCTTAACCTTAGCAAACTTGTAGCTTCCCACATAGAAAGGTACAGATGGGAACACAACCTTCTTCAAATCAAACAAATAATTCCTAAAACCATCTAGAAAAATTTGTCTAACCGCTTCCTTGTGCACTATGTAATCAGTTGCGTATTTGGGAGGCAACGAAGGGGATTTGGTCCCCCCATACATCCTTATATATGTACCCTCTTGGGAGAAGAATTAATCCCCATATTCCTTGATGGATTCTAAAGATCCCCCAGACAAGCATGGACACTCTTCCAGGAAAATAAGCTCATATAGGGGTCTCCCAAATTCTTCACATATCAACTGGTAATGATATGATACTTATGAGCCCCCAGTATCTGGTATGCTGTGTATATAGGGGCTTTTCACCCTTTCCATACGCAGTTGATCTTCTCGAACCTGTGATGGTAGAGTATGCAATCTATTAGAAAAGAAGACATGTAAAATTCTGATTTTGTTTGTTGCAAGCCTTCCTGAGCTGCTTTGATGCATTTGGCCAAGTTCTTGGACACTATATCTACCCAATTAAAAATTCTTCCTTCCATGGCTACATAGTACATAAGTGGGATCCAACCAAAGTTATAAAATTTCCCATCAGCTCTACCATAGAGTTTACTCAACATCAGTGCTATTATTCTGAAAGGAGTCCGAAGATGCGCAGTCTCATACTCTGCAGATTGTTTGTGTTGGAACGTCTTTTCCTCATCCATCATCATCTTCGATGTGGCTATATAATCAAGTTGTAGGCTTTCAACCCATTCTATTGTCACACTGGTTTCCTTTTCTGGTAAGCTGTAAGCTGCTGCTAAAAATGTTGGTATGAAGGATGTGAATGCTCTATTCTCTATATCATTCATAATAATCCCTATGCCATATACTCTTGGCAAGAGCCACCCAATCACTTCTGCACATGGGAGAATTTAAGGTCTTGTAGCCACCTTAGTGATCTCAGATCGCAATATATTTTCATACACGGCCAGGTCTTATAACCCTGCCTCCAGGACCTTCTTTTCCTTTAGCATGTGGAACATATTACCCCACTTGAAATCGGGTTCAACTCTAGTTATGGCCTTTATATCCTCATAGATGATTTCCACCTTTTTCATGGGCGCAACTTTGGCCATTTCTGAATCTGAATCATATTCAGCAATCTTGGGCTTCTTATTCCCTTTCTTTGTCATGGTGTCTGAGGTGAGTTGTACCTATGACAAAACAGAGCTGTCTTAGCATTCGCATCATAAAACAACTACTGTATTTGAATGAAAGCATGAAACAAAAACGACTAAGCATCTACGAACAAATAAAAACCTTCATTCTATCTTACTCTATCATTTCCATCCATTGGGATAGGAAACACACGATGTGGGTCAAGGTTACAGTCGGCACAACAATCGATAGACATGGGAAAGCTTCGGCCTTTTCACTTTTAGAAGAAAAACCCCAACTCGGCAATACCCCCCCCTACCGTAGGTGCAACAAAATATTTGAGCTTACGGGGGCGATGCATTAGGTTAAAAGACCAGACCTCACTATCCCACGGCCGAAACATAAAAGCCCAAAACCTACAAGATTTGCGTAAGGTATGAAAAACATGGCTTTCACCAATGCCCAAGAGTGCGATATACATTGGCTCTATGCCAGCGTGAATCTCGGCTATATGAATGTCCATCATTGACTTAACAAACTAAGGGCGAAACGCCTCTGGACTCGCTGATGATGCTTTGCAAGCAGGTAACGACTAGGGAAAACTAAAGATGAACATGCGAATCCTAAAAAGATATACGGGAAGAAACCCATTTTTAACCCAAGTAATAACAAAACCTAACTTACCCCTGTGCAGTCATATCAATGGTTGACAGCTCCGCGGCTTAATCCAAACAACCAATTAAAAGGAAAAACTAAAACCTACATGGCAGGCCGGAGGCTCGACACGTGACTGAAAACACTCATCGAGGACGCACCACATGAGCTCCACAGATGATTTTTTTACTAGCCACACAAAGGCTCGAATAGGATAATCTCTCACCAACTCCTCACTCTCTCTGTAAAAATAAAATGGTGAAAAAACCTTTCACTTGGTGAATAAATAGGCTTTCAAGGTTGAAAAAAATTTAAAGCGACATTAAAACATACTCATGTGAGAAAACGTCGTTGGTTCCAATGCTTCGGGTTGGAGGACATAAGTTAATAAGCACACATCCCTGACACGGAGGCTCAAAAATTCTAACTCACCCGCAACTATCGGCTCACAACTCCACAATTCACCCGCTATCTCCTTTGCGATTCAGTAGTTGAAACGATATCGACGAGAAGAACAAGATGTCAGCCATCGTAGCGACTCTGAGTTTAAACAACCTTTGCCACAGCGGGCCTCACAACGATCGGGCCTTCGACATAGAACTCCTCTATTGTAGTGGAAGTACCAATGGAAAAACCCCCATAGCGGCGGGTCTTAAAGAAATAGAGAACAATTTTACAACACACTTGTAAGTGCTTCCACCATTGTGGCCAAGACCTTAGAAACCTTCCGCCGTAGCAGCTTCAAAAAATAGACCGAGACACTAAACGAGCAATTGGCCATCGTAGTGGCTCACAATGAAAAATCAGTTGTCATAGCGGGAAACCAAACATGAAGCATCCACCACTGCAGCTCCCGAGGTCAGACGAAATGGTGAATTACGAATTCCACCACTAGAGCAGGCGTGACTCGAAAAGACTTCCGCCATTACGGGTGGCAAAACATCGAAAACTTTTTCGATACACAAATTAGAACTCACTCACTATAGCGGCTCGCGAAGGAAAATTTACCCGATGTGGCGGCTCGAAACAGAAGAGTGCACTCGCCGTAGCATCTTGAAAATGAACAGTCATCCACTGTAGCGGCTCCAAGTTGGGAAACCATCCACCGTGGCGGATCAAAAAAACACTTTCTGCCTTAGTGAAAGAAAAGGAACTTTGGAACTTTTCATGATGGACAGAAATCATAAAGGCTGAAAATCAAAACTCAAAGTGCTTAAAAGGTAAACCTAAGATTTTTCAAGGGGTCCTAAAAAATGTACAATTTTTCTTTGGGATAGTTGCAGCAGCAACACTCTAACAAATAAAATCCTATGAACAACAAAGGATGATTGGGTGTTTTAACCTTACCTAGACTAAAGTGAAGGAGAGTGATTCCTTGGATGCGTTGAATGTCAAGTTCCATGTCTTCATGCATAAGATTTATTTACCATAGAACCATGAACTAGAGTTGATGATGAAGTGTTTGATTTTAGTTTGAATGAATTCAACTATGAATAAGCTCTTTATACACAGGTAGATAAAGGATTCTTTCTTTGTTTCCGCTTTCCATGTTATTGAAAAGCAATTGTTTATATTTTATAGTTTTGGCTAGATTCCATGGGATCAACAGATGAACCCATTACCCTTGAATAAGTTCAAATGTTCCATTGCATCTGTTAAGACTAGGATGGATGGGGATTTGTTTCACATTATTATTTGCTAGGTTTTGGAAACTGACATCAAGGTTCCCATTGGATTGTTTTTAAAGATTCCATCTTTGAAAGAGATCCTATAATTTGTCATGGAAGGAGGCACAAAACTAGATAGGAAATTATCAAGGGGGATTGGGGGTTCATGGGTAGGGGCACTTGAAAAATCCATCTTTTTCTTACAGGTGATTTGGGATGGGTTCATAGCAACAAAAATATGTGGACAAGAGGTAGAGCCTATTGACACAAGAGAAGTGGATGACACATTTAGATGGGCGTGAAAAGGAAAATTGGTTCTCCATTGGATGAACGAAAAAAACCGTGGTAGGTTTGAGGAGGTGGCCATGGAGGACATAACATTTGTGGATTTATTGGGTTAAAACTCTAACTGCATCTTGCGGAGATATGTGTCCCCCCTTGTTGGTTGTGGGTCATGTTCTTCTTGATTTAGAGATGTTATTTCAGATGTGTTTGGATCCTAGCACCTGACAAGAGGGGGGGGGGAGGTGGGTTGGCTTGTCCCCCCACTTTGTCATGGGGGTNATAATGGGTAATTTACGGGCCCATGGTTTTTGGAATCCCACGGTATTTCCTTTATAAAAGGAAGGCATTGTAATATGACTGTGTATTATATTCTATAATTGTAAAAAAATCTCTATGATTGTGTAAGAGATACTGTGAGAGATTGAAGAGGAAGTGTAATGGGTTCGCTCCAGGTTGTATCCCTTAAGTTTTGCTGGAGAATATAATAATAAAGGACTAAAAATTTCTGTGTGAACATAGCCCATATTGGGTGAACCATGTTATATTGGTTTATCTCTTGTAATGTGTTAAACTGTTTTATATTTGCATCTTGTTTATTGTTATTTCTCTACGATCCTATTTTCTAACACCCCTTCAACTAGTGAGGGATGGACATTGAATGACAACTCAAATAAGGTTGAGACTAATAGACTGAAGGGAGTTTAGTACATCCCCATACTTAGAAATTTTTGAAAGGTTCCTTTGGACGAGGGGACCATAACCTTTTATTTTTTATTTTGCATTTCTTTTCAAGGCCAACACTCAAGTGGTTCGGTTTCGCTCAGCTAATTGATTCCAATAATCATGGTGTTGCACAATAAGTCTAGTAATTTTGGTGTTTTCCTATTACTCTATTAGTTTACCAAATAATATAATCAATTCATAGAAGTTAGAGATCTAAAATGAATTCTGAATGTCCATAGCAATTTACTACTAACTACAATAATTTTATACAACATATTATATGATTATAGAGCTTTCAATAAAACTTGAGCATTTCTACTCTTTCAAAATCTCATTCATAAGATAACAACTTGGATATTAGATATACATTTCCTAACAGGAAAAAAATGATCAACAACCTGGACTCTAAATGGTCTCATAACTTATCAATATGGAGATATGAGAGAGAAAATAAAAATTATTGGAAATCCTCAAAAAATAGTTGAGGACTTATTGAAATATTGTTTTGGATTTCACCATGATATTATGGGTTTCGTGGAAGCAAGCAACAATATTGGTGATATTCCTTGCATTCTTTGTACTCATGACTTCTATATCGATAAGAAGATTAAATTGTCAGAAGAGATGATTACTATTTTGAAAAGAAAATCCACTAGTGCATGGTTTTCAAAATGAGATATGTTAAGTGCATTATCAATATGGAATGATAATAATTCACCCACTTACTTTTTTCCTCCACAAAATTTAATATCAATCTTCTATACACTATATCCTATCCCGTGTGTATGTTTAAGTTCTCAAATAGACTTGAAAATATTGGTAAGATGATTAAATTATGCAATCGAAAGTAGTGTCCCAGTCCTTCAAAATCCTAACAAGTTGAGGGACCCTATATAACAACTACTACATTTTCTAGTCTTTGATGTGCAATCTATTTCTAGGACAAGTCGAGATGCACAGATTCCCACTTAGACAAATATGCAAAAAATGACAAGTGAAGGCATGGTCCTTTTTGAATAGGAAATTGAATAAAGAAAAATAGATGTTTGTAAATGGAGAATGTTAAGAATAATGAGTGAAGCACATTGAATGACTGAGAAAATTTAATTAAATTTCAACTATTGAGAAGTTCTAATTATAGTTCGATCCATTCAGACAACTAGCCATCATATTTTACCTGATTAAATGATGTTAGTAGAGTCATTTTGTTAGGCACAATTCCTTTTGGTGTGTGGTTAAATTTAAAGTAATACATTTTTGGACAAAATCTAGTCTTCGATGCAAAAAAATGGGATTTCAATACCTGATGATCTCAGATTCTCATTTTTCCCCCATTCACGACAGTTTTTAAATTGAGACTGCTTTATTCTACTATTTGTTCACAAACAATATGGAAGTTTAACTGATACTTTTGGAAGCTAATTTTTTATGCCGTTGTGGGATTTTTAGTGCAGGTATGAAGAGGAGCTAACTGACTTGAAAGTTTAGTTTGAAATTTTTGCTTATTAAAATCCTTCTTTACACTTTAAATGATATAGATTTATCATATCTCAAACTATAGGCCCATCACCAATTCCATGATATTAGATATAAATTTCTCAAAAAGAAAAATTTACAAATTATTTTTGAAATCTCTAAACATTAACTGTCTAAAATTAAAACTAAATTAAAGGTATTCCACTACCCAAGAAAAAATATCAGTTTCTAAAGATTTATCTCACTCTCTGGCATGGATAGATTTTCTATCACATAATTGAAGGGATGAAAACGACTAGAGGTTAAATAACAATTGAGCGGAGTTATCTCTCTGCAATAATTACCTAATCACTATTCCAACATGGGAAACATGAACCCAATTGATGAATAGTACCTTAAGGTACAAGGACTATGTACAAAGTGAAGTTTTGAAGGTATAGGAAGAAATCATAGATCCAAACATGAATATTTTTCACTCTGACATCACACAGAAGGATTTTCTATAGGCCTTTGGGATATTGAGATCTAGGTCATTCCCACCTCTTAGAGGAAACAACCTCTATATGGTCCTTTTTCCAAATTTTGTAATATCTCAGCTCCGTCTAATACCAAGTTTGAATCTTTTCTATGATGCTTGATGCACAATGACATATGAATATATAAGACATAACAATATTCATTGGTTCTACTTTAGTTAGGCGAACCATGGATTTAGTATAAATGTAAAGTATCCTAGTTGGGAGAGAAAGGTAACAAGACCTTTTGATCCTAGTTGCGAGTACCTGCTGCATTCAATACTGGTGAGCAGGTATCTTGTTTTACTTATTTAGGATTCAATAAATCACATCTTTAGGTTTATGTATTCTAGTACCAAACCATTATCTATAACATGATCCTATCACTTTTGCAGGTCTTGATGCAATATGGAACGAATAAAAAAATGCCCAACACACATTAGATTATGGATTTGGGGCATTAACATGAGTATGTATAAATTTTTCCCACAAAAATTTTGTGTTGTTTATTATTGTTGGGCGCCATTGCCATCCTAGCCAAGTAATCTTTTTAATTTAGGCATAGTCTTGTGATCCTTACAAGTCACATTTAGTTAAATATTAAAAAGCTTATAAATTACAATGATAATGTATCACACATTATTATTTGCATTTCTTTCTTATTATCTGCTGTTCTTTCATAGAACCAAGATTACACAATTTGTGGGCATGTGTTGGAATTTCCAGAAGAATTAGGTGGGGTGGAACATCCTTGTTGAATTTCTGGATTGTGTATGTGGAAATATAATTTTTTATAAAAAAATATATTTATATGTAACAATTATTTTTTAAAGGAAATACTAGAGGAAAAATAGAAAAAAATTAGAACTATTAGATTGCATGTAGTTTAGAACTATGCAAATCATTTTTTTTAATGATTGATATATTACCATGGTTCACCATAATCATTAATAAAACTTCAAGGGTACTATCTAAATGGAAGAGAACTTACTTTAGAGGTAGGTTTTTGCTGGTTCGATTCCTCCATGCCCTATCTATAGAAAACAATAAATAAAAAACTTGTATGAAATGAGAGATAAGCGACAAAAAATGACCAACATCCACATATAAATGATAAATTTTGAGATGGAGACCATTGGTAGAAATGTTTTGGTATTTTATCACAGGACCAAAAAAGTGGTCACATTCAGTTTGGTCGTTCATAGCTAGTCTTGCGGTCATATGTTTGGCTTTATATTTGGTCATTAGTTGTGGCAATTAATGACCAAATATACGACCAAATTGACAACCAAATATAAGACCACAAGACATGCTATGAACGACCAATCTAAATGCGACCACTTTTTTGGTCGCATGATAAGATACCCGAAATTTGTTACCAATGGTCTCCAACTCAAAAGTGGTTGTTTACATGCGTATTTTGGTCATTTATCTCTCATTTTGTACCAGTTGAAAGAGTTGCAGCTCCTTGTGTTTTTGATGCAATACATTGTATGAGTTTTGATTAGAAGTAAAAATCTAAAGACAAGCAGATTATCTCTTTTTTATTTGTTTTTCATTTCTCTGTTGTTTATATATTCTTTGTCTTTATTTTTCTCCTCTGCCTCTTCCCTTCAATTCTTAACCATCTTTGGTTAGGAATTAGATGCGAGTCTCAATATTTTAGAGGCTATTGGGAATACATTCAAAGAAGGGAATGCATACACTTGGTGAGAGTGTCTGATAGAGATCCTAAAGACCAATCGTGAATAATTCCATGGCTTAAGAAATACTATTATATATTTTATGTTACTCATTTGGAGTGTTATGTCACAAATTTTGTGGGTCAAAGAGTCAACCTTCACACTCCCAAATACACCAATCATATAAAATTTCCAATGTTTCTCATTAACGTGAAAAGGTCGAACAAAAGGGCTCACACCCAAATATATGTTTGAGGAATGGTTCAAGTTTATGGAGTCTACTTGCAATATATAGAGAGTATTACAACACGTGAGAATAAATTTACCATCAACAATACATATTCAACATAGTCTAGAGTTCACCAAAGTCTTGTATGCACAAGGAACAAGAGGTGCGCCACAAGAGTTGGAGTATTATCCAATGTCGAATAATTTTCTGTTGAGGTGTGTGCTAGTCCAATGTTCATTACCTAGTACCATCTTCATTCGTGAAAATGATTTCCCAAATAATCACATTTCTATCGAATGGAGAACTAAAAGAAGAAATCGATGCAAGATTCTTCACAGTTCCTTTTGTAGTGTAGTTAGGAACTTTCATTAGCCCTATAACAAAGAAAACAATTGAGATAAAACCTAGGTAGAAAATAGAACAATTCCATAGTGACTCAACCAACCAGTTAAAAGAGGATGACTTGAAAGCCTTGGTGTAGGGAGCTTCAAAACTCAATTTTGACAACCCCCATCTCAAGAAGAAATTGGAAGAAGTGGATCAACAAGTTATATTAAACTATGGGGAAGGAAAATGTAAGTTCATAAGGTAGTAGGAAAAGAACAGAAACTAGCCCCTAGGGTTAGCTCAATTGGTAAGACGTGCGCACACTCTCTTGGTACGGGGAGAGGTCACGGGTTCGAGCCTTGAGTCCTTTGGGGTTAGGCCATCTGTGAGGATGGCCAGCGGTTTACCACCTCTACCATCCACTAATGTGGGGAAGTATTGCTAGGTTTTCCATGGAGATTTCCTCTGAAGAAAAAAAAAGGAAAAGAATAGAAAGTAAATGTTGGAATCAAGTGTGGGACCAATGTACCTAGAAGCACTTGACATAGAAATTTTTTTATAGTCAAGGCATTGAAAAACAAGATCACTATTGATAAAAACTACAGGAAAATATAGAATCCGTGTGACAATGGAAGGTTCAAGAAATAGAAGAGGCAATGAAAAAAATAATGAAGAAAAGGACTGAAGGGACAAAGTTCAAGATTAGGGTACCAAATTAGTCGAGAGTAATGTAAATGAGAGCACAAAAAGCTTCATCAACTTGACAAAGTGTCCTTGCCCACCAAAAATCACATCAACTATGTAAAAAACCAATAGTTAAGGAGGAAAAAAAATGTAGGATAACCCTCTAGACTTGGGTGATAGAACTAAAAAATATAAATATCAAGTCAGGAAATAACTACATATATAAGAATAGTCGACTATGTAGTAGCCGAAAGGAGGAAACCAATGGGAGAATATTTAATGGAAGAGTGCTCAAATTAATATAATCCAACTAAATAACACCTTACTTAGTGACTTTTCAAACGAACCAACCACTACTTGTAGATCAATTGAGTCAACTTCTATTGATGTATCAATAGTGTTTAGACCAAACCATGTATATAATAACTCCATTGACATACAATATCCATATTAAAGTACCAATGTTTATCAAATATTATCAATGGAAACATTTAGACATAATACATAATCACAACAACAAACCAATACCCAAAAAGACGAAAAGCACAAAAACATAGCAACATAGCAATTAAGATTAATCTAATTATCAAGAAAACTATTGACTAACACTGATAAAACCAAAAAGGGGAAAATACATAAGGATGAAAATAAAGTAAATGAATAGAAAATAAAATCTAAGGAAACATTCACCACCATTAGAATGTAGGGAGACAAAGAAGATATGACAATAGTTGAATTTTCTCCAAAGCATGCATCTAAATAAAAGTTCCAAGAATTTTACAAAGCAATAAGAAAAGAAAGGACCCATGAAGAAATTCATTGAAGAGTCCAATTAAAGAAGATAAAACGAATCAAGTGTATGGAAGACGTGTGATGCATGTGGAAAAATCATTGGGTTCTCAATTGTTGATCCTCTAAACAAACTAGTCGATTTCATGGAGATCTTAATGATGAAACTTTTCCATAACCAGATAAAATTACAAGCAAAAACCAAGGAGTTGAATCTTGACTATATGACTTTCATATTGAATCCACATTGAAGTGTGAGCATGAAAATTTTGAATACAACAAGAAGAAGCTCTGTAATATCCCGTTTTTGACCCCATTATATTAAAATTTTACATGAGGTAAATATCGTTATTAAATCATGGTGAGGAGCTTAAGGCCAAGGCCCCACCATGGATTTAGCGTTTTATGTATCGAAAAGTAAAATATATGCATATGGTTTTAGTTCTAGCCAGACACATTATAAATTGAGACAACATGTAAATATGCAATTACTAAAAATACTCACAACTAGCTATGTCAATGCAACAAAGAGATGGGGGCATGATTTCACAAGGAATAGGGAGGGAAAATATTCAAACCCTTGAGCCAATAGGGTAAATCCAAATGTCAATGGGAGATTCCATAATTCTGTCAATTGCTACCGATTTTGTCTTTTGTGCCCAATCCGTTATTTCTTCTAGAAGTTGGTTGAGGTAGTTAATGCCTTGGGAATGGAAGAGTATGGAAGTCAAATTCATATTGGGAAAAGACACAATTTTTGGGAAAATGAATTTTGAATTATTGGGAAAGTTATCACCCATAAATGCATGCTCGTTCCATTATTCACCCACGTTCTTCCTTTCCCCACGCTGTTGGAGCTTGATGTGCGTTTTCCTTCACAATTTCTGTAGTTTTCCTCATTTTTCTCCAAGATGGTAACCCATTTTTGTATTGCCCAGTGCTTGGGAATATAGGTCCACATTTTGGGTGTTTAGGGAGGTCGTTGTTTCCACTAAAATTCCCAGGAACGTTTCCTGGAATTGTATTTCTCACCCAGGGTTGTTTTTCCCCATCTTCAATGTCGTTTTTGTTCCCAGGAAGTTTTTCTCATACCCAACATTTGTGTTTTTTTTATTATGTGCATCCCTGTTTTGGTTTGAAATACTTAGCAGTGGAAGAGGCCCAAAATTGGCTTGATAAACCTAGTGAAGAGAGGAACCTCACAGAAAGATCAAGAGGGGATGGAAAATATTCTATGCACACTCTGAAGAGCACTGAAAGGGAAGGTATGGCCCGAGGGACTCTGTAGCAGTGAAGGGAATACTTCGTTGTGTTGGGTGTGTAGGTATTGTGGATGCCAAGATAGATCTTGTATAGGTGTCCATAACTCTGTGGTTGAGCTCACTAACTTAGCAATTCTACCTTTCCATTTCCTTAGCATCATGATAAACCTAACTGTAGATTGGCTTGGTTGATTTTTGATATTTTTTGGCTATGTGTGATCCTGTTGTTTCCTAGTTCCTTGTGGAAATCATGCCCAAATCAGGGGTGAAAGTGGTGCTGAGAGATTGATGAGCACACTGGCCTATGGTTGGGTGGAACGTTGTAGAGACATAGCTAGTTGCGGGACAACTCCTTTTCAAGATAAGTATTTTCTTGTGTTAATTCTGTAATGTAAATTTTGCTTCATGAATTATTATGAACATTATGAATGTGTTGAATGTGATTTGCTTCCGCTTTATATTATTACATGTATTATGTATCTGTACATGTATATTTAATTTCAATGCATTTTATGTTTATGTTCATGGGGATAGATCTACGGTTATGATAGATAGAGTAGTCGTAGCTGCGTCCTCTCCTCAACGAGTAGAGGGGAGGGGACATGACAAGCTCAAAGATACATGGAATGTGACCCAGATGGTGGGAGCCACATTAAACAACCGACCTACTCATTTTGCACATGCTTTCAACAAGTTGAAAGTAACATAGGTATTTGTTATAGAAATGAATAGTTGATGCAAATCCATAATAGATTCAAGAAGTTGGGATACATTGGGAGCCCATAACAAGTAGGAAGAACATAATGAAGAAAAATTACAAGCTCAAGAGCATGGATGGTTTTATTAGGGAAGAAATGCACAACATAAGTGAACCAAAGAAATAAAACAAGTATGGGATGTGCTTCGAGAAGTCATTAAAACGATATATCTTAAGTACAATATTGACCTTGAAATAGTTCAAGATGCACTTATAGATTAAAAAATGATATATTTGTGAGAAGTGAGGGGAATGAATGTTACAATAAAAATTTCTTTGAAGAGTGGATGGATTTTAAAATTAGATTAAATAAAATTGCACCCCACATTTTTAAAACCTATATAGTGTTGTTAAGGGCCCACCACCATCATCCTCATGATAGGATTCATTACCTTGCCTAAGTTTATATTTCTTCAATCCAAGTGTGTACCATTGAATTAGGAGTTGACTTCACTTCAGTTGGGTGAGACCAATAGTGTACAACTTGATGGACCATAAATATAAAGCATTGAAGACTTGTTGGAGTTTTTTCATGGTACATTTTTCATCTCTTCCCTTCTTTAGGGAGAATAAGTGTTTGAGGGTGAGGGGATTGGAGGAGCCGACTAGGAAATATATTCAACTAATATTCAGGTCGATCAACTAATTAGTTAGGTTGAATGACCTAGGTAGTAATAAAGTTGTAACTACCTTCCATGATTGTAACCATATATATGGACATCATTTTGTGATGTAAATAAATTGAATTAATCATATAAAAATACGATTTTTTAACGGTTTCACAACTGGTTTTCTCTTTCTTTCTCTCTCTCTGTAGGTATGCTTGCTTGTATAATAATTTGTTGAATAATATGTTTGGTTATGTGCACTGCTATAATAATTTATTATGTAATCCCACATATTACAATAGGTTACAATTATTTGTTTACAAGAGTGAGTTTCCATGTAACAAGGTTTTTCTTTTGAAACAAAATAATGAATCCATACATTTCTGCTTGGACTTTGATGTTGTATATATGTAGGAATCCAATTCTTCGGTTCACATTATCCTTTTATATGAATTTGGAAACTTATTTTCTAGACCATTTAAGCTTAAACCATATACTCTAGCTACAAGTGCTTCCATTTATCATGCCTTCATCTTCTTTCCTCCTAAATTATCTACATAAAGAGATTGTCATTAAGATTAAAATTAACATATGACTAATAATATTTAGAGAAAATGGTGCAAGTTATAACATAGATGTTAATGAGATTATCATATTTCCATACTTGAATGGCTATGAATCCCTTCATAACATTTTTGAATCTAAAGACAAATAACTCTATAGACAATCAAGTCACTAATACTAACAAATTAGGAGATGACCATAATAAAGTGTGTGTGTGTGTGTATACTCCAACCAAACAATTTTACTATACATGACCTATATCTACAAATATATTTTTTACATGGAAATTTCATTAATGTGATGTGATTATAAAGTCTTGATTGGTAGATGGGTAGGGATATGTATGATTATAGTGGGAATATAAAATTTTGGTTGGCATTATTTCTCTTTATGATGTATTATAGTGTGGGTTATAGTTGTAATGTATATAGGCCAAAATTACTAAGGGAATAGTCACACTAGCTTGAAGAGGAAAGAAATACACTAAAAATTGACTTCTAGGTAGGTAGGAGGATTTGGAACTTAAGGAAGGGTTTGTGAATAGGTATTTGGTCTCTTGTATCACAGGGTATGCGGTATAAATTTCTATATAAAACTGCAGGGGTCTATTTTGGAAAGAGAATCTCCACAAATGGAAATTACTAAATTGGGACTGTGTAGGAAGGTGATTTCCAAGTCTCCCAAAACAACCCTTAAGGCTCACTATTTTCAATAATGAGGGTATGTTATGTTCCAATTTTGTCTAATATACCTATAGTTACCTTCATATTTTAATTTTTACATCCAAAAGTTAGTTTTCTAATTCAAAAGTGAAAACTAGTCAGATTTAACACCACAAAGAGCATATGCAATTTTCAATGATGCACAAAGACACAGAAAATCAAAACCAGAGCTAAAGATTTATTATTATTTTGTTGTAGATATTCAGAATATAGTAGAGAGTGTTTTATTCAGCCAATGGATCCCAATGTATATTCTACAACAATATTGGTTCACCAGAACACCCAAAAGTACATAGAAATCCCAACATCAACAAAACGTGACATATTATTTTCCACCACCAAAACACACCAGGTACCACTACTATCAAAATATGCGTAAAACAAAGTGAATTCATTTGATTACTCCACTCCTCAATATAAAGGCGAGGGGCCCATCTCCCTCATGGATAACAAGGAGAGCATCTCCCAACATGTAGAATTTACTTAAGCGAACTCACAATAATTTCAATATCAGAATTAGAAAATCCCTGGAAGTGTGTTAGATGCTCTTTATAAATACTAGAGAACCCAAAAAACCATGAGCAAATACCATGGTAAATAAGAAACCATGTTTCCCCAAACCATAAACCAACTTCCATCTCCTTTGAAGAGATCTAGTCAAAGATGCTTGGGTTTGACAATTTCTTCAATGAACCTCCACAAGTGCATCCTGCCTCGAATACCTACAAATCCAAAAGGATGATTCATACCTATTGGACTCAATATTCCTCATTAAAACTCATAACCACCTTAAGGGAGGTTAGATCTAAGTCCCAATCTAGAATTCCAACAACTCCCCTTAAATCATGGAATTTCCCCCTTTTATGGAAATGAACCATATTTGGTCCAAACTTGACCTTACTTCCTCTTTAACCTTCTGAACACTTAATAAGCAATAATAAAACCCATTGGGACACTTTCACACCTATCTATAATCCGAATCCATACGTGGACAAATTTCCCTCATATAAATTTTACAATGTTTTTCACTAGGAAATTATTATTATTATTTTAATTCATCCCCGGATATAATTAATTTCCACTTGAACCCATGGGAAGCTAATGGGTAATTGCGGTGGATACATATGCTACTAGGAAGGGTACATGACAATAACTATCAAGAAAATATGGTTTACTAGCTTCTCAAATTTAGCCACCTTCTTATTAGTGAAATATATTAAATCCTTGCCATTTGAAATTGAAAATGAATGCCTCTTCTATTACATAGTTGTGACAACCTCACTAGATGGTTTTTATATCAAGGTGCACAACATAACACAATGGACACTCACACAACAACACACAAAAGGTGCCAAGAATTACATCATTCTATTCATTCCAAAATCATTTTACAAAGGTAAGTTACACTCAGATTCAATGCTTTGTTTCGGTCATCAACAACATCCTTACTCACTCTAGAGTTTAGGCACAAGCTTAGGAAACAATATCCCCTTATTTACGTCTGAATTGGTATTTACAATTGTCCTAGTTCAAATTACAATTGGCATTTACGTCTGAATTGGTATTTACAATTGTCCTAGTCCAAATTCCTACTAATTTCTTCTTTTGGAATCCTCTCAATGCTTCCTCATGCAATTATGACTATTAAATGCTCCACCTTTAGCCTCCTCCATGTACTCTTCCATATGGAATTCTCCAACAACTTCCATAACTATGGAATAATTGCTCGAACTACTCTCTCAATTGCTCGGCCTTCTACATCTTGGCTTATTCATCGATTATTCCTCCATCGTCATCGTTAGATTCTGACCTTTTCTAGCCTTCGGGTCGGCCTAGCTCTAATTGTGTATGCTTCATCAACCATCACAATTTGACTATCCATGCTTCCATCAGTTTGACATACATCAGTACGAGAAACCAAGATAAAAATGTTGACATACATAAGTCGAAAATTCCTCTTCAAGAAACTCACATGCCAACCAACTCAAATGACAGAGCACAAATTTCAAAAAACGAGCAAAAATAATCCCGTAATAACTATAAATCTGACACATATTAGCATGGAGCAAATTCAACAACTAAGGCTAAGAGAAAATTGACATATGGTCTTCAAAAACCAAAGAATCCGCATCCCAGGATTCAAAATGCAGAACGCCTTCATTCGCGAGGAGACCCCGCCTAAAGAGAGAATCCAGTAGCTCGGTGAATTCCATATAGACGTGGATGATAGATAAATTTGGATTCTCCGCAATAAGATGCTGAACAGAGGAAAACCAGAACTGAATATTAAGAGATTGAATAGAGATTTTGTTCCTTTCCCAGTTGATGATCAACAAAGAGTCCTCAAGAAGATATGTCTTGATTTTTCAAAGTGTAGGACCATCCAAATCCCCATGAGCTCCCCTCTTCTATTATATCCTGGACCACAATTATGCCATAATTTAAAATGATGAGATCTTTAAAAAACTATAATTGCACCTGCATCAGAATGGGGTATTCACCAACCAAAATTGAACAACCATCCCAAGGTTCTTAGCTAACTAATCATCCATCATTAAACAAATGCCATTAAGCCATTCCAAATGTTTGATACTCCCTTTCTGGATTTATTTTGTGATATTAACAACTAAGTGGTAGTTAAATTTTTTTATATACTTTTCTTTTATGACCTCACACCATAATCTTTCACCAAAAATGTCACATGCTCTTGGCCGAGAGGGGTTTTGCAAAAAGAAAAATGTTTTTTAAGGACTAGCCACCCATTTTTTTGGGATGTGCGAGCTTCTCCCTTTCCACCAAGTGAATTTTTTCTTTGCTTGATTCCCGAGAACAAATGAAATTGAATATTTTTTTGCGAATGCATTATAGGTTGGACTTTGAAATTTTACATGACGATAACCAATAAACTCATAGATTTTCCGGCATTGCTTTTGCTAGAGTTAATTTGCCAGAACTCATATTTCATTAAATTTGGAAAAATTATATTACAAGGACTTCAACAACAGTTTTTTTTAAAGCTTTAAAATATTCTATTAAATATAGAAAAAATAACTCAAAGAACTATTTCATTAAATTTGGAAAAATTATTTGAGGAAACTAGTTCCTTTAGGAAGCTCCATGGAGAAAGTGATCCTCCGAGTTATGGTATTCCGTGGGGAAGGTGGTTTGAGAAAGAAATATATGAGCCTAAGTCTTTTGAATCTATCATGTATATTAAGGCTAGGCATTGTTAATATGGGTATTTAAAGAAGGTTGGGTACCATTAATCTATCTCCACTCAAAGCTAAGTACTTCAATTAAGAGTCTTTAAATGGAGATTCAATTCAGTCCATTATGATGGGAAATGTCTCATTTTGAAATAAATAAAGTGTCCTATAAGAACCGACTAACTCAAACAAGTAGGAAGTAGAGGCAACTAGGTATTGAAAGAGCGGTACATAAGGAAGCATGGGTATCGATCTCTCCCTGGCAACATTTTTGATTTTGAAAAACCAATAACTCGATGTAATAGTGCCAATCAACTATAGAAATAACCATGTTTGAGCATTACTTTCACCAAGAGAAGAAAATGATAAGAATTTTAAATGCATTGGATTATTAAGATATAGATGTTGAAACTCATTTTTCATGGATTTTAGTCGAACTTTGTATATCTCCCAATTCCCATTGATTATTAATGATTTAATGTAACTACAAATAAACTGTCAACTAAGAAATTCCTTTTCACGATTATGTGTGTATTCAAGGTCAATCTTTCTTTCTGCCATGTATTCTTAATGATCAAAGGAACTATTTCCTCAATTAGAAATTGTTTATTACTTTTAGTAAAACTTTACTCAATGAATCTTTCTATTACTTTAGTAATAGTATTCAAGCATTCAGAAGAAAATATTTTCTCAATTAGAACTACGTGGGTAGGCCATAAATCATGATGAATCTATGAATATCCCTTATTTGTTAAATGTTAATAATGGTGAGACATTGAGATATATTATATAGAAATAATTCAATGAAATTGCACAGGTCATATTAATTTCATGCTATACTGCAAGAGGTTCTCTATATAATATTTTTTGAGGCATACATAGAGTTTGAAGTCATTCATTAGACTGAATATTCCACTTAATAGTCATTACCAAAAAATTCTAATAATTTTTGGAAGAAATACATCATACTAGTTTATATGTAGTTTTATTTCAAAATTTGTATTTCACATTTATACACTCATATTATCATATAAATAAGTAAAAGTCAATAAATAACTCTATACCTTGTTTCCTTATATGGATTGAATCCATGCATGGCACATCTCCAATGAATTTGGATAGTCCACTTGGCTCTCATTATCATTTTCTTTTTTTTAAGAAATGTAAATTTATTTCCAACATATTTTTTTCCAGAATTACATGTCACATTTATACATTCATATTAGTGCATATTATAGGAAATTTAAAGCCATTAACTAAATTTGTGCCTTGTTGGTTTATAATATGTTGTTATTTCATTTACAAATACTAATTGATTTAAGTATGTGAATTTATGAAAAGTTATGGATTAGGAAATCAAATATCTTACACTTAAAAAAGTTCGACTCATTCACCTATGACCCAACTCCCATTAATTTAGCATGAATAGTCCACTTAGCATTTATTATGCATTTATTATCAAGTAAATTATTCAATGTAAATTATCAAGTAAATTATTCAAATTCCACTTGTGAGATGTTTGTACTGAATGACATGATATTAATTGATTCACTAGAATACCAGGAATCATAGTAAAATTAACCCTTAAAATGGAAAATAAAATTAATAAATAATTGTGCCTAGATGGCTCATATGAGATTATTTTAATTACAAATAATAAATTGAACAATGCAATTTTAAAAAAAAAGTATATACAATAGAAAAATATTTACCCTGGTAGTCAATGCAAAAGAAATTATTTAAAAAAAGTATATTAATATCACTCTCAATCCCCATATATTTCAAAAAAATATACAGTACAAATTGATTCAACAATAACTATGTCCATGTTGTATAAATTGAAATGTACTTGTAAGCAAATTTCTCAAAAAAATATCTTCATCTACTACAATGATGTTCTATTCAATATTTCAATGTATTCACGTTTCTCTATAAATAATTCATGATGTCATACACATAATGACCAATAATTTAAGAAATACAAGATAGTTTTGTTTTAAAATTACATATCACATTTATACATTCATATTAATGCATATTATAGGCATTTCAAATTCATTAATTGACTTTGTGCCTTATTGTCTTATAATATGACATTATCACAATTTTGCAAATATTAATTAATTTAAATATGGAAATTTATTAAATGTTATGGATTGGGAAATTAAATATCTTATAGTTCAACTCATTCACCTATGACTAAATTGCCATTAATTTAGCATGAATAGTCTAGTTAACATTTATTATCAAGTATATTATTTAAATCTCACTTTTGAAATGTTTGTACCGAATGACACGAGATTCCTTGATTCACTGGAATATCATGAACCAAAGTAAAATTTTTCCTTAAAAAAAATACAAATTAATAAATAACTATGTGCCTTTATGTCTCATATGAGATTATTTTAATTGAAAATAATTCATTGAACAACACAATGTGGAGAAAAAAATTACACTAGAAAAAAAATAATGTGTTGCAACAAAGTCAATGAAAAAAGAAGTATAAACAATAAAAAAATGTATATTAATATAACATTCAATTCCCATATATTTAAAAAAAATGCCAAATCATACAAATTGTTTCACCAATAACTATGTCCATGTTGTATTGGCACAAATTTCTCAAAAATATCTTTCATCTGGTACACAATGAAGGCATTATTCTATTGAACATTCGAATGTATTCATGTTTCTCTTTGATACTATGAAGTGTCTTAAAAAGGGGAATAAAACTTGTATACGCCAAGTATCTTGCTCTTATCATGTATATGCCTTTATCAATATATGGTTTGACTAACATTTGACGAATTGAGAAGTAGGATTTGATGTATCTATTGGTAGTGCATTTGACTCTCCGAATTCATCTCCATACTGGTACCACACATCGCTTAGCTTTTTCTCATAAAATCGTATTGTACTCCCTCCTTTGAATTTTGATTGCAAATGAAAATGAGACCTATCCCATGTGAATTTAAATTCCTTGATACCAATGTTTGATTTTTGAAGTACTTATCAAATGTACTTTTCAGTGACATTCAATGTCCATATTGCAACATCATAAATTTTTAAGCATTATTTCAATAATTATGACTAAAAAGGCCTAAAAAAAATAGGACATATCACCAAATTCCTAATATGATTTTCTTTGAATTTGACAAGTTGGTTCATCTCTAGTCACATGACGAGAACAATATTCCTTCCATTTCAAATTTCAACAACATCTTTCGACTAATATCAATTCCCATATTCACTGCAACCACATTATATCATTAACATAGCTCCACTTCATTACTTTTAAGGACATCAAAACATAATATTAAAAACATTTTAAAAAATCATGTAATTCCTATTTATTGTCAATTTTTTTAATTTGTATACAAAAGAAATTTTCCAAGGTAAATGACAGTTAAAATATATAATTACGGTGGCCCCATTCTAGTGAACAAATAAATGATACAATAATATATACACCAACCTAATTAATTTATTCTATTTTTATGGAATAAATCTTACATGAACACATAATATCACTAACTTTTCTAAAAAACATTAACATTTCATTTTACCATTGAAAGTAAGGTGTTTCTGAAATCAAGGATATGATTGAAAGTCTTTTGTATTGAAAGGGGACATTGCATACGTGGGAAGACTATTTGTATTTTATGACCTAACATGCTCACCACATGTAAGATTGACTACTTAGGTGAAATGGGGTCATTACTTTTAAGGACATCAAAACATAATATTAAAAGAATTTTAAAAAATCATGCAATTCCTATTTATTATCAAAAAAAATTCAAATTGTATGCAAAGGGAATTTTACAAGGTAAATGACAATTACAAAATATAATGATGATGGCTCCATTCTAGTGAACAAACAAATGATATGTCAATATATACATCAACCTAATAAATTTATTCTATTTTTATGGAATAAGTCTTACATGAACACATCATATCACTATTTTTTCTAAAAAAACACAAACTTTTCATTTTACCATTGGAAGTAAGGTGTTTGTGAGATCAAGGATATGCTTGAAATCCTTTTGCATTGAAAATGGGACATTGTATATGTGGGAAAACTATTTGTATTTTATGACCTAAAATTCTTACCACATGTAATATTAACTACTTAGGTGAAACGGGGTTGATTTATTTTATGAAATCCATGGCTAGGAAGGAGTTTATACCTATTGATGTAGATATTTTGAATTTTTCTCAAAATTGACCTCGTTTATATCTTTTTCCTATAGAGATCCCAATACACATATAAATATTTGCCTTTGTTTTTATTACACAAATTATTTTTTCAAGATTCATATTGGAACTTTATTTTCATAAATTCTAGTAGAACATGGTCAATTTATTGGTTAGTTTGAAGGCTCATAAAAAAAATCTCGGGTTGCATTAGTACAAATGGAATCTATTTTGGATTATAGAGGATTTGGACTTTGGCATCATTTGAGTGTGAAATATGTTGATAGATAATCTTGGTGGTAGAATAAGTATTGTCACCGAGGAGGAGATTTTATGGTGGAAGAATCAATATCATGGTATGAGGAGCTATCATGGAAAGAGGATATGCAGTAAAAATAACTAACCCATAAGGAAAGAATGTGTCAATGATAGAAAAATTTTATGGCTTATATTTGGTGAAGTTATTTTATTGAAAATGGTGTTCCATAAAACAATCACGTGAATTTCAATCACTTGGTTTAATTAGTTCACCAAAATAAATAAATGAAAAGCTAACCCTATGTTAACTTCAATTTATTTTTATTAATATGTTTTAAATTACTTGTTGGAATATCTAATTGAAGTTCCCTAATGAAACTACATACCTAAATAACTATTTAGGATTCAAACTCAACACATGAAGTGACACAACAAATTAGTATAAAATTCATCAAGAATGAAGGCATCTTATTGGAAGCTAATTTTAAGTTTCCTCTTAGGGACACCAAAGAAAGAGTTACCTAAGAGTGTTTTTCATGATATTTTTTTGTAATTTTAGGAAACATAGTGTGATGTTCAATTGTCCCAAAAAAAAGTATTTGACTTGAATTTTTCACCCATTAATGTCATTCCCATAAAATGGCACAGAAAATGTAATGAAAAAATGTGACACTATGATGAAAAAGAGACATGAAATATGATGTCCATGCTTGAATCGAATCTTGACTATTTTCCCAAATATTACACTACGCTATGATGTGAGAACATTGTATAATAATGGTGTGAAATGTGTTGAGGGTGCAATCGAAGTAAAGGTATGATTATCCAGATTGAGTCTATAACTTAAACATATATTATGATCTCATGAAAAACTGGAGGTAAAAATAATGTATCAACCTTACCTATAGTCTAAATCAAATATGACACATTTGATGTTTATAGATAGAAGTTTGTACACTAGTACTAATGGTATGATCCTTGGTATACCTAGTATTCTCCACCACAATGCTACCTGCACGATCCAATATCTCTACTCCGTTCATCAACTCATATTTTAGAGGATAATTTAAGACTTCAGAACTCTCCCATATTTACATTAATTTGACATGCATCCAATACACCAATTTAGTGTTGATATCATCTAAGTCAATGTAAAAAGATATTGTAGTTAATAAATCCTTTTCTGTCACCATATTCTTAGACTTAATACTCTCATAAATATGATATTATTAGAGTTAATACTCAAATAAATACTATATTATTAGACTTAATACTCCGATTAAAGCTTCCACCACTGCGTACAATACCTTTTCCCATAGGTTTCTCAATTATATAGTTTGAAATTCAAAGCCATGTGGAAAAATTATGTATATTTGAAATTGATAAGGATAAGAATCTTGCAAAGAAAACTCGTAACCAGATGCAATTTTTAAATTCATTACTACGTACAATATCATAATTTTTTGGATGGGTAAAAGTGCTTCAAGAAACATGCTCCTACAGAGAATAGTTCCCTTTAAAACTATGTAAGATATATGGCACAAATTAACGCTCACATTTGTAAGTTTTTTTTTCTTTTTTGAAATTGACATTATGCATTGCATTTGGTTTGTGTCCAACTACAGTTATAGTACACTTCACACAAAAAACAATTCAGTCCACAAAAGAAACCTTTGTGAAGAAACACATGGAAAAATTATGCAGATTTGAAATTGACAAAGATAAGAAGCCTATAAAGCTAAATCATTATCATATGCATTTTTTATATTGAATAGAAAATATGACTTGTATAAATGATTTTATTGTAGCCACCTTGAACTGTTACATGATTTGACTCGAACAAAAAAAAACCCCATCCACATGAGTTACAAGAAGAAAGCTCAAATTGAACATTGAAAAATTGTTGGAATGCGCTCCTTATCTTATTGGAGAGAATATGAGTTTAAAGGTACCAATCACAATATATTTATTAAAGAATCTTCCATAGATAAAAAAAATGATCTGGTTAATCCAGCTACCACACTACAATGTGTTTTGCATAAATATATCATTTTGAAATGGCATTAGTTGGATTATCAGTGGCCTTGTGTCAATTCATGCTTGTTGTCTTGATTAATTCCTTTGTTATTATAGTTCCCTATAATTCACATTCAAAATTGTTATAAAATGTGACAATTGAATAATTTAAAAAAATAATAAGAGGAAAAATGAAACAAAAGGCTATGTACTTGGTATGCTATCTTTTTTTCTTTCTATTTCCATCTCCAAACGTTTTTCAACAATGTCCACAATATATTGATTGTTGCATTGTTTCTCACAGTCAACATTTTTTGTTTTACAATGTCTATCAATAGTCAATGTAGTAAAAAAATTACCAATTAAGAAATCTAAACAACATAAATCAAAATAGAAACAACAAAGGAAGTTGACGGATATTGGATTTGACAATTGAATATATAAGAACATAAAAAGAGAAACAACCAATCAAATTATATACCTAGTAGGACATCTTATTCTCCTTCTATTTCCATCTCCAAATATTGTTTAACATTGTCCACAGTTGTTGTAAAGGAAAGTTTCCTATGGCTAGGGTTTAAGAGGCCATCGATGTATTGGGGTTGAAAGGTGGATGCAAATGGTTCTGCAAGTATATATAAGCAAGTTTCAGAGATTAGAATGGTTCATACCTTGACAAACGAAGGTTGATCCAAGAGACCTGCAAAATAAATTATACCTTCCTCAAACCAATATGACCACATATAAAGAAATGATAATCAAATAAACATGAAACAATGATCTGAATAACATCATCATATGATCATAAACAAAGATTCAATCATACATTGAACAATGATTTGGGAAGAAGAAGGACATCACATCTTTATTAATCTTGAAAACAAGTACAAATATACCTTCTCTTCAAGTTGGGCACTTCACGAAACCTTGATCTGGTTCTGTTGCTTCTCTTCTCCAAGGAACTCAGCCTCCAAGCTCTGCATCACAAGGGGATGATCACTAGGGCAAAGGTATGGGAAAAGAGAGTCCCAATTCCTCCAACATAATGATGCAAAGATTAAAGTCTCCTCTCATGGACATCCCTACCTCTACTTATATGCTTTATGAAGAGTTAGGGTCGAAGACAAAGTAGTTACAACTGAAGGAGTCAGTTGCATAACTACCCAAACTACCCGAATTTCAAAAAACGTATTTTTTTGACATTTTTGGGAAGAATACGCAGGTTGCCGAGACATCAGGCACGTATGCAGGAGGTATACATGGGTTGTAATGCAAAAAATTTGCATATTTAAGGTGTACGTGAGTATTATATATAACAAGTCGCATACATACGCAAGTTTCCTCAAGGAAACTCACGTATACATAAAAAAACGCTCATTTTAAGGGTAATTTTGGGAATTTTCAGACTTTGGTGTCTTCTGAAAAGTTTTAGCTGACTTAGAAACCTTTCCAATGATGCAGAGATGAGGTCAAAAAAAGTTCCAAAACTATAGATATGGTTCATCCAAGTTAGGTGTTTTTTCAGTGACTTTCATGAAGTGTCATCATGGAAGTGTCGACATGCGACGAAATCATGGGAAAGTGGTCACAGGCAGAGATGTGTCATTTTGAGCTATAACAACAGTATATTAAATTTTTTGTTGTTTCCCACAATTAACATTTTCTAGTTTACAATCTCCATAAGCAGTCAATGTAGTGAAAACATTACCAATTAAGAAATCTAAACAACATAAAATAAAAATATAAAGAAGAAAGAAAGTGTATAACCTATATTTTCCAAGAAGTTAATGTATCTTGGGGTTTTTAGCTGAAAATATTTTTGAAAATTCCACATGCTCATCCTTTGTGACTCTATTTGTAAAATGCATGCAACTATTATTCTCTATGTAGAACAAAACTTGATTAAACTTGTCCTGCATAAAGATAAATAATCACTTTTGCATCACTATATTATTGGTTCTTTTCCATTAAATCCACCCAAAAATCAGAATATCTCTCATTTTCATCAATTTTGTCTTCAAAAGTGTGAGTGTGTTTTGAAGCCTCAATGTTTTTTTAACTCTATGGTATAAAACTATATAGCAAAAAATTATCATGACTATAATAACTATTTTGTTTTTGATATTCATAAAGGCCATTAGTCATGTTTTAGTTGAACCTAAAGTTATTTATGGAATTTTCCAAAGTTTGGTGCACATCATTAAATGATCAAATTTATGGTAAGAGAACAATAGTAAAGTCATCGAACTCATTATTTTTGATAAAATCGAAACAATTCAAGATAATAACCCTTGTGGAAAGGTCCTTTTTTCAAATCCAATGTATCAAAAACAACAAGGTCAATCCATAGTGTTGGATGCAACTAATAGGGAAAAGAGTTCAAAAGTGTTGAAAAAATACTAGGTCCCAGAAAAAGACCAATAAATTCAAAATTGTTGTCAACTTGCTGAATGTTTGTTGATCCATTTATTGTTCTGTCAAAGACTCCACATGCTTGTTGATAAAGGGACTCTATTTTTGTATTTCGTGTTCCTTTTACATAAGTAGACCCTTCAACAATTTTGCAAAAAATGGAAATATGATATCATCAGTTTTATAATGCTTGAAAATATTGAATGTGGTAAGAGTCTTATCATTCAATTTCTCATTGTGACTTTGAAAATATTCAACCATTGCATCCAAGATTGTTTATTGGTTTTCAACTTAAAACAATAATATTTTAATTTTATGGAATTGGTTGGATGGTACAGTGGAATAGAAAACCAAACGGTTCCATCCATTATCTTATCTTCTATAGAAGCAATATTTTCATTGGTTAATCCTTAAAGGGGGAGAAGAGAAGTATCTGTCAAACTGTGTAGGCTATTTGTCTTATACTTTTCAAATTTAGGTTGGCTCAGAGAGCACTTCAATGTGCCTAGTTGACAACAATTAAAAACAATGTCCCATTTATCCCAAATAACACATGTTAGCTGTCATTGACTGCTCAATATTTTATAAGAAGGAAAGCTAACATATTTTATATTTCATATTGTTGTTAGAAGGAAGGATACCACCTGTTAGCTTTCATACACCATGCAATGTTCTTATTAGAAAGAAATCTAACATGCATTAGATTTCATGTTGTTGTTATAAGGAAAACTAACACAAGTTATATTTCATGTTGTTTTTAGAATGAAATCTAATTAGCTAAATCATAAACCGTGAAATGTTGTTGTTAGAAGGAAATCTAACACGTGTTAGCTTTGATGACAATGTGATTGTTCCATAAGTAAAACTACCATATGAAAGTTAATAAGCATTAGATTTGTTGATAATGTAATTGTGCTAGAAGGAAAACTACCAAATGAAATATAACATACGATAGATTTGATGGCAATGTGGTTGTGTTAGAAGGAAAAAGATCATATGAAACCTAAAACCCATTAGCTTTCATACACTGTGCAATGTTGTTTGAAGGAAACCTACCACACATTAGCTTTCATTTCCATGTGTTACTATATTAGAAGGAAAGCTAACATGCGTTATATTTCATATTGTTGTTATAAGGAAAAAATACCATACGGAATCTAACACATGTTGGATTTTATGACAATGTGATTGTGATAGAAGGAAAAGTACCATTTGAAAGAGAGCACGTGTTAGCTTTCATTCACCGTGCAATATTTTTGTTAGGAGGAAAACTAACATGCATTAGATTTCATGTTGTTGTTAGAAAAATAGATAACACACATAAGCTTTCATTCGTCATGCAATGTTGTTAGAAGTAAAGATAACATGCATTATATTTCATTCATGGTGTAGAAAGAAAACTACCATATGAAAGCTAACATGCGTTAATTTTGATGACAATGTCGTTGTGCTAGAAGGAAAAGTACCATATGAAATCTAACCAACACTAGCTTCCATCCATGCAATGTTTTTGTTATAAGGAAATACAACAAGCCTTAGATTTCATTCATCGTGGAATGTTGTTGTTAGAAACAAATATAAGATGCACTATATTTCCTTCATGGTGCTGGAATAAAAAATATTATATGAAATTTAACACACATTAGCTTTGATGACAATGTTGTTGTGCTAGAAATAAAGCTACCATTTGAAACTCATTGGATAGTAGAGATCATGGAGTTTGTACACTTGTGCACCTTACATCTTAAGCCCTAATGATATGAGCTACTTCACCATGATATAAATAGGACTTCTATGTTGGAATAAAGGGACAATACTAATTAATCTATAAAAATGCTACCTAAGTGTTCGAAGGATTACTTGGCTATGTCTTAATAGTTTCTTCAAAATATGAACTGCTTAGGTTTGCTAACCTTATCCAATCTTATGCAGGGTTTAAATCATCATTTTATTTCCCTTTACCAATAAGACTAGAATCTTTTGGATGAGTTGAGATTAATACGTGGCATAGGATGGAGGAACCCATCATTAGGGTGGTTAAGGTATCGCCAGAAATAATCAAATATAAAATCTTGTTGTTATATTTACATTATAAATATATAAATATTTATATTCTTCACATGTGTTCCCCAATCCGGTGTGCATTTATATCTACTTTAATGAATTGTGGATAGAATTGATTTTCCTGATTTCAATTGGAATTATTTTGTTTCAAGATCATATTATTCTTTTATATTCTTAATTGAGTTTGAAGAAGATTTTTTTCATAAACTTTGTGTATATTTGTAGAAGTAATTTGTGCTACAAACTTGTTATCTAAATTTCTCATAAAGATGTCGCACTCGTGGTATCCGTTTTTGTGCTTTGCACCCATCTAGATCATCTACCACCTTTTATGTATCCTCTCTCTATACCACTTCATATTCCATGGAAGAGGTGACGGAGAAAGTTGTTCACTCGAAATTGGAGATGATGTCGAACAAAAAGAGCTTCCTTGTTGAATGGTTTGATGGAAAAGGATATTCTCTAGGTTTTGGTGGCCACATGATTTCCATCCCTCTTACACCAACAAATGCTTCTCAAGCTCAAGCTCAGGCTCAAGCTCAAGCTCATGGGAATAGGATTGATAAGTTAAATCAAACACATGTTTTCAAAGATGATGGCTCTCCACACCCTCACGCAGATCGCTCCACTCAAAACATGGACATGGTCCACGTTCTATGCGATTTAATATTCTAAGAACGAAGCAATGTGGAGGAGATTATGGATAGGAAAATTTCTTCAATAATTTAGTTGCTCTTCGGTAAAGGTTGCATCTCTCCCAGTTTTGAAATTGTGAATCATGATATTATTATTCTGCGACATGTATTTAGTTATGTGTATTATGTTTATGGGTTTATGTTTTTGGTCCTTACAAGTTCATTTCTAGTTTTATCTTGAATTTCAATCTATAGGAGATTGTCTCAAAAGCCAGCTCTGTAAGCTCTTTTGTTTTTTGCAAGACTTCTAGTTTGGATTTTTGTCTAGTCATAGAGGAATCTGTTCTTACCTTATCAAAGGTGTCTACAAGAGCATGGTACAACCATGTACATTTTCAAATTTTGAGATAATATAATGTTCTCTTACTTACAACAAAAATGCTTACAAAGGTCAAGGGAATTGGTCATCTAGTTCTACTAGGTATCTTCCCCAATTATATATTTCAATTTCTATAGTATAACTTGATAATTTGAAAAAAAATTTAGTTATCTTTACTTTTTAGATCACTTACTTTTAATCATTAATAAATAATTTTTGTTTTATATGTAGATCATCCATAACCTAGATGCCTCTATTACATAGTTTAAGGCATAATCATATATATTGAATGCAAACCTTGCACTAATTTTTTATTGTTACATTCCATCTCAAATTACCATGACAACTTAAAATTAACCACTCCTATGTTGAAAATCATAACTATAAACTCATTGTGTTAAAAAGACTTTGAAGTTTGAATCTCTACCTATGCAAAGAAGGTTGACCCAATGAGATAGATGAATCAGTTTTCAATTTTAAGTGATTGTTCAAAGGTGTGTTTCCAATAGTTAAAATATGAGGAAGAACCATTAGGTTGGTGGCAAAGAAGGTGGAGTTTTCCGTGAGGTGTCTTTGATTAATAGTTTTTACCTATTACTAGAAGTTTATATATAGTCTAGATTTCAATTTTTTCACTTTAGATGCTTAATTATTTTTTAGAAAATTTGTCTAATAAGCTTAAGACTAACCAAACTAGATTTCAAGTTTTGCACTTCACAACATTTCTTAAATATTTGTTAAAAAATGTCTAAAAATTACTATCTTCTTTCTTGTCTAAAGGAGCAATGATTATTTTGTTTAAATACATTTTCATATTATATAATGGGAAACTCTCATTTTGATCTTTCATAATATTTCCCAAGTTATTGACAATGAAACTCTATATCTATTGTGCTTGAGAAGAAAATCTGCTACAAACCTATTGTATGCTAGAAAGTAGAAATATATATTTTTAGTACAAGGTAGTTCTACAATTTTAATGCTCTATGCTGTGCTCGATTATTCTCTTATTCATACTTTAATGTTAAATGGAACTCTTACTTTGTGGATTTTCATTCATGTTTTACCTTGTTTACAATATATATAATTTATAATTATTTAATTATAAATGATGTGCTAGATTTATTGGATTTTTCATTCAAATATTATCTACTCATGGATGTTTCTTTTGCTATAATATTATTTCCCTATGATGTACTAATTTTTTTGGTTTTTTAATTAATTAATCTATAATAAGTTACAAATGGTCTAAAAAATATTTAATATCGACTCTTATGTTGACTAACCCATATTTTGTTGTGTGGAGGATGTGATTTGTAAGATTTCAATCAGTTAGCAACTTTAGACATATCTACCTACTATAGTTAGACGTGTATATTATTTGGTTTTCATGCACCATTTAACAGTTATATTCATATAGTAAGGTTTTGAATATCATTACAAGGGGAGATATGCATTATAATTAGCGAAGCATGTGTTTATGATGCATAGCCATGTTCTTTGTAGCATGTGCCAATGTGTCTAAGAGACATATGGCATCAATAATGTGCACCCTTTCTTTAGGAACATGAAGAAATAAAAGGTAAACCCAAAATTTCCTTGATTTAATTGCATCATAATATTTACATTGAATGAATCTAAACTAAAAAGAATTGATTCTTAATTAATTGTGTTACCTTTTTTTCTTGGAATATATATAAAATATATATACTCACCATGTTTACAAATTTTGACAACCCACCTACATTCAAAGTAGAGGAAGGGACTTTGTGCCCAAATATTTTTGTTGGCTATGGATTGGTTGTGTTATACCTCTTTAGTTCATTATACATCCTTTTTATGCCATATTATACTCATAATAGTTAGGATTTATATAGTGAGGATATAAGAAGGAACACACTAGCATGCATGTAAAAATATACTCTTGTGGGTGTCCTCTATTCAAAGTCACTCTATTAGTGTGAATCCAATGGTCAAGCCTTTTATATGAGATAATGACATGCTGTAGGGGAATATCCACTCCTTATTTTACATGTTGGCCTTGAATTCCTTCCTTGGCCATCAAAGAACTTTTGAATGAAAAAACCTTCAATCATTAACTAGTTCGGTTTCCTAGGGGTGGTAGGTTTGGGTGGAACATCAAATAATAAGTTTGAGTCTCTTTCTCTTTGGTGTGGTTTACCTTTTGGAAAAAGTAAGATATCCGGTAGTTGATAATTGTTTGGGACACAATGATTATAATTCATTGTTTGTATTTGAATGTCTTTTCGATGGATGGTCCTCTATGTTGAACCATGGGGAGAGCGAGTTTGAAGAAGTTAAACTTATTCATGTCCTACATGCTATTAATGTAATTGTAACTTCGAAATGTATTCACTTGTATTTCTTATCTATTGTAACCCGATGTTTATTCTGGGATGTTCTTATGTCATGTCATGCCCCGATGTTCCGATTAGGAGAATCAATAATGTAAACAAGTCATGTCAAGTCATTATGGGTAACCCTCCTATAAGGGTTAAAGTCCCCGCAGTTCCAGGGCACTAGGGTTATTAGACTCTCCTAGAGAGGTCGGCCCTAGTAGGGTTTTAGTAATGCCGGGATTGGTATAAATAGAGAGTTGGACTCTCTATTTAGAAAACAACTCATACACACTCAAGTGTAACGCATAGTTGAGGAAGAGAAAGACACTGGGGCTAGAGGAAAGAGCTTGTTGCTGTTGGGAGATTGTCTTACTGTTTTTGGGTTTCACTTTTGTGCTGATTCTATCTCTGAGGAAGTTGCAGGGTTTTCTCCATTTATGGTTTCCCTGAGGAAAAACACTGTGTTCATTGTCTCTTGTGTTCGCTTGTTGTGCTTGTTGTTCTCTCAGTTAAAGATCCTAATGATATGCTAGCTTAATGTTGTAAAAACTAACATGGTATCAGAGCTAACCTGAGAAGAAGACACTGTGCAGCTATGGGAACTAGGGATTCCTATTTTGTGGATCTCTCTCCATAGATTTTCAGAAAAACTAAGGTGGAATAACTCTCCTCCCTAGGGCACATCTTTCTGTCGAAGTAGAATCCACTTTTGAGGTTTTTTAGTTTTGGACCCGACATTGCTGCCGAAAATTAGGGCTTTTCACAGAAGAGGAATTTTTCAGTGAGCCCAAGCCTGAATTGATCTCCTCCACAAAATCGAAGTTAGGGATCAATTTCAAAGCATTTGGTTGGATAGAACTCCAAAAAAGAAAAACCCTAATCTACTCCTGAACCAGTACTGCAGGATTTTAGCTTCAAATCCAGATCTGACATCTTGACCTGGTAAGATCTAAATATTTTGTATTTCCATTTGAGGTTCTCAGTTAAGATGTATCATCATACCAAGCTTAATGAAAAGCTTGAGGGAGTTGATAACTTCCGAGCCTGGAAGTATAGGATCTCCCTAGTCTTGGAAGAAAATGAGTTAGAGTCCTATATCCAGGAGGAGGTTCCAGTTCTAGAGGGAGATGAGGCCAAGGCCTTACATAAGAAGAAGTTGGTTATGGAAAAGAGGATCATTGTTGATTCTATGAAGGATCACCTCATTCCATAGGTGTCCTCCCTCAAGACACCCAAAGCCTTGTTTGATGCCCTAACCAAATTGTTTGAAGAGAAGAACATCAATCAGAAGATGAATCTAAGGAACTAGTTAAAGAATGTCAAGATCTAGAATGAGGAGACCATCCAGTCATACTTCACAAGGGTCTCCCAGATCAAAGAACAACTAGAAGCTGTAGATGAAGAAGTAGAGAATGCAGAAATTGTGATGACAACATTGAATGGCCTCCCTAGGTCATGGGATTCTTTCATCCGAGGAATCTATGCTAGAAAGAAGTTGGTCAAGTTTAGCAGACTGTGGGAAGAATGTTCTCAAGAAGAAGCTCAGATAGCTTCCCGAGAAGAGAAGATGGGAAGTGAAGATCAAGCTTTCACAATACACTCCAAGAAAGGAAGAAGGGAAAATCATCATCACCAAGGTAAGCTTCTCATCAGAAAAATAAATTTATGAGAAGGGATCCATCCAAACTCAGATGTTATACATGTGATGAAATAGGGCACTTTGCTAAAAATTGTCCCAAGAATAAGAATGGATCCAAGAAGAAGAAGAACTCCAAAAGAAGACATCATGCTCACACTGCTGAGGATGATGATCCTCCTAGGAAGAGAGTAAAACAAGAAAGTGAAGACTCTTTAAGTGAAGATGAATATGTTTTGATCTCTTCTCTCACAGGAACTGTCACTCATGGAAGCAAATATTGGCTTATTGATAGTGGGGTTTCCAAACACATGACAGGTTTCAAAGAATCCTTTGAGAAACTATCCGAACATAATTCACCTCATAAGGTGAAAATTAGGGATGACTACCAATATCCTATAAAAGGTAGTGGTGAATCCTCCTACAAGCTAAACTCTAGAAAGTCTATGAAAATGAAGGATGTTCTATTTGTACCATTAGTAAAGAAGAATCTTCTATCCATATCGGCACTGGATGCAAAAGGCACAAGGGTTACATTCATAGATGGTCAAGTCATCATGTGGCCAAGAGGAAAGACTATTAACGATGCAATAGTGATTGGAGAACAAGAAGGAGGTTTATATAAGCTGAAGGGCCATCTAGAACAAGCTATGGTCCATGACACAGTAGAGCCAAATGAACTATGGCATAGAAGGATTGCACATATGAATTACAGAGCACTACCACTTGCAAGCAAAGATGTTGAAGGTCTTCCAGAAATTCAAACAAAACATGAAGGGGTCTGCAAAGGATGTGCAAAGGGGAAGAATACAAAGAAGACATTTCAAAGTAGCGAAAGCAAGGCAAAAGGAATCTTGGAAATCATCCACTCCGATGTATGCAGACCAATGTCATCAAGCTTACTAAGCGGGTATGTATATTATGTTTATTTCATTGATGACTTTTCTAGGAAGACATGGATTTACTTCATGAAGAACAAAGATGAATTTTTCAGCAAATTCAAGGAATTCAAAGCCTTGATTGAAAACCACACAGAAAAGAATATCAAGACCTTTCGATTAGATAATGGCGGAGAATTCACATCAAATGAATTCAAAGACTTATGTAAAGAAACATGGATTAAGAGGGAGTTGTCCACTCCTTACAATCCACAACAGAATGGGGTTGCAGAAAGGAAGAATAGAACCATCATGAAAGTTGCAAGAGCAATGCTTCATGATCAGGATATTCCTATGCACCTATGGGCAGAAGCAGCCAAAACATCGGTGTATGTACAGAACCGTACTCCACACAGAGTACTTGAGAACAAGACTCCTGAAGAAGTCTTCCCCGGTAAGAAACCAGAAATCAGCCATCTCTGAATATTTGGCTGTCTAGTATACATACACATTCCAAAAGAGAAGAGAACAAAACTAGATCCTTCAAGAAAGAAGGGAATATTTGTGGGATACTCTGAAAGCTTGAAGGCTTACAGAGTATACTTCCCAGGATACAAGAAGATCGACATCAGCAGGGATGTAACATTTGATGAAGACACAGCTTACAACAAATCCAGAAAGAGATATACTGAAGAACCTGAAGAATCCGAAGCTCCCAGAATTCATGATACAACCATGAATGAAGAAATTCAAGAAGAAGATTGAGAATTTGAAGAACCACAAAGACCTATAGATCCACCTCAGGAAAAGAATCCTCATAAGAGGAAACCTGCTTGGGTACGTGAAATTATTTGAGGTACGGAAATATATGGGGCTCCAAAAGAGAATCACAGAGAAAGAAAGAGAACCAGATCTTGCTCTGGATATGTAGCCTTACTATGTGACTTTATCAAAGAAGAACCTTCCAGTTATGAAGAAGCGGCAGAATAGAAAGAATGGAAGGATGCGATGATCGAAGAATATCAATCAATCATGAAGAACAATGTTTGGGATGTTGTCCCAAGACCAGAAGGGAAGTCAATTGTAACTTCCAAATGGATCTACAAGATCAAGCATGTTGCGGATGGTAGCATAGAGAAATATAAGGCAAGATTTGTGGCTCATGGCTTCTCATAGAAGGAAGGAATAGATTATGAAGAAACCTTTGCTCCTGTAGCCAGATACACTTCCATGAGATCAGTACTTGCTTTGGCTGCAGTAATGAAATGGAAGATACACCAAATGGATGTCAAGATTGCTTTCTTGAATGGTGTAGTAGAAGAAAAAGTGTATGTAGAACAACCACTTGGGTTTGAGACACATGACATGAAGTCTCATGTGTGCAGACTGAAGAAAGCTATGTATGGTTTGAAACAGGCACCTAGGACATGGTACGATAGAATTGACAGCTTTCTATCTAGCTTGGGCTTTACCAAGCGTAAAGCAGATTCCAACCTTTACTACAAGGTTGAAGATGGCAACCTCGTGATGCTTCTACTGTATGTAGATGATCTATTTGTGATAGGTATGGATGGGTTGATTGATAATACGAAGAGAAATCTTGCTGCCGAGTTCAAAATGAAGGACTTGGGTATGATGCACTATTTTCTAGGTATGGAGGTGTGGTAGAGTTCGGATGGAATATTCCTTGGACAAGGGAAGTATGTAGTACAGATCCTGAAGAGGTTTGGGATGATGGACTGCAAGGCTATGGCCACACCTATGGCATCAAACCTGAAGCTATTAAGTGATGCTTCATTCGAGTTAGTTGATGCTATGATGTATTGTTAGATGATTGGGTCCTTGATGTACCTAACGAACATGAGACTAGACAGTTGCTTTGCTGTGAACACCTTGAGCCAGTTCTTGATAGATCTGAGAAATGTTCACTGGATTGTTGCAAAGCATATTCTTAGGTACCTGAGGGGTACAATTGATTATGGGCTCAAGTACGAGGTGAGTCAGAAGATTAACCTAGAGGGTTATGTTGATTTGGATTGGGCAGGAAGTGCCATCAATAGGAAGATCACTTCAGGGTGTTTCTTCAGTCTGGGATCAGGTGTGATCTCTTGGTTTAGCAAGAAACAATCCTGTGTGGCACTGAGTATAGTTGAAGTAGAGTATGTCGCAGCTTGTTCAGCTAGTTGTGAGGCAGTATGGCTGTGGAAGCTATTGTCTGATTTATTTGATCTTCAGATGGATGCTACTTGTATACATTGTGACATCCAGAGTTGCGTGAAGTTGTCAGAGAATCCAGTGTTCCATGACAAGTCGAAGCATATTGAGATCAAGTATCACTATATCAGGGATATGGTGCTGAGGGGAGCAGTGAAGCTCCAATATGTTGCGACAGAGGAACAGATAGCTGATGTGTTGACAAAGCCATTGGTAAGGGTGAAGTTCGAGTACTTCAGGGAGAAGCTTGGTGTTCTCCAGATCGAGGTTTCCTCCAAGGGAAAGTGATGAGTCCCATAGCCATTCTGACAAGTAGGTCAGATGTAAGGGCAGAGCCAGTTTGTCATGGTGAGAGGATTGGTTCCTTCCATGTTAGATATGAGTGCTGAATTCCATTCTAGGAATGGAGGTACCCGGTTAGTTACTAGGAACACTCAGTCTAGGACTGAGAGAGCCATTTTGACGAGTAGGTCAGATATAAGGGCTGAGCCATTTTGTCATGGTTAAAGGATTAGGTTCCTCCCATGTCAGATGTGAGTGCTGGCCATTCTGTCGAGTAGGACAGATGTAAGGGCAACTGCCATTCTCCTAGAGAATGGACCCGCCTGGTCAGTTACCAGGTATCTCAGTCTGGGATTGGGGGGCATTCTGATGAGGGTGTAGGATTTGGTTCCTACCAGGTCAGATGTGAGTGCATGCCTTTTCAAACATACAGATGGATTGGTTCCTTATATGTGTCGGATGTAAGTGCAGAGCCTTTCTTCGATCATGTGTTGATCAGATATAAGTGCTGAGCCTTTCTTCGATCATGTGTTGATCAGATATAAGTGTTATTCCTTTCTTCGATCATTGGTTGATCAGATATAAATGCAGGAGCCTTTTGGCATGGAGGATTGGTTCCTCGCATGGCCAAGTGTAAGTGTTGGGCCTTTCTTCGATCATTGGTTAATCAGATGTAAGTGCTGGGCCTTTCTGACAGGGTTGTGGGCTTTGTTACCACATGGTCAGATGTGAGTGCTGGGCGTGCCTTTCTGATATGATTATAGGTTAGTTCCTACATGATCAGATGTAAGTGCTGGGAGAATACGTACATGGTGGCTAGGCCTACATCCAGCATGAAAAAGGGCTGGCTTTGTAGAACTTCCTGTGACGAGAAGAATCATGAGATAGCACCTGTGAATATTCAGTATTGATTATCCAGCAGAGATGATCCAGATTGAGTGATGATCCAGATCCAGAGATGATGCTCCATAGATGATCCAGATCCAGGAATGATGCTACAAAGATGATCCAGTGGTGATGATCCAGATCCAGAGATGAAGATGACTTGAAGACAAAGAATACTTGAAGACGATGATGACTCGAAGATGCAGATGACAAGAAGACCCAGAGAAGAAGACCAGTGATGAAAATTGTGTCGAGAGAATACCTTCCTAGTTAAGAGGGAGTGTTAATGTAATTGTAACTTCAGAATGTATTCACTTGTATTTCTTATCTATTGTAACCCGATGTTTATTCTGGGATGTTCTTATGTCATGTCATGCCCCGATGTTCTGATCGGGAGAATCAATAATGTAAACAAATCATGTCAAGTCATTATGGGTAACCCTCCTATTGTTTAAGGGTTAAAGTCCCCGCAGTTCCGGGGCACTAGGGTTATTAGACTCTCCTAGAGAGGTCGACACTGGTAATGTTTTAGTCATGTTAGGATTAGTATAAATGGAGAGTTGGACTCTCTATTTGGAAAACAACTCATACACACTCAAGTGCAGTGCATAGTTGAGGAAGAGAAAGACATTGGGACTAGAGGAAAGAGTTTGCTGCTATTGGGAGATTGTCTTACTATTTTTGGGTTTCACTTTGGTGCTGATTCTATCTCTGAGGAAGTTGCGGGGTTTTCTCCATTTATGGTTTCCCCAAGGAAAAGCACTGTGTTCATTGTCTCTTGTGTTTGATTGCTATGCTTGTTGTTCTCTCAGTTAAAGATCCTAATGATATGCTAGCTTAATGTTGTAAAAACTAACACATGCATCCAACAAATTGGAAAATATACAAGCCAACATAGGATTATTTGTTAACGCATGGAACAATGGAAATAAATGGGAAGGTGGTAGGAAATCTTAAGATTCCATAGCATTCATGTATCTCTCCAAGAACAACTAACATTCATAGACATTGTCTCATTTGTAGTGAATATTTTTCTCAATCAAGTTGGTATTAGGTTTTCAAGTTACTTAGTCTCTTTAATCACTATGTACCAAGTATTTTTCCTTCACGTAAATCCATGCATTCCTCTTACAATGACCTTCCCTTCGACAATCCTTACACTCATGTCACATACTTAGGTTTCTTGAATTGATTACATGGAAAACATGAAAGAGCATGCATGATGTTTTTTCAATAGGATCTTTCCACGTTTCCCATGTGCCAAGGACTTGGTGGTTTAATATGAGTTGATTTATGTCTTTCCCTCATACTACTTGAATCTAAAATTTTCATGTCTTCATATATTTTTTTGTGTGATTTATATTAAAAGTCCATTTTGATGATGTGCGCTAGATGGTGGGGAACAATGTTTCCTTGCAAATAAAAATACTACCACAATGTTTTGAAGTTTTGAAACTATATTAATTTTTTGAAGGTTGTGTTTGTGCTAAAATATAAGAGCATACTTTACATGGTTTAACCTTATTTACAAATCGGAATTCAATTTTGTGTTACAGAATCGAAAAGAGTTACAATGGAAAATATAATTTTGACAATAGGAGACTATGTTGGCCTCCTAATTAATGGTAAAGTTATTGGGCTAGGAAGGGTTGATTCTAGAGACACTGAAATAATTATAGTGAAGAAAGGGTTAATGTAGGCTATGTTACATGGTTTTGATAATTGATATCACTCAGCCACATTTGATAGTGGAAGATGTTGATGAAGGGGACAAACATCCATAGAAGATCACATATTTGAGGCACAATAGAGGTAAATGAAAATATTCAAGCATATGTTAAGTGTTATTGATATTACATTGAATGTGTTTTTTGAGTAAATACTAAGATTCTTTAATTTGATGTACAAGTGCAAATGTCTCTTCTGCAATTTCTATTGGAGACAAGGTAGAACCTATACAACATGGAGTGAAGGTCGGTGAGAGCTCCATATTCAATACAAATATTGGGAATAAGGTGCATGGAAGGATGGTAAAGCAAGGATGCATAGTGGTTAAAATTGAGAAGGTGTTAAAACACGATTCTCTTCTACCAAATCCAACAAGATTTGAGAATACACTATGGGGTGCATTGAAATCTTATGAGATTTGGGAAGAATTAGATTTGGAACCACATTGTCATGATCATCCCATAAATATTCTCCAAGATAGGGTTACATTAAAATGTAAAAAGGTTTCTCTTACACATGAATTCATAGGAACAAGCATGTGCATTTCGAAATGGATCATAGTTTATGTTTGTGAGGATGACATGGTTGAGGGTGAAACTTTAGGTGAAATGTAATTTGGTGTTTTTGTGGAAGACATAGATGGAAATTATGAAAGATATAGAATTTGGGATAATTCTATACATTGTTTGGTTAGGTGTCCAATAAATAAGTTGGTGGACTATGAATGTGAGATTTTAAGGGTGAAGGAAAATTTCAAGGAGCTACCCAAGCAAATGGTTGTATGGGATATTATAAAGGACATGAGTCCATCAAATAAATGGGATTGGGTTATTTATAATGATAAAAATTCAAAACTCTATTGATTTGCATGTAACAAGGCCATATAAAAGAAATTAATGAGTTATTGCTACAAAAAAAGTGCCAAAATGTCCAATACAAATAGATGAAGAGAAAGAAATATGACTTTTGGTAACAGATGAATGTTGTAAGCAAGATTGTCTTCAGGATGTGGATAGGAAATCCATTTCGGATGCTAAAACAGGTATGCAACACATAAGTAAAATTGGTATTAGATAATTTGTCTCAAACACATTCTCTTCAAACACAATCATGTCAGAAAGCCATGGCCATGGCGTACCTCCTATTGTTAGGAAAGTAAAGGACATGAGATTTAATGGAAATATTATTTGTAAGAAAGCATGGTATAGCATACACAAGATTCCTCAAAGAACCTTCTATAAATACCAACAATATTTCCAACATGAACACATCAAATACATTCATGGTTATACGAACAAATGCAAATCACATGCACATACTATGTCAGCCATAGAAATATTACATAGAATTGTCATGGATAATTTAGATTTTTCACCAAACCAAACACATCAAGCTGGAAGAGATGGAACCTATACTCCTTTAAGATTGCTTCCTTCAACTTATACACAAATTTATTCATTAAAGGATATAAATGAGGCTCTTCAAAAGCTCAATCATCCATCAATATCACAACCAACAACGAGAAAGATCTGGAATACTTATTTTTGAGAGGTGGAATTCTCAAAGAACACCAAATTTAGTAAATATAGTGAATGTATCGTGTTGAAATCATACATGAAATTAGTGACTACAAAAGCGTTGGAAGAAAATCCACGAGGTAGACTAAACAAGCATAACAAGACTGTTGTGCGTGGAATATATTGCTACTCTGCACACAAAATTATGTCAGAGTGGTTTCGAAGGGAGTATTTGAGCATTATCCATTATAAAATGGACAAAAAAAATACTTCAATCCCAATATTACATGTCAAATAAAAATCCATTTCAGGAACACGCTTGGGGTTTTCATTGACAAGTATGCCAACACATGGGAATAACAAAAGAGGTTTTGGTTATTTCTCCATACCATTTGTACACAGGGGATCACAATTTACCAATACATCTCTTTAAAAGTGTTTGATAGACCTTGAAGTCCCACACCTTGATATGTATGGTGATATCCTTTATGAGAGTGGAAGTTCAAGAAACCCACTTTCAAATGCATTACTTGAAACCTCTATTTGCTCAAAATGTAGAGTTTACAAGGATAATTTTATATCTAATGGAAGATAAAAAACTTAGAATGTTGATTTCAAACCTCTTCCTACATATTTGTTGTTACAGTTGGACATTGCAGTAAGTGATAATAACAATCGTTATGTTTTAATGTTCTTGTCACTATTAACTACACTTGGTGTCTTCATCACTACTGACGTTGGGTTCTTGCTTGTGGGTCACATCCATGAAGACATAGATGTAACCTATGGAAGAATGTCTTCCAACTTGAAAAGTAAAGATATATATTCTTTACCTGGAATGATGGATACATATAGCACAATACAATAAAAATGAGTGTTTCCACCTACACTTATTGGCAATGTGTGTGAATTTAAAAGTTTCATTAATGAATACATCAAGGAGGGAAAATATGCACTAGTTGGACATCTTAATATCTAGTAATTCCAATTTCTTGTACTCAATGGTGTTCCAGTGATGAGGTATCAAGAATCAATTAGAGATATTGTGTGGTTAGAACCAGTTGTGTTATGCAATATAGTTGATGAAGGTCGACCTAAAATACCCACAGGTAAGCCATATTTCTTAGGTCACAAAGACAATGATGTCTATTTAAAATAACTAAATGAGGGAATAAGATAATACAAAAAAGTGTGGAAATACACTACTGGTAATGATAATTCGCCAATTGTAACAAAGGAATGAAAAATAAAGTAGAGTATTGGGAAAGACTTTTTGATGACTTATATGATATCCACAATGATCATATAATAGTAGATGGAAGTGATTTATCTTCTTGTTGATTGTACAACATCAGGAGTCAGTCTCGGAACTTATGCTGTATCAAGTCTTATCTATGTCCTCATGTGTTGAGGTGGGATGCTAGTACTGTGATCTTGTGTTGTATCAAGACTATATACTTGTGGTGTATGAAGTCTGGACTTGTGTCGTGTCAAGTAAATGATTCTTATAGACGGTACCCTACACTAATACATTTGGGCAGAATTTTCCACGAAATACTTCCACGTTTTGAACATTCGTGCATTAATACTTCATTTTTTTTATCATGGCAATATCGACGTTTTTAATTTTCAACGAATATTTGTCTCTATATCGACGATATATGGCTATCTTTGCACACCCCTGAAACCAATGCCAGTTGTCAAAGGCTGTTTACGCGGGATTCAAGTTGCAATGGCATTAATAATTATCCTTACTGAGTTAGAGCAGGCTTCTCTTTTTGCTGAAGCTTCACAACGTCTCTACTCAGATTTAAAATTTTATTTTGTGTTACAAATCTATTGGGTCTGGGTGAAGGGGTACCCTATTTAAAAATGATCAACAAGTTGCATCAGCTGCTTCCTAGTCCCTCTTTGACAAGCACATAGAGTGTTTGTGGAGTCTCTAGGCTAAAAACTCAATCCTTCCATAATTGAAAGCGTAATGTGAGAATGTGCATGGAATCGTCCATCCGTTGTACCGCTTGACTCATGCATTTTTGACACATTTTCTATAGTTGCGAATGATTGAGCGCGGATTGAGCTTGGATTTCTTTATCAACCATATCCAAAACTAGAGAGATTAGTTATACTTTGCAACAATCATCTGGCTGTAAATTCATAAAAGAAAAGCATTCATCCCTTTTTAACGGATACAAACTAACATTGAGGCTGAAAATAATAGTTGTATTCTTCGGTTCATGTACCTTACAAATGAATTTAACAACCTTGCAACTCCCTCCTTTTATTTAAACCAGAGTAATTCCAACAAGAGGTTCCAGTCAACAATGACTCTAGCCAATTCATTTTTTTATTGACCCGATGCTCCACTAAGCTATTGTTCGTTGACACAGTGTTAATCGCTTTCCAAAGTAGAAGGACAACTTTCATTTGGACCATTTGGGCCACCTAGTGTTCCAATGCCCAAACTATCAAGGTCTCATTGTGAGTAAATCAAAGGACACTGCACAACACTTGTTGGCATCAATGAAAACTTCAGTATTTTAGACACAATGCTCACTAAGAGTGGTGGGGGGGGTGAATCAGTGAGCTAAGGATTCAACTCAATTTCAACTTTTTCTACCAATCTTATATCATTATTTCACAATTGCTTCAACAACATATTTGTCAAAGAATGGTATCAACTAGGCACATGTCATTCATCAATTAAACACATCACTATCAAGACATTGCACAAGGGACACAAGATATAGTTTTGTAATATTTATATGAGTGGAGACTTCAATTTCCAATATGGGATACAACCCATAATATGACACCACACACTAGAATGGTTCAACCAACTACAACTGATTGGGATGCTACAACATCCAAACAAGCTTCAACTTGTCAAAAGACCAATAATTCTTTCCCCAACTCCACCCAACCTCCCTATACAAATTTCAGATTACAAATTACAATTGATACATCACACTCTTCCAAAGTTTGCCACATGCACACACATCAAAAATACCAATCAGCAAGCCTTCATTTTGTACTCAACAATTCATTCAACATACAACATACTGCAGACCTGTCTCAACTATATCAATACACCATTAGTATCTTGTCTTCAATACTATCCACATTAGCATATAGGATTCCAAACTATTTAATTCAACACTTAGACAAAATTGTTTTTAACTTGTAAAAACAATTTTTTCTTCTTCTTTGGCAGATTGACTTCTCCCTCATGTGATCACCATAAGGAAACCTACAAGCATGGCTAGATAGCCATTTCAACAATGAACAAGACCATATCACAAGATAAATTTTTTGACACACACACAACCTCTGGAAAGCATTTCAAAATAGCTTCTCAACCTCTTTTGAACATCAAAACATATTTCTTCCGATTTTGGCAGACTCCTATTTCACACGTGTGAACACTCTATGGAGACCCGAAGTCATGAGTAGATGGAAAAATTACCAAAGAATGGATCCATGAAATTTGATAAATTTACTTGCACAAAGACAGCCCTTGGAGGGCATTTCCAACCGACCTCTCAAACTCCCGTTTTTAACACTAGGTCAAATTTCTTTTGTTCTCACTATTCAAAATATTATTTTTCCTATTTTTGGCAGATTGATATTTTGCATATGAGACCATGTTAAGACAACCTGAAGGTATGGATGGATAGTCCATTCACCAAGGAAAATTTCTATGCTACCTGATGAATTTTATCATCAAAATAACCCCTCTTTGTGGGCATTTCAAAATGCTTTTTCAATTTCCCGAATCTAACACAACCAATTTTCTTGTGTTCTTAAAATGCAAAATAATATTTTTCTGACTTTTGGAAGATTTATATCTTTGTCATAAAACACTCCATAGGATAAGTGAGACCATGGTGAGATGCACCCATCCAGAAGCTATATCCTAGTGCTTTCATATTATTTTTCTCATGATCCTATGAGATAGGGCAGGCATTTCCCTCAGGCCCTTGAGGCAGTTTTTCCAATACTGGAATAGTGCAAAACAAGCCGAAACTCTGTTTTGGCAGACCATTATCTTTGTCATAAAACATCTTCTTTGATAACTGAGACCACGGTGATATATCCTCATCAACAAGCTGTAGGATGATAGCTTCAGATAATTTTTGTCATACACCTATAAGGTACAACAGGCATTTTCCCAAGGCCACATGAGCCAGTTTTTCCAACACACAATTTTCTTAGTATGGTCCAATCTGCCTAAAACACTATTTTTGCAGGTTCATAACTTCTTCCTCAGATACTTACAAGACAATATGAAGACATGGTCAGGTAGGAAAAATATCAATCTACAAGACCCCCATATGGTGTGGGCATTTTCTTCAACACGCAATTTCACAGGAAGTGTTTGATGAGTATAGGCACTTTCTGCCTAAGAACCATAGTTATAGAACTACAGACAAAGAAAAATTCAATGGTAAATAAGAGAATGGAAAAAAACACAAAGAATGACACCTCACCTATGGAATTTGGAATATAATAGAAATCGTCAAGGTATGCCAAATTATTTATGTATTGTTGGAATATTGGTCAATACTTAGCCAAATTTCTGAATATGCAAAACAATATTTTTCCTACTTTGGCAGATTGATTTCTTGCACATGTGACCATCATAAGGAAAACTGAAAGCATGGGTGGATAACCACTTCAACAAGGAATAGATCTATGTCACCCTATGAATTTTATTAGCACAAGGACACTGTTGAGTATGGTTGTCATTGATGTTAAAGGAGGTCATTAATGACAAAAGAAGTGTTGATATGGCATGTGTGATGAGGTTGAAAAACACATGTTGGTGTCCTAATGTCTCATGATGTCATTGTTACATTCTGGTAGTAGTTGGTAACAGTATGATAATTTGGGGATTTTGACTAAGTGTTGAAAAACTGCCCTAAAGCAAGTGCCTTATGAAAATGAACAACATAATTCATAAGAAGAAGAAAATGCCTCCATGACCTGCCATCCCATATTTTGTTGATATATCTATCTGACCATGGCCCCGGTTCTCAAAAAAACTCCTTGAAGAAGAAGATACAGGTCTCCCAAAAGAAGGATTTTTGGTCAAATTAGTCAAAATTGCTCTAGGGAAATGCCTGCCATAATTTGTGGGTTGAATAAAATGACCGCACCACATGGTAATCCTATAGGTGTATGTTTTTTCTACCTAACCATGTTCTCACATTGGTTTTATAAATCTTGAGGAAGAATATATGGATCTGCCAAAACAGGGTTTCAAGCCGTCTTACACCAAAGTTCAGTAAAATGCCTGCCTAGGGAAAATGAAGATGAGGCTAGGAGTGAAAATAGAATAGATGTGCTCAGTAAGATGTAATACATCATCTAGTAGCATTATTTCATGTTTTGGGTGAAATGAAAAATCCACCTTAGGTTTTGGACAAATTGTCCAAGTATGGAATTATTGGTAAAATATGCCTAAGTGGCCTCAAGGAAATGCACGACACCACTCATAGGATGATGAGAAAAATTATATGAAAGTGAAAGAATCTATTATGTTTGTTGGTGCATCCAACCATGGTTTCATATTTCCCAAAGAGAATCCGAGGAGGAATATATCAATATGCCAAAAGTGCCTCTCACCTTCATTTGCACTATCCCACTAAAATGCCCGCAAAGGTTAGATGATGAGGTTGCAGGAGAGAAGATTGGCATGGTTGAGTCAGTATGATGTTCCTCACATTTTGGATGTCTCACTCTCCAAGTTTGATGAAAAAAAATCACCTTGGTGACATAGGGTTTGAAGAGATTTGTCCAAGTGTCAATAAGTAGTTTGGAAGACCACTTTCAAATGCCTGCCAGATGTTGGGTGTATGTCAATAGGTTCATCAATTGGCATGGATTTATTATTTGTTGAAATGACTATCCATCCATACTTTTAGGCTGACTTACAATGGTCACATATGCAAAATATCAATCTGCGAAAAGTAGGAAAAATACTATTTTGCATATTGAGAAACACAAGAAAATTGCCCAAGTGTTGAAAATAGGATTTTGAGAGGTCGTTTGGAAATTCCTGCCAAGGTATGTCCTTGTGAAAATAAATTTATCAAATGTCATGGATAAAAGGCCACCTGTACCAGTTTTCCAACACTTATCCATGTCCAAGAATTTCTCCAAGGTTTATCCTGAAACCCTATTTTGGCAGACTTATAACTTTCTCCTCAGAAAGGGTTAAGGCAAACTGAGACCATGGATAGATAGCCAGTTCAACAAGATATAGCCTGATATGGTGGTGTGGTAATTCTATTAAAACCATGAATTATGGCCGGCATTCTCTTAGAGTAGTTTTGACCACTTTTTCATACTTAGTAAATTTCCAAAGTTTCACAAAGTTGCCATATTTTTCTAGAATGAGGTCAGATTACAACACTGACTTCCTGATAGCACCAGAACACCATTAGGTTGTCTTTCCAGCCTCACCATACATGCCACATCATAATACTTTCCATGTCATTACTTCCTTTATCATTCCTTTTTCTTTCATTGAGTTTACCCTTCCATCATGTCTTTGGTTATTCTTTTGTCATTCACTGAACTCCTTTGACATCAATGAAAATCACATTTAACTTGTGTCATATATTATATAGATCTTTGTTTTTTTAAGTGAATTATGTTCAATGCGGTATGTACCTATATTGATTAATTAGTGTTAATTTGATTTTGTTGATGTTTCATAAATGTTGTTAAGGCACGAATGGGCTTCCACGAGGAATGAAAATTTACCCGATGCAGTTCAGTAGGTTGCACTATTTTATTAATTTTATTCTCTTATTTGGAAATAAATAATAATTATGTGTTTTTTGATACAGTATGTTCTACCTTGTTCTCTCCTAGACAACTTTGACAACAACATAAAACAAATTATTTATGTTCTTGGAAAGAGAGACAATTCAAATTTGTCTTCTGCTCAAGAGGATGGATTACAACCATCTCTGAAACATGTTAGACATGTATAAATGAATGTATATATGTATTTATCAACAGTTAATGAAAAAAATATTTGTATGATGGAGTTTTGTATTTATTGGCATATAATGAAAAATGCTTTTTAGTTGGCATATCACTCTACACATGTATTTATCGAAAGTTAATGATTTTTTGTTGTTTTTGTATGATGGAGTTTTGTATTTATCGGCATATAAGATAAAATTACAGGGAAATCATCTCTGAATCCGATGTTTTCAGTGATCAATATGAGACTGCTTGTAGGTTGTGAAAGAAAGCATCAATCTCTTCGAAATAAATTAAATTTATGTATGTTAATTAAATGATAAACTCTGTTTTGTTTAGTCTCTTATTAATTTCATATTTTTTTAATTAACTAGTTGAGCAATCTCTATTTAAATCTCTGGCTTGTGCGGGCATCTGAAAAACTTTTTTATTATATATTTTTAAGCTATGTGCGGGCAAAATCATATGCTGTGTGAACATGATTTTTTTTCAACATGGAAGGTTCATTTTTCATTGATCTGACCTCCATAGGGAAAAATGAAACCGTGAATGGATAAACACTTCAACAAGGAAAAAATACATGCAATTTGACGAATTAATTGACACACACACATCATCTAGTGGGAATTTGAAAATAGCATTTTAAACTACAGATTTACCACTTGGACAAAATTATAAAACCCTAAGTCAACATGAGGGATTTTTATTTTCACCAAATCCTGAACCAATGATACCATATGATGTAGTACATCCCATTCAACAAAACCAAACTGATTTCCCCTTCAGACTCATATTATTTTGAGTCAAGCGGGCATTTTACTGGGCTGGAGAAAAACAAGCCAGAGGGCACTTTTGGCATACTAGTTACTTCATATTCAGAGAGTTTTGGACAAAATAATGATGGGGTTAGATGCACCAATAAACACTCTAGAGACCCATACGCTCAAAACAATTTAATTCATTAACTATTGGAAATGGTAGGCATTTTACTGAGGTCACTTACACATTTTTACCAGAATTATTATCAAGCCGCAGGTCAACATGATGAGATTTTTATTTTCATCCAATTTGAGGTGTGAGACACCCAATCGATAGAGGCCAACATGGTGATTCCATCAGGACCACTTTCATCCTCTGAAGCTTCTTTGTCTCTCCTCAGCGGGCATTTTCTTCTTCTAATGAATTATTGTGGACATTTTCATAACGCAGCTGCTTTAGGGCAGTTTTTCATCACTTAGTCAAATTCCCAAAATTATCATACTCATGCAAAACCACTATAAGAACGTAACAAAGACATCATGAGACATTAGGACACCATCATGTGTCTTTCCAACCTCAACACATCATGAGACTCATATTTTTGTCATCTGTCCATCACTAATCAAACTGAAGGTATGGCTAGATAGCTAGTCCACTAGACAACAATACCATGTCACCCTTAGAATTTACTGAGGCAACCTGACCCTCTGGCGGGAATATCAAAATAGTTTCTTCACTTCTTTTGAGCATCAAAACATATTTCTTCCTATTTTGGCAGACTCCTATTTAACATGTGTGAACACCCTATAGAGACCTGAAGTCATGAGCAGATGGAAAACTTACCAAAGAATGGATCCATTAAATTATATGAATTTACTTGGACAAAGATAGCCCTTGGCGGTCATTTCCAACTGACCTCTCAAACTCCTGTTCTTAACACTTAGTCAATTTCTTCATACTTTTGAATATGCAAAAAAGTTTTTCTTCTATTTTGGCAGATTGCTATTTTCCTCTTTTGGTCACCATAAGAAAAAATAAGAACATTGAAAGATAGCCACTTCATCAAATAACAACCCCATACCCTTAGATAAATTTATCATCATCAGGACAATCTCTAGCGGGCATTTTCGTGAAGCCACTTAGGCAGTTTTGCCAGTACTAGAATAGTGCAAATATGGCTGGGAGGCACTTTTGGTAGGTTGACAATCTTCCTCCTTAGATAATCTCTGGTGAGGCAAGTGACATGGTTGTATGCTCCATACAACACTCAAGAGACTCACATTCTCAATACGTTTTTCACATCATCCTATGAGGCATGGCAGGCATTTCCTTAAGGCCACTTCGGAATATTTTCAATTTGGCCTAATCTACCTAAAACACCCTTTTGGTAGGTCCATAACTGTTTCTTCATCCACTTCCAATTCAATCTGAAGACATGGTCAGGTATCCCAAAGACCAATCTACAAGACCCCCATGTTCTGCAGACATTTACTCTAACCCATAATTTAGGGCGAGCATCTTTATGAGGCTACTTAGCCATTTTTGAATCCATCAATGAAACACCCTGTATCTTTCTCCTAAATAAATATTAAAGCAAAATCAAATCATGAATAGGTATCGCAATAAACTAGCCATAAGACAGTACCGTGGTGCGGACATTCTTTTCAAACCATGAATTGTGGCAGGCATTCTCTTAAGGCTGTTGGGACCAATTCTTCCTTAAATATATGCTATAGTTTGGTGAGGAAAGTGACATGGTTGTATGCTCCATACAACACTCTAGAGACTCACATTATCAATACATTTTTCACATCATCCTATGAGGCATGGAAGGCATTTCCTTAAGCCCACTTGGGCAGATTTAACACCAATTCCATACTTAGACAAATTCTGGTCTAATCTGCCTAAAACGCCCTTTTGATAGGTCCATAACTATTTCTTCATCCACTTCCAATACAATATGAAGACATGGTGAGGTAGGACGAAGACCAATCTACAAGACCCCCATGTGCTGCAGGCATTTACTCTAACCCATAATTTAGGGCGGGCATTGTTCTGAGGCTACTTAGCCATTTTTGCATCCACCAGTGAAACACCCTGTTTTGGAAGGCCTGTATCTTTCTCCTCAAGAAATATTAAAGAAAAATCAAATCATGAATAGGTATCCAAACCAACTAGCCATAGGACGATACCATGGTGTGGGAATTCTTCTCAAACCATGAATTGTGGCGGGCATTCTCTAAAGGCTGCTGGGACCAATTCTTCCTTAAATATATGATGTAGTTTGGTGAGGCAAGTGGCATGGTTGTATCCTCCATACAACACTCTAGAGACTCACATTCTCAATACATTTTTCACATCATCCTATGAGGCATGGCGGGCATTTCCTTAAGGCCACTTGGGCAGATTTAACACCAATTCCATACTTAGACAAATTTCTCAATTTGGTCTAATCTGCCTAAGACACCCTTTTGGCAGGTCCATAATTGTTTCTTCATCCACTTCCAAGACAATTTGAATACATGATGAGGTATTCCAAAGACCAATCTACAAGACCCCCATGTACCGCGTGTTAACACCCAAAAATGGTTAACTACCTCATCTACCCCATTTCATGGCTCATTCGTCCATTTACCTACCATATTTCCTTGAAAATCCCACTAAAAGCC
>LPNX010053822.1:4636-46362 GCA_001517045.1 Pseudotsuga menziesii
TTAGCCATTTTAGCCAAAATGGAGACTTTTTGAAAAAAGTTGGGACTTGCCATTTTAGCCATTGTAACTTTTTGGAAAAGTCGGCGATTTTTTGGAAGAAGACACGAGTTTTTGAAAAATTAAAAAATCGCGATTTTTTCCAATAGATTTTTCAGCTTAGGGAAAAAATCGCGACATTTTAAAAAGTCGGCAATTTTTCGAAGAGTTTTTCAACACTGATCTTAATCATTTGAGAATTATGGTTGTGACTTAATCTCATGTTGAGACAACTTAAGTCACTTAAGTTACTTTATCATTAAATATAAAAGTCACTTTAGCTTTACAATTAATAAAGTTAATGTTTAGAGAAGACCCCCAAGGACAACTTCATGTAGGTAGACACAACCTACAATAGTACCTGTCTGAGCTGCATAACTCAACAAATATTACTTCCTCTATTTATAAATTTTTTCAGCCATTTGTGTGAATGTTGCATGCTCAAAATTATTTATTTTTATTATTAATAAATTCAACATCAGATTTGTTAAGTAAAGAAGCATAGGACAACAACTACCTAGGGCTTAGGAAATTTAATAGTAAAGACTTGAAGACTCTTGTCGATGTGTGGTTTTCATCTTGTTGTTGTGCTTAACTATTGGAGCTAATATTGCTAGCATTGTCCATTTTATTTCTAATCTTGGCCTTACTTAATTGGAATGCTGCAATAGTAAACGCCTTTGTGTAAGGTACACCCAAGAAAGTAAGTAAAGAAGGGAGTTTCTCCATCCCTATGTGATTGCATAAAACCTTTTAATACATCAAGAGAGTTGAGAGCAGCCTAGAAAATTCTCAATTCCTTGCTGACATCTTCTAGCAAGGCCTTCTAAGTGATTTTAGGGTGACTCCATTTCCCTTGGTATTTGCCACTAGTCTTTCCTTGCAATCATTCACTTAATTTAAAAGGGAAAAACTATTCTTTCTTTGGTGAAATTTACTAACCCTAAGGTAAAATTTCTAATAGAATTCACATAGTATAGATTAATAGATTTTATTGAATATCTCATGCTTAAATCTAAGATAAATCTAAAAATGTATCAATTGATTTTATTGAATATCTCATGCTTAAATCTAAGATAAATATAAAATATTTATCATAGATACATCAATAGATTCAAATTTAATAATTATTCTTTGAGTTTTAATAGCAAAGCATATTTTGTTTGAGTAACTTCCATTAATGTCAAATGTGGAATTTGCATCCAAGGGTTTACTATCTTATTTTCATATTTGTTTCTTCAAGTATTCATAACAAGACTTGTAAATTTGATTTGGTTTAAAGTTGTTTATAATTAATATTCAAATTTTGTAGTTAATTATTGTATTTCATACTATGTTGTGTGGAAGCACCCCCCCTCCTCCACCACCACTCTTGAAGCTTGCTTCCTAGACACTCCTGTATGGGCTTCTTCTATCCAAGTTTAGATAGGGCTAATGTTCATATCTGTATGATGAAGTAGGTTGATAAGTCCATCACATATATCAAAAGGGCTTATTGTTTGATAACTCTCTGTGTAAACCCTAGGCTGCTCCAAATCATAAGGAACCTCTGAATGCAAAAATGTAGGCTCAGGATGACCCTCCATCGACTGTATCAAATCTAACTCTTCGATGCTTTTCCTCTCAAAGTCCTTGTTGTTAATACTTGGATAAGATTTGGGATGATATGACTCTGAATGACCATAAGAAAACTTGGAATGCTCCTCTTCCATATCGAGACTTTCCCAAGTTTCTAAGTGAACACTCCCTTCTGTGGACATCTCATAGATGGGATTTTCAATAAAACCTCCAAAAGATTCTGAATAAGAACTCCCTTCCCTGGACATATGGTGGATGGGATTTTCAATAAATTTCCAATAGTCATCATCCCCATTCATGTCAGATGTGGGGGAGTCTGCATCCATGGCATCATGCTCCAGGCTATCCATGTCTTCCTTATATTCATAACAATCTTCTTCAGAAGATTTGGTTTCAAAAAAGTTACAAGGTAGTAAACTTTCCAAACTGTCATCAACATGTGGAGAACAAGGGCTAGTGTCATCATACACCATACATATCATACACCACACCATACACCATACACATTTGAAGGAAAGACTTGACATACCAGATGGCCGAATCACCATAATTTCCATGAAAGACTGGAGGCCATTTATATACATCCCTCACATCATGACCAAAGTTAGAAAAACCCAGGATGTTTGAGAAATCGATAGGATGAAATGTTGAATTATTGTAACTTTGAAGAATATTCTATATGTATTTTATTTGATCCCCGATGTTTCTATCGGGAGAATCATTTGTATTTCTTTGTACCCTGATGTTCCTAATCGGGAGAATTAATAAGAGTCATGAGGAAGTCCCCTCCTTTGTAAGTTAGGTCATTAGTACCCTCTGGAATATGTTTAAGTTAGTCTAGTTGTGGTTACTCGATACTACATAACTGAGTTAAGTTTACTCGAGCCTACATAACTAGGTTAAATGTCAAGTGAACGAAAGAATATAAATAGAGGTGAGGTGCTTCTCATTTGAACACACTCACACTCACTTGTGTAGCGCATAAGAGAGAGAGAGAGAGCTGTAGCTGGAAGGAGAAGGAAGATCAGTTTTTGGGGTTTTATCTCTTATCTTTTGGGGCATCTATATTGAGGAATCTTTTGTTGGGTTTTTCCCATTAGGGTTTTCCAGGATAAATTTGTGTTGTTCTTGTGATATTGTTTCTTTCAGTGACCCTGTCTATATGCTTTTGTTATGAAATTGAAATTAAATACTGATATTCTAGCTCAGCATATGGAATTCTAACATGGTATCAGAGCTAACCTGAATAGGACATCTTTCACAAGAGAAAAATCCCTCTCTCTCTCCCTGACAAGAAATTAGGGTTTCAGGAAAAAATTGGAGTTTTGGAAAACTGCTTGCATGGAAAGTTATGCCCTCCCGGAGCACATCTTCTGAGCCAGGGATCGAAGTTTTTGGAGGAGTATATCTCCCAAAAAGTCAAACCCTAGTTTTATAGGTGCACCAGAAAACTGCAGAACCGGAAAACTGTTGGAAGCTATAGTGCTGAATCTCACAAGTCAGATTTGAAAGGTGAAGACTTGAGATCTCCAAAAACCAAGCACACCAGTCAAATCACCTCAGTCAAGTGCATATCCTGGTAAGTTCAGTTTCTCATTCCACAGAATTTCAAATTTTTGTGACTTTCTGACAAGATGGCCCCAAGCACTAAGCTTGAGGACAAACTGGAAGGCATAGAGAATTTCCGAGCATGGAAATATAGGATTGGCCCCATTCTCCAAGAGAATGATCTTGATAAGTATATCAAAGAGGAAGTTGCAAAACCTGAAGAAGTTGAAGCTAAGGAGAAGCACAAGAAGGATATGATTAGGGCACAAAGCATTATTGCTGACTCTATCAAGGATCACTTGATTCCTCAAGTGTCATCCAAGAAGACTCCAAAATAAATGTATGATGCCCTATCTAGAATGTATGAGGGTAGAAACATCAACAGAAAGATGAATCTAAGAGCTCAACTGAAGAGCACTAAGATGAGTCATGGAAAGTCCATCCAGGACTACTTCACAAGGGTCTCTCAGATCAAAGAACAACTAGAATCCATTGGAGACAAACTTGATGAAGATGAGATGGTTATGACTGCTCTCAATGGTCTCACTACACCCTAGGAGTCATTCATCCAGATGATGTGTGCCAGGAAGGAAACCATGAAGTTTGATGCTGTATGGGAAGATTGTATTCAAGAGGATACTATAGTGGAAAATAGAGAAGCCCTACTAAAGGAGTATGATCAAGCCCTAGCCACTCATACCAAGAGAAGAAGAAGTCAACCCAACTTCAAGAAGGGAAACAAGAGGGAGTATCAACCTCCCAGGAAGTTCCAGAAGACAAGAGAAAATCTCCCCGATAGGGACTGCTTCGGCTTTCAATGTTTTCACTGTGATAAGATAGGACACATTGCCAGAAATTGTCCTTTGAAGAAACAAGAGTTCAAGAAGAGGATCAACAACAACAAAAGAAATAATGCTCATCTAGCTAAAGATGAGGACGAAGAAGAAGAAGAGGAAGGACCTCCAAGAAAGCAAGCAAGAGAAGAAGATGTGGAAGATTATGTGCTATTCTCTGCACTCTCTGGATCTATAACACCTGGAGAAGATACTTGGCTTATTGATAGTGGTGCTTCAAAGCACATGACAGGAAAAAATAAAACTCTGTCAAGACTTGAAGAAAAGAACTCTCCTCAGAAAGTATCTCTAGGAGATGACTATCAATATTTGATCAAAGAAATTGGGGAAGCAAGCTACAAGCTTGATTCAGGAAATTCCCTGAAGATGAAAGACACACTATATGTACTAGGTCTAAAGAGGATAAGAAAGGATTCAAAGTTGCATTCATAGATGGCCAAGTACTCATGTGGCCCAAAGGAAATAATATTGATGATGCAGTTGTCATTGGTGAAGAAAAAGGAGGCATGTATAAACTCAAGGGACATTTAGAAACAACCCTCGTTCATGAGTCCACTGATCCTAGTGAACTATGACATAGAACGCTTGCTCACATCAATTACAAAGCACTACCTCATGTGAACAAAGTAGTGACTAGATTACCAGAGATGAAGATCAAACATGAAGGCATTTGCAAAAGATGTGCGAAAGGAAAGAACATCAAGAATCCATTCCTGAAGAGTGAAACAAAAACAAAAGGTATGGTGGAATTAATTCATTCAGATGTGTGTGGTCCAATGTCTTCTAATCTTTAAGTGGTTTCAAATATTATATTAGATTTATTGATGATTATTCAAGAAATACATGGATCTACTTCTTGAAAGAAAAGAGCGAAGTGTTTGAGAAATTCAAGGAATTCAAAGCCTTGATAGAGAATCTTTCAGACAAAAAGATAAAGACACTTCGATCAGACAATGGCGGAGAATATACTTCGAAAGAGTTTGAATCTTTTTGTAACGATGCTGGAATCAAGAGGGAGCTGACTACTCCCTACAATCCTAACCAAAATGGTGTTGCGGAAAGAAAGAACAGAACCATCCTGGAAGCAAAAAAACAATGATATATGATCAAGATCTTCCAATGCATCTCTGGGCAGAAGCAACAAGAACTGTTGTCTATGTATAGAATAGAATATCTCACAGTGCTCTTGGATTCAAGACTCCATAAGAGATGTTCATGGGAAAGAAGCCTGAGGTAAGTCACCTCAAGATATTTGGTTGTCCAGTATATATTCATATACCAAAAGAGAAAAGAACCAAGTTGGACCCTTTCTGAAAAGAAGGGAATATTTGTTGGATACTGTGAAGTGTCCAAAGCATTCAGAATTTACATTCCTGGATTCCATCACATGGAAATCAGTAGAGATGAAACATTCGATGAAGAAGCAACTCTCAAGAGATCCAGAAAATGTCAACATGAAGAAATGTATGAGGAAGATGTACCTCCTAGAAATGTAGAGACTACATCCCTCCCTGAAGATGAAGTACCTGAAGACAATGATATGGAAGAACCACAAGAACCTCCTACGATGGATATATCATGAAAAATAAATCTTTCTTGGGCAAGATAAATTATACACGAAGCAGAAAGATATAGAGCTCCCGAAGGCTCCACAAGGATACGCAAGAATCCCAAGCCATTTTCCAGCAATGTGGCATTGATGTGTGATCTGGTGGATCAAGAACCTACAAACTACGAAGAAGCAGTACGGAAGAAAGAATGGGTAGAAGAAATGACTGAAGAATACCAGTCAATAATGAAGAATGATGTATGGGATATAGTTCCCAAACTAGAAGGCAAGAGTGTAGTATCATCCAAATGGATCTACAAGATAAAACATGCAGCTAACGGAAGTATTGAGAAATATAAAGCAAGATTTGTGGCCAGAGGTTTCTCTCAGAAAGAGGGAATTGATTATGAAGAGACATTTGCACCAGTAGCATGGTATAATTCGATTAGAGCTATCATGGCACTTGCATCCATGATGAAGTGGGACTTACACCAGATGGATGTGAAGACAGCCTTCCTGAATGGTGTGACTGAAGAAGAAGTATACATAGAACAGCCACAAGGATTTGAAGTTGAAGACAGACGGACTTACGTATGCAACCTGAAGAAGGCCCTGTATGGATTGAAGTAAGCTCCTAGAGATTGGTTTGGAAGGATAGATAGTTTCCTAACGAGCTTGGGCTTTACCAAGAGTAAAGCCTGTTGATGTAATTGTAACTTCAAAATGTATTCACTTGTATTTCTTATGTATTGTAACCCGATGTTTATTCCAGGATGTATTTGTAATGTACTTGAGTCATGTCATGCCCCGATGTTCCTAAAGGAAGGTTCTATAATGTAAACAAGTCATGTCAAGTCATTGTGGGTAACCCTCCTATTGGTTAAGGGTTGAAGTCCCCGTAGTTCCGAGGCACTAGGGTTATTAGACTCACCTAGTGAAGTCGGCCCTAGATGGGTTTAGTCAAGTCAGGAATTAGTATAAATAGAGAGCTAGCCTCTCTATTTATCACACACTCACTCACACTCAGTTGTAGCGCATAGCTGAGGAAGAAGAAGACATTGGGGCAAGAAAGAAAGAGGTTACTGCTGTCGGGAGATCATCTTATTGTTTTGGGGTTTTACTTTCGGTGTTGATTCTATCTCTGAGGAAGTTGCGAGGTTTTATCCATTTATGGTTTCCCCAAGGAAAAGCACTGTATTCATTGTCTCTTGTGTTTGATTGCTATGCTTGTTATTCTCTCAGTTAAAGATCCTAATATAATGCTAGCTTAATGTTAAAAATATAACATGGTATCAGAGCTAACCTGAGAAGATGACACCGTGCAGCTGTGGGAACTAGGGATTCCTACTTTGTGGATCTCTCTCCACATATTTTCAGTAAAATAAGGTTGGAATAACTCTCCTCCCTAGGGCGCATCTTTCTGTCGAAGCAGAATCCAATTCTGAGGTTTTTCAGTTTTGGACCCGACACTACTGCCGAAAATTAGGCCTTTCCATAGAAGTGGAATTTTTCAGTGAGCCCAGGCCTGGATTGATATCCTCCTCAAAATTGAAGTTAGGGATCAAGATCAAAGCATTTGGTTGGACAGAACTCCGGAAAATCAAAACCCTAATCTGCTCCTAAACCAGCACTGCAAAATTTCAGCTCCAAATCCAGATCCAACATCTTGACCTGGTAAGATCTAATTCTTTTGTATTTCCATTTGAGGTTCTCAGTTAAGATGTATCATCATACCAAGCTTGATGAAAAGCTTGAGGGAGCTGATAACTTTCGAGCCTGGAAGTATAGGGTCTCCCTGGTCCTAGAAGAAAATGAGTTGGACTCCTATATCAGTGAGGAGGTTCCAGTTCCAAAGGGAGATGAGGCTAAGGCCTTACACAAGAAGAAGTTGGTTATGGAAAAGAGGATCATTGTTGATTCAATCAAGGATCACCTCATACCACAGGTGTCCTCCCTAAAGAAACCTAAAACTATGTTTGATGCCCTAACCAAATTGTTTGAAGGGAAGAACATAAACCTAAAGATGACTCTGAGAAACCAACTGAAGAATGTAAAGATCCAGAATGCTGAGACCATCCAGTCTTACTTCACAAGGGTCTCTTATATCAAGGAACAACTAGAAGCAGTAGACGAAGAAGTGGATAATGCAGAGATTGTAATTACCACCTTGAATGGTCTCCCTAGATCATGGGACTCCTTTATTCAAGGAATCTGTGCCAGAAAGAAGTTAGTCAAGTTCAACAGACTATGGGAAGAGTGCTCTCAAGAAGAATCTCGAATAGCAGCTCGAGAAGAAAAGATGGGAAGTGAAGATCAAGCTCTCATGGTACACTCCAAGAAAACTAGAAGAAGTTCTCATCACCCCAGAGGTAAGTCCTTTCATAAAGATAACACTAGAAAAGATTTATCTAGAATCAGATGTTATACATGTGACGAGAAAGGACACTATGATAGAGAATGTCCTAGAAACAAAAATGTCTCTCACAAGAAGAAGGGAAACAAGAGAAGACATCATGCTCATGCTGCAGAGGATGATGAACCTTCAACAAAGAGAACCAGATATGAAAGTGAAGATTCTTCAAGTGAGGAAGAATATGTTTTGATTTCCACTCTCATGGGAAACATTACTCATGGAAGCAATGATTGGCTTATAGACAGTGGGGATTCCAAACATATGACATGATTCAAGGAATCCTTTGTGAAACTATCAGAACATGAATCACCTCACAAGGTGAAGCTCAGAGATGACTACCAGTATCCAATAAAAGGTAGTGGGGAATCCTCCTATAAGCTAGACTTTGGAAAGTCTATGAAAATGAAGGAAGTATTGTTTGTACCAAGACTAAAGAAAAACCTCCTCTCCATATCTACGTTAGATGCAAAAGGAATGAGGGTTTCATTTATAGATGGTCAAGTCATCATGTGGCCAAAATGAAAGACTATTAATGATGCAGTAGTGATTGGGGAACAAGAAGGAGGATTGTACAAATTGAAGGGCCATCCAGAACAAGCCTTGGTCCATGACACAGTAGAGCCAAATGAACTTTGGCATAGAAGGCTTGCACATGTGCATTACCGAGCACTACCACTTGCAAGCAAAGCTGTTGAAGGTCTTCCAAAAATTCAAGCAAAACATGATGGGGTCTGCAAAGTATGTGTGAAAGGAAAGAACACAAAGAAGACATTTCCAAGTAGCGAGAGAAAAGCAAAAGAAATATTGGAAATCATCCACTTCGATGTATGCGGTCCAATGTCATCAAATTCACTAAGCGGGTATGTATACTATGTTTCTTTTATTGATGACTTTTCTAGGAAGACATGGATTTACTTCATGAAGAACAAATATGAAGTATTCAGCAAGTTCAAGGAATTCAAAGCCTTGATCGAGAATCACACAGAAAAGAAGATCAAGACCTTTTGATCAGATAATGGCGGAGAATTCACATAAAATGAATTCAAAGAGTTGTGCAAAGACTCAGAGATTAAGAGGGAGTTGTACACTCCTTATAATCCACAACAGAATGGGATTGTAGAAAGGAAGAATAGAACTATCATGGAAGCTGCAAGAGCTATGCTTCATGATCAAGATCTTCCTATGAATTTATGGGCAGAAGCCACTAGAACAACGGTGTATGTACATAACCGTACTCCACACAGAGTACTCGAGAACAAGACACCTGAAAAAGTCTTTTCCGGCAAGAAACCAGAAGTCATCCATCTCAGAATATTTGGCTGTCCAGTGTACATACACATTCCAAACCAGAAGAGAACTAAATTAGATCCTTCAGGAAAGAAGGGTATATTTGTGGGATACTCTGAAAGCTAGAAGGCTTACAGAATATACTTCCCAAGATTCAAGAAGATCGACATCAGCACGGATGTGACATTTGATGAAGACTCAGCCTACAACAAATCCAGAAAGAGACCTACTGAAGAACCTGAAGAAGCAGAAGCACCCAGAATTCATGACACAACCATGAACGAAGAAACTCAAGAAGAAGATCGAGAATTTGAAGAACCTCAAGAACCTATAGATCCAACTCAGGAGAAGAATCCTCATAAGAGGAAACCTTCTTGGGTACGAGAACCTATCCAAGGTGCGGAAAGATATGGGGCTCCAGAAGAGAATCACAGAGAAAGAAAGAGGACCAAATCCTACTTCGGATATGTAGCTTTATTATGTGATTTCATTGATAAATAACCTTCCAACTATGAAGAAGCGGCAGAACGGAAAGAATGGAAGGATGCTATGATCGAAGAGTATCAATCGATCATGAAGAATGATGTTTGGGATGTTGTCCCTAGACCAGAAGGGAAGTTTGTTGTAACTTACAAATGGATCTACAAGATCAAGCATGTTGCAGACGGTAGCATAGAAAAATATATAGCAATATTTGTTGTTCGTGGTTTCTCCTCGAAAGAAGAAATAGATTATGAAGAAACTTTTGCACCTGTAGCCAGATACACTTCCATCAGATCAATACTTGCTTTGGCTGCAGTGATGAAATGGAAAATACACCAGATGGATGTCAAGACGGATTTCTTGAATGGTGTAGTGGAAGAGGAAGTGTATGTGGAGCAGCCACTCGGTTTTGAGACACATGACAGGGAGTCTCATGTATGTAGATTGAAGAAAGCCCTGTATGGTTTGAAACAGACACCCAAGACATGGTACTGTAGAATTGATAGCTTTCTATCTAGTTTGGGCTTTTACCAAGAGTAAAGCAGATTCCAACCTTTACTACAAGGTTGAAGGTGGCAACCCAGTGATGCTCCTACTATATGTAGATGATCTGTTTGTAACAGGTATGGATGGGTTGATCGCTGATACAAAGAGAAATATTATTGCCGAGTTTGAAATGAAGGACTTAGGTATGATGCACTATTTTCTAGGCACGGAGGTATGGAAGAATGCGGATGGAATCTCCCTCGGACAAGGGAAGTATGCAGTAGAGATCCTGAAGAGATTTGGGATGATGGACTGCAAGGCCATGACCACACCTATGGCATTGAACCTGAAGCTATTGAGTGATGCTTCATCAGAAGCAGTTGATGCTACGATATATCGTCAGATGATTGGGTCCTTGATGTACCTGACGAACACGAGACCACATATTTGCTTTGCTGTGAACACCTTGAGCCAGTTTCTAACAAATCCGAGACATATTCACTTGATCACCGCAAAGCATATTCTGAGGTACCTATGGTGTACAGTTGATTATGGGCTCAAGTATGAGGTGAGTCAGAAGATTAACCTGGAGGGTTATGTTGATTCATATTGGGCAGGCAATGCCATCGATAGGAAGAGCACTTCAGGGTGTTGCTTCAGTATGGGATCAGGTGTGATCTCTTGGTTTAGCAGGAAGCAATCCTATGTGGCACTGAGTGCAGCTGAAGCAGAGTATGTCGCAGCTTGTTCATCTAGTTGTGAGGCAGTATGGAAGAGGAAGCTACTGTCTAATTTATTTGATCTCCAGTTGGATGCTACTTGTATATATTTCAACAACCAGAGTTATGTGAAGTTGTCGGAGAACCCGATGTTCCATGAAAAGTCGAAGCATATCGAGATCAAGTATCACTATATCAAGGATATGGTGCAGAGGGGAGCAGTGAAGCTCCAGTATGTTGCGACGGACGAAAAGATAGCTGATGTGTTGACAAAGCCATTGGCCAGAGTGAAGTTTGAGTACTTCAGGGAGAAGCTTGGTGTTCTCCAGATTGAGGTTCCTTCCAAGGGGAAGTGACGAGTCCGTGAGCCATTTTGGCATGGTGAGAGGATTGGTTCCTTCCATGGTCAGATGTAAGGGTTGAGCCATTCTGTCATGGTGAGAGGATTGGTTCCTACATGATCAGATATAAGGGCTATTTCCATTCTTTGAATGGAGGTGCCTGGTCAGTTACTGGGAATACTCGGTCTAGGACTGAGGGCCATTCTGATATGACTGTGAGATGTGTTCTCACATGATCAGATATGAGTGCATGGCCATTCTGATGTGGTTGAGGGATGTGTTCCCATTTGATCAGATATAAGGGTTGTCGCTATTCTGTCATGGTGAGAGGATTGGTTCCTTCAATGTCAGATGTGAGTGCTGGCCATTCTGACTTAGTGTCAGATATAAGGGCTACTGCCATTCTTTGAATGGAGGCACCTGGACAGTTACCAGGAATCCTCAGTATGGGACTAAGATCCATTCTGATGTGACTGTGGGATTGGTTCCCACATGATCAGATGTAAGTGCAGAGCCTTTCCACAGATGACAGTAGGTGTGTCCTATCATGCTGGTGGATGTGAGTGCTGGCCTTTCCACAGATGATAGTAGGTGTGTCCTATCATGCTGGTGGATGTGAGTGCTACGCCTTTTCACAGATGGTAGTAGGTGTGTTCTACCATGCTGGTGATTGTAAGTGCTATGCCTTTCCATAGATGGTAGTAGGTGTGTCCTACCATGCTGGTGGATGTGAGTGCTGTGCCTTTCCACAGATGATAGTAGTTGTGTCCTATCATGCTGGTGGTTGTAAGTGTTGAGCCTTTTCACAGATGATAGTAGTTGTGTCCTATCATGTTGGTGAATGTGAGTGCTGGGCCTTTCTGATGTGATTATAGGATTGGATCCTACATGATCAGATGTGAGTGCTGGGCATGCCTTTCTGACATGGTGTTGGATGTGTTCCTCTCATGGTCATATGTAAGTGTTGGGCGAGCCATTCTGACTTGGTGTCAGATATAAGTGCTGAAGAAGACCTACATGGAGGCTAGGCCTACAACCAGCATGAAAAAGGGTTGGCTCTGTAGAACTTCCTGTGACGAGACGAATCACGAGATAACATCCATGATGATCCAGTGATGATGATCCAGCAGTGATTATCCAGATTGAGTGATGATCCAGATCCAATGATGATGTCCAGTGATGATCCAGATCCAGTGATGATGTCCAGTGATGATCCAGATCCAGTGATGATGATCCAGATCCGAAGATGAAGATGACTTGAAGATGACGAGGACTTGACGATGATCCAGATGATACAGAGAAGAAGACTTGTGCTGATAAATTGTGTCGAGATAATACCTTCCTAGTTAAGAGGGAACGTCGACGTAATTGTAACTTTGGAATGTATTCACTTGTATTTCTTATGTATTGTAACTCGATGTTTATTCCAGGATGTATTTGTAATGTACTTGAGTCATGTCATGCCCCGATGTTCCTGTCGAGAGGTTATATAATGTAAACAAGTCATGTCAAGTCATTGTGGGTAACCCTCCTATTGGTTAAGGGTTGAAGTCCCCGCAGTTTCAGGGCACTAGGGTTATTAGACTCACCTAGTGAAGTCAACCCTAGTTGGGTTTAGTCAAGCCGAGAATTAGTATAAATAGAGAGATAGCCTCTTTATTTATTAGACGCTCACTCACACTCAGTTGTAGCACATAGCTGAGGAAGATGAAGACACTGGGGCAAGAAAGAAAGAGGTTACTGCTGTTGGGAGATCATCTTACTGTTTTGGGGTTTTACTTTTGGTGCTGATTCTATTTCTGAGGAAGTTGTGGGGTTTTCTCCATTTATGGTTTCCTCGAGGAAAAAATCTGTGTTCATTGTCTCTTGTGTTTGATTGTTGTGCTTGTTATTCTCTCAGTTAAAGATCCTAATATAATGCTATCTTAATGTTAAAATATAACAAAGCTGATCCTAACCTTTACTACAAGGTTATAGAAGATGAACCTGTCATACTATTACTATATTTGGATGATTTATTTCTAACAGGGAATGAGAAACAGATTGTGGAAAGCAAGAAGAAGCTCGCTGAATAATTTGAGATGAAAGACCTTGGGTTAATGCATTATTTCCTGGGTCTGGAAGTATGGCAAATTTCAGAAGGAATATTTCTCAACCAAGGAAAGTATGCAGTAGAGATATTGAAAATATTGGATATGTTGGAATGCAAAGCCATGGCCACACCCATGGATTCCAACCTGAAGTTGTTAGCTGATGACTCATCAAAGTTAGTGGATGTGACTCAATACAGACAGATTATTGGGTCGTTGATGTATCTAACAAATACCAAACCAAACATTTGTTTTGTTGTGAACACCTTGAGTCAATATCTAGTTCAACCTAGACGTGTTCACTTGATAGCCGCAAAACATGTGATGAGACATCTGAAAGGGACTATAGACTTTGGTCTATACTATGATAGAAACCATGAGTACAGATTATATGGCTATATGGATGCAGATTGGGCTGGAAGTGTATCAGACAGGAAAAGCACATCAGGTGGATGTTATAGTCTGGGATCTGCTATGATTTCATGGTTTAGTAGGAAACAGTCCAGTATTGCTCTTAGCATGGCTGCAGCAGAATATATAGCAGCTTTCTCTGCTAGTTGCGAAGCCATATGGCTTCGGAAGATGATGTCAGGTTTATTCACCCTAGAGTTGGATACTACCGTAATTCTATGTGATAACCAAAGTTGTATAAAGATGATAGAGAACCCAGTGTTCCACGATAGGTCGAAGCACATAGAAATCTGGTATTTCTACATTTGAGATATGATGGAGAAGGAAGCCATAAAGCTCCAGTATGTGAGCATTGATGAACAATTTGCTGATGTGTTGATAAAGCCTCTATCCTGGGTAAAGTTCAAATACTTTCAAGACAAGCTTGGTGTTGTTCGGAAAGACCTTCATCGAAAGGGGGAGCAATGATGTTGCAGTGGGAGTGTATCATCCCTGGACATCTGTCCTAAAGTGATCTGTAGACTTATGTCTTCGAGAAAGAAGAAGGATTGTATCATCCCTGAACATTCGTTCTAAAGTGATCTGGTGACTTCACTCCTCGAGAATGTAGTAGGATTGTATCATCCTTGAACTTTTGTTCAGAATGGATCCGGTGACTTCAGTACCCGAGAACGTGGTAGGATTGTATCATCCTTGAACTTCTGTTCATAATGGATCCGGTGAATTTGGTACTCAAGAACGTGGTGGGATTGTATCATCCTTGAAATTTTGTTCAAAATGGATCCGGTGACTTCGGTACTCGAGAACGTGGTAGGATTGTATCATCCTTGAACTTTTGTTCAGAATAGATCCAGTGACTTTGGTACTTGAGAACGCGGTAGGATTGCATCATCCTTGGGCTTAGTCCTAAAATGATAGGGAGTGATTATCCCGTAATTGTATCTGGTGAATTCGGTTGTCGAGAATGTGGTGGGATGGTATCATCCCTGGACTTAAGTCCAAAAGTGACCCGAAGACTTTCGTCTTTGTATTGTGGATTGTAGGTTATTGATGACGATGATGATGTTGTTGATCAAAAGATCAGTGTGTGATGATGATGTTGCTCAGATTGTTGCTGGTGATGATGTTGCTGATCGAAAGATCAGAGTGTGATGATGATGTTGCTCAGCTTGTTGCTGATCGAAAGATCAGAGTATGATGATGATGATGCTCAGATTGTTGCTGATGATGATGTTGCTGATCAGGAGATCAGAGTCTGATGATGATGTTGCTCAAAGTGTTGTTGATGATGATGTTGGTCAAAGTACTATTGATGATGATGTTGTTGAAGACCAAAATGATAACGATGATGTTGTCAAAGAAATGTTGCTGCTGAAATTAAAGATGAAGACTATGTGTCAAAGATGTTGAAAAAGCTTCCAATGATCTATAGATGTGTCACCCTAATGATGTTGATGATGTCCTCTCTCTCTCCTATTGTTGTTGTTGTTGTTGTTGTAGAATACCCTTCTCGTTAAGGGGGAGTGTTGAATTATTGTAGCTTCAAAGAATATTCTATATATATTTTATTTGATCCCCGATGTTTCTATTGGGAGAATCATTTGTATTTCTTTGTACCCCGATGTTCCTAATCGGGAGAATTAATAAGATTCATGAGGAAGTCCCCTCCATTGTAAGTCGGATCATTAGTACCCTTTGAAATATGTTATTATATTAAGTTAGTCTAGTTGTGGTTACTCAATCCTACATAACTGAGTTAAATTTACTCCAGCCTACATAACTAGGTTAAATGTCAAGTGAACGAAAGAATATAAATAGAGGTGAGGTGCTTCTCATTTGAACAAACTCGCACTCACTTGTGTAGCGCATAAGAGAGAGAGAGAGAGCTGTAGGTGGAAGGAGAAGGAAGATCAGTTTTTGGGGTTTTACTTCTTATCTTTTGTGGCATCTATATTGAGGAAGCTTTTGCCGAGTTTTTCCCATTAGGGTTTTCCCAGGATAAATTTGTGTTGTTCTTGTGATACTGTTTCTTTCAGTGATCCTATCTATATGATTTTGCTGTGAAATTGAAATTAAATACTGATATTCTAGCTTAGCATATGGAATTCTAACTTGAAAAAGATCGACTATCTGGGCACCACACTGCTCCCTTAATTTATCCATATCAGAAATTAATAGTATGCATTTGATATAACAATTGAACCTTGCACAGAACAGGCGAAGTTGTCAAATGATGAGCTTTAAAGGTTTTAATATGTCGCATGGGCTCATCTACAAACAACAAAACTTCACAAGTTTATGAGATAACAGGGTTTTATCCCTTCAATGGAGCCGCTACGTGGAAAAAAAAATTATCCATTTAAAACTGTCTCACAAAACATATTTTTTTGTTTTTCTTTTGTAAATTATGAAAAAGAAAAAGGTTAGTGGAGTCTCCAGATGAAAAATTATAAACTAATCTAAAAAAGCATCAAACAAAAGAAAAACAAAAAGAGAAAACAAAAGTCATATTCCGGGAATAGAAAGATTTGTCCTCGGCAACGTCGCTATTACCAACTATTTTGTACAATAGTTGAATTTCCTATTTAGCCGCTAGTTATTGAACATGATGCATGTTCCTTTCCAGAGTTCAAAAGTTTAGTGAGTTCTAGAGTTAGCCAGTTTTACCTAGCTTTTTTTATTTTTTTGTCAAAATGACCATACCCCATGGGGTTTGTAATAAAGTGTGCTAGTAGGGGGGTCTTGAGTGGCTCAGTTCCCTTAGACTTGACAATCAAATAAGGTATTCCAAGGAGTTTTTTCCCTTGTCAATTATTCTTTGCCTTTAGCCCAGTAATAATCGATGAGTTTTTCTTCTGCTACCTCCAAAGCTGGAATGCCCGAATTTGGCGGTTAGGCCTTGGGGGATTATTAGAGTCCAACATTAAATTATGAACCTACTAGACACTATTGGTATGTTCTGTGGTCATTTCCTAGGTCCCGAGGCATGTTAAAACATTGTCCAAACAAAATTTTAGCGGACGTCCTCGAGTTTTTAATTTTTTATTTTTAAACTATTGAAAAATAATTAAAATTTTCAATTAATTAAACCATTTTTCCAATGGTTTAATTGAAAATTTTCAAAATGTAATAATTAAGTGGTCTAGGGTGGATTTTGGCAAATAAATACTTGTTTTATAAGCCAAAACACTCATTTAACCCCTAGACCCACTTATCCTAAGTTTCTGATGATTATTTTGCACTTAATTGAATATTTCCTCAAAATCAATAAATGAGGAATATTTAATTAAAATAAACATGAAAATATTAAATAGAGATAAATAAAAAACTCTCCAAAATAAACCAAATTAAATAAAGGGCTAAATGACATGGCAAAGAGCATCGGAGAAGATTCCAATCATCACTCAACTGATTTGAGTTGGTATCAGAGCACAACAGACAACTCAACCTTGGGATTTTTGTTTCCTAACCTAGCTTGGATGTTTTTCCTCTTTGGGCACGTTTTTATTGGTGGGATGATGAAACCAATGATTGAGGTGGGTGCCTTTCCTAGGTGGAGACCACCTCACCCTAATCAGACCGTATCGAACTCCATTTCTCTTCAGCTCGTAGGCAGTTAAGCTCCAACTACAGATGGTTGTGCCCTCTCCTTCAATGCTTGCGCTAGGGTTGAGTTAGCTCTTCTCTTTTTGTATAAATAAGGGGTCTTTGCCCCATCTTCTGGGTTGATAATTGTGGCAAAGAACCTCTAGTGAGATTTTATGTAATTCTTGTTGCTGTCATGCAACCATTGGAATAAAAGAAAGGCTTTGGAGGCTCATGTGGTGTGATTTTGTGGACACTTGTACTTGATGGATGAGGTGATATTATTTTAATTTTCTCTTGCTTTGTCAATTTGGGATCATGAATCTATGCTTTAGAAGTATTTTTTCAAGCACATAAGAATAGATGTTTGTAGTTTCAATTTATCTGTTTACTGATTTACTCTTAGAGATCTAAAAGAGCATTGTTTTATTTAGTTATATTTCATGCTGCTTTTAATTTCGATTTGTGAACGGTACATGATCTAATCTTTTTATTGGCAAGTTTATGAGTTTTTGTTTGCAGGTCACTCTATCCTCCCAAGCAAAAGGTTGAGCTAAGTCGCATCAACTTTTCTTGGAGCCAAGTACAAAGTTCGATAAGTATTTGCTATATGAGATCCAAATTTTGATTCAACATCCAAAGGTCTAAGCGGTTCTACCTATTCTTATTCATCATCGAAATCAAAGTTTTAAATTCTTAAAGTTGGTTTGATAAGGTTCGGATTTCAAGTTTCTCATCTTTCACCAAACCTTGTGCCCTAGGTTGGATGCCCTCTTTTGCTACCTTCTTCTATCGTTTGCTGCCCTTTCTTTTCACCTTTTTTGTTGCCTTTCTCTTACTCTTCCACTTTTGTTTGCATCCCTCTTTCACCTTACTTTGCAGCCCTCTTTCACCTTAGTTGGCAGCCTCCTTTTTTCCTTTTTCTCCCTCGTTTCATAGCTTCTTCTATTTGATTTCCTCTCTTTCATCTTAGAAACTTAGTTTCTTTTAAGAGTTAGTTTTAGATCTTTGTTTATTTTTATTTTTTGGATTGACTCTTTAAAAATTAGTGTTCAAAGCTCTTGTTTTCAAGAAAGTCAAAATAGCCCAAAGGCTAGAAGCGAACGAGTGAGCAAAAAAGACAAAAAGATTTTCCTCTTCCTTCATTCCCCTTCTCACCTTGTTCTTTCAAGAAGAGGCAAAAAACAAAAAAAGAATTGTAAAAGAAGTTAATAAAAAGTGAGTGGGATAAACGTTCCCACACTCCACTTCCCCCATTTGGGGGAAGCCTATATCGTCCCATGTTTCTTGTCGTTGCTTTATACATGCATAATAATTGTTTAGAGTAGATTAGTCTTTTGCTTTTATAAAAACTTTGTTAGTATAGTTTTATTTCAGCCTTTTGTACCTTTATTTGATTAATAAAAGAAAAAAAGAAGGAATCCAAAGTCTCTTGAATCTCGCTAAAAAGTGGATCAAGAGCACTCTCTGTCAGAGAGGCTTTACTTTTGTCTTAGCTTAGTTTAACTGCTTTTTTGTTAATTTGTTGAGAAAAAAGGAACACAAAATCTCTTGAATCTCACCGAAAGGTGGATCAAGAGTGCTCTCAGTCGGAGAGTGCATTTCTTTGTTTATTTCTTTACATTGGCAGTTGTTTCTTGTTTTCCATAAATCTCTTGAATCTCGCCATAAGGTGGATCAAGAGTGCTCTCTGTCAGAGGGTTGTTACAATGGCTCATTTTTACCATTAATAAAATTGGAATAAACCAATTTTACTACATTGTTTATGCTCTACCTAGTTGGGATACCCAGAAGCAGTGTAGACTATTTAATCCTCACATCCTAATCCAAGTCACCCTAATAAAACTCACAACCCAAGAAAACCAACGAAAACCCGGCATTGATCGCTGAATAATCCAAAGTGAGCAAATTCTACTTGGGAACGTAGGAACCACTGTACTGAGATCTTGGAAGCATAGTTAGGCTACATCCTTGTTGGTGTAGTGTTGAACACTGCTTCTGGGACTCTGGAAAACCCACATGTTCTTGTATGGAACCACTTAGATTATTATCCGAACATATCTCCAGTACCGAAAGTTATATCTTGGAGATTCCCTTCCCTATAATAATCAACTCACCCTTCAAATTTACAGTAAAATTTACCAAGTACACTCGCAAAAATTTCTCGAGCACTCCATCTGGCACTGATCCTTTTAATTTTATCTATCTGAAGCATTGTTTTTTTTATCTATTTTCTATATCATGAATGCTTTAGTTTAAATTGTGCAATTGTCAAATGGTTGTTTATTACTAAATTTACTTGCAAGTTCTCACTTGGTTCCATTTATTTTATTTATTAAAAAACTCCTAAAAAACACCCATCTGCATCACACACTTAATATCTTTAAAAAAAAATTGAGCCTTAGAAACTCTTTGTAGGGACTACCACCCTTGGTTTCATTAGGAGTTTTCCTAAATGAAGGAGTTGGGATCAGATGACAACACCTGACTTTTTGCTTGCCCCCAAGGCCACACCTCTCCCCCCTTGAGAGACAAGCATTCGAAAGATTTCTGCTGACGGTGTGCCCATCAGTGGGCAACATTTTTGGCTCGGTTGCCGGGGACAAATATTTTGTTCCTGGACGACTTTTTACCTTATTTTTTTCTTAGTTTTTACCTTGTGTATTGATATATTTAGTTTAAACAATTCTGATTTTAGACTTAAATCCATCTGGTTGAGTTTACTGCAATTGTCAAATGGTTATTTATTACTAAATTTACTTGCAAGTTCTCACTTGGTTCCGTTTATTGTCTTTATTAAAAAACTTCCTAAAAAACACCCATCTGCATCAAACACTTAATGTCTTTAAAAAAAGATTTGAGCCTTAGAAACTCTTTGTAGGGACTACCACCCTTGGTTTCATTAGGAGTTTTCCTAAACGGAGGAGTTGGGATCAGATGACAACACCTGACTCTTTGCTTGCCCCCAAGGCCGCACCTCCCCCCCCTCGAGAGACAAGCATTCGAAATATTTCTGCTGACGGTGTGCCCATCGGTGGGCAACATTTTTGGCGCCGTTGCCGGGGACAAATCTTTTGTTCCTGGACGAGTTTTTACCCTAGTTTTTTTATTAGTTTTTACCTTGTCTATTGATAGATTTCGTTTAAACAATTCTGATTTTAGACTTGAATCCATCTGGTGACTCCACTGTCATTAAACACACCAAGGTAATCAACAAGAAGAAACTCTGTAGGCCTACTTAATTTCATCCCTGAACCTGGACAGGTTTATAGGAGGAGACTAAATAGGTTAGCTTCTCATAGAATCCTTGAGAATCTTGTATCTTAGTCTATTTTAGACATCCATAGTATTTTTGTTGAGAATAATAATTGTTTGCCTAATACAATGACTGAATATTTCAATTCCCTTAACATCACTCAGATAGCAGGTCAACCTCACGCTCTACCCAATAAAGATATCAACAATTTGCCAAGGTTCACTGGCACTGATGCCATCAATGCATGTCTTCATCTAAAAAACTTCTCCAGATGTATTAGCGCCTATATCAGTGATCCTGCACATAGACACAAAGATGTGTATATGAAACTCTTTGCTCTTTCCTTGAACAAAGATGCTAGTGACTGGTTCAACAATTTTCCAGACAACTCCTTCGCAACTCTTGCAACTTTCAAACTGCATTCACCAACAAGTTTGGTGAAAAGAAAGAGCCCCGACATCAGTTAGCTGCTTTAACCAACATAAAAAGAAGTGGGAATGAAACAATGGATGAATTCAACAAGAAATTCACAGGCCTGATAAATGCCATCTATACTGACTACAAGCCTACTACTCAGTCCATCTTAGTGTACTACATTGAAGCTCTTAGTGTAGAAATGCAGTACCAACTCAGAGATAAAGACCAGACTACTTCTTTGATGGCCCAGGAAATGGCCATTAAAATTGATAGGAATATGCAATCTTCTGGTAAATCAAACATTCCTCGGTACACAAGGGCCCTTATCCCTCCTAAACAACAGGAAATTAAAGCTAAGGATTCCACAAGCCACATGCAGGAGAATTATGAAAAGAAAATGAAGGAAATGAATGATAGGATGCAATGTCCTCTTCTGCTTAAGCATTGAGGACCAGTCTGCTAACCTATATGATTCCCATAGGTTCGAGCAGGCATTGACAGTCAGGGAATCAGCTGTGGACTGATGCCATATAAACAATATCTAGGGCATCAATATTATATCATCATTGGGTAGACGGGGGCCATAAGAGCCAAAGGCCACATGCATGCATGAGATCTGAGCATTATTTCATGATGCATGCACCTGATTGAGTCTCCATGCACCTGCATGCAAGTCAATTGCAAATTAGAAGTTAAAGTGACCTTGTTAGGTCAAAGTTAGGTTATTCATAGTTGGAGGTTATAAAAGAGAGGTAAAGTGAATGGAGAAACACACTTATATGATTATAGATTTGAGGATTCGAATTGGAGAGCTTGGCGAGCTAAGTTGGGGTTGAGTGCATGCTTAGCTAACTGGTGTATTTCGACAGTGGAATCTATCTGCCCTAATTCATCATCAGGTTGGATCATCCAGATTCAACACTACTTCATCATCAGGTTATATTCAGCAGTTACTTCGTGAGATTAATTATTCATCTAGTTGGGGGGTTCCACCATCATACCATGGTACCGTAGTCAGAGACATATCTATTCATTTTCTTCTCTACAGAGGGCAGAAATTCTGCATGCTGCTTTTATTCATCTCAGAAAACCCTCATTACCCTTCCCCTGGAAGAAGGGCCTCTCAACTTGAGTATTGAGCAAGTTATCAGCAGTGCTCCCTTTCTAGAAGGAATTTTTTGGCATGGGCGAATTGAGTTAAGGAGAACACTCACATTTTAGGCTATTGAGCCACTGTTTCTTCTGCATGTTGCTTCCATCACTGCCAGAGGGGTATTATAACCCTATTGCACAACATCCGTGTCTTTAGCAGTGGCTTATTTATTGTTGGGGAGCATCTACAGCTTTGGAGGAGGGCGCATTCACCTGGGAAGGACGATTTGGCTTATCTCCCTATTTCTCTGTTAGAATCCTTGCATGCGGGGACCATCCTCTTCATCATCAACAAATCTATATATTGGTATGTACATGCATTAATTTATCCTATTTTCTAGCATTTCAGTATTATCTAGGGCACAGATATGCATGCAAAGATCAGGGTTTGCTTTCCTGTTTTATTGAGGCATAAGCCTACTAGCCATCTACAGTACAGATAGAAAAAGGAAAATATCAGTTTGGGATATTACAATGGTATTAGAGCTATTTTCCTTACCAACTATGGGCATGCAAAAATTATAAATAAATTCATAAGACCCATACAACATTACTTTTCGGAGACAGAGGGGTAGAGACAGTAATAGAGGAGAAGAGGAGTTAGAGGACAAATAGTTGGGGGAAAGAGAGTATCAGTTTGGAAAGGGAAAAGAAACAATGGCCAAGGATGATAAAACAACTTTCAATAGTCTCATGTCAGCCATAAAAGAACTCACTACTGGAAAAAAATAAATCATGAATACCTTCAGGAAAATGATAGAGAAAAATGGGCCCACCGCACAGTCCCTTGTTTCCCAATAGTGATAGGGAAACAACATGCAGAGCCATCCCCATATATACAACAAGCCTTCCCAACCTACCATGCCTCAATTCTTAGATAGTCCAGCTGTAGTGCCTCTAGCACAAGCAGAACCAAAACAATCCCTGAGTGCCTATCTGAGGGAGTATAGAGCCTTAGGAGATGACTTCCATTCAGCGATGACCTTCACTGACTTCTACCACTTTAAAAGTAAGAACAAACCCAGAGCTTACAATAGGCCATTCACCCAGAACTATGAGTTACAACGCACCGTAGGGAAACTGACTATCCCTACCTTTGAGGGTACCCAGGGTGGCCCAGCCCGGAATTGGGTGCAGAAGTTGGATACATACTTCTAGCTCAACCCCATGATTGAGACAGATGCCATTAAATTGGATACCTTGCATTTCGATGGAGAAGCACATGAGTGGTGATGTTAGGACTAGAATTGTACCTAGTCCCTATTTGATTTTTTTTCTCAATTTTTCATTCCTTTCTACTTCTATTTTGTTTTATTTTAAATTGAATAGTTTTCATTTTCTTTTTATTTTATATGTTATGAATGTTATTTCATTTTATTTTATTTTCCCTCTACATTTAATGGCTTATTAAAGTATTTCATTTCATTCTATAGTCTTCAAAATACTTATTTAAAGTTTTCCCTAACTCCTATAATTAAATTTTAACCTCTATGTTGAGTTTCTTTTGCAAAATCTTCATTGGAGACATTCCCGCAGTGCAGTAATTAAACTGCATAGACTAAGGCGCTTCTGGAATCCAAAATCATGGAAGTTCATGGTTAATTCATGAAAACTGTTGGCACATTCGTTTTATTCATGATCAAAGACTACTTGGTTTGTGATTTCATTTCTAGATGATAGTTTTTGTCTCGTAAATGCTCATAAACTTGTGGACAGAACCAGATTTGTGTTTGAATGAATGTTGTGTTTTATGCATATGTTTCATATCTTTACTTTTCAGGTATTTCAGCTTTCTTATATGATTTAGTGATTGCATAGGTTTAATATTGGATTTTCCCCTTTTATTGAATAAAACCTTCAAACAAAAATAACAAAAACCCATTCATTTTCCTTCAGTTTTTATTGAGATTGTCCTAGCTTGTACCTTCGTAGTCTAGGTACAATTTCTAGCACAAACATCTTTGGCACCGCTGTCGAGGAGGAAAGTGAGGATTATCGTCCCTGGGAAGAACCACAATGACACAGATCTGACTCTTGATGGCAGACAAGAGAAGGACATAGAGATAGACTGCAATCATCTGCCTGGCGACTCCACGATTAAAGATTCCACTGCAAAGAGAATTTTGCTAACAAAAAAATGAAAAGTCCAAATGGAAAGACCAGGTATCAGCTTGTTAGTTTCCTCCATGAGGTTTTGTTCTTATTCATCAATTCTTTCTTGTCTTTCACATTGCATGTCAAAAGAATAATTTTTTGTTTTGTCTATTCCGATGATCAGAAACCTTTAGTTACATATCCCTCTTTGGAAGAAGAAAGTCTGCATTCTTCTTGCTTTGTTGATTTTGATCCTATTCCTTCATTTGAAATACATGTGCAACATGATGTACATACACCCATATCTCTTGAACCTGATTATTTTGGTCATCTTATAGAGAATAAAGCTGATCCATTACTTTCTATCATTACTGTTGAAACTTGCCATCAACCTGTTGAAACTCATTCTAAGATCACTGAAGGTTTCAGAGAAGGTTTCTTCCCTTTATCATCTTACTGTTGACTTATACAATCAGTTAACATTCTTAGCTCATGATAACCTCCTTGATTGTATGCTTTTGAACTTTGGTCAAGAAGATATCAAGGAGCTATAGGAACAAGTGATTTTGTTCTCTTTTTCATCAAAAAATGGCCAACAGGAAGAAAGTCAACAAGCAAATAAAAGGGAGCAGATCGATATATCAGCATGGAATAGTTTTGAATCTGAGCAACAAGAATACAAAGAAGGAGATAAGAAAGGATTATATGAGCATAATTGATCGAAGAAATTGCTCCAACAACTATTACCAGAGATCAACAAGTTTTATGTTATCATTCTTAAACTTGAATCTGTAGCAGATATTAAACAAATCAGTGAAGGTAGCCCACATTAACTTTCAGTTTTGCAGACATATGCGATTGGCAACAGCTATAACACTGGGCAGAAACAATTCAATCCCCAACAAGAACATCAGGAAGAGGCATTTCTTTATGGGTTTCATGACCCTATTGCTGATTATTTGGAGTCTTTGAGCAGTATAGAAGTCAAATTATTCTTGTCAAATGAATGTTGGTTCTGTTGTCTTTCCAAAATGCACTTTTGTATGCCATGGGTTGTTTCATTTGTTCGATTCAGATCAAGAGTTTCATCAGTTAATCAATTTTTTGCATGGCTTCATTGGAAGCATGACTGTACTTGATCAAGCAACAACACAGTGGATTAGAGTAGGAAGTGTAAATAAATAAGTTCATTGCTTGAGCAATGATTTTAGTTTGCAGTGTGAGGATTTGTTTTGAGCAAGTATGGTTTGGAGTGAGCAATTTCAATTTGTTTTGACAATCAGACGAGCGGAGTTACAAGTTTTGGAACAGGTTGGGAACGAGATACAAATGACTCCATCACCCAATGAATAAGGCACAAGGTCTACATGATCTTGAAACCACACAAGGAGGCTTTCATCCACCAGTTGGAGCCAGATGTTAGGACTGGAATTGTACCTAGTCCCTATTTGATTTTTTTTCTCAATTTTTCATTCCTTTCTACTTCTATTTTGTTTTATTTTAAGTTGAATAATTTTCATTTTCTTTTTATTTTATATGTTGTGAATGTTATTTCATTTTATTTTATTTTCCTTCTACATTTAATGGCTTATTAAAGTATTTCATTCATTATATAGTCTTCAAAATACTTATTTAAAGTTTTCCCTAACTCCTATAATTAAATTTTAACCTCTATGTTGAGTTTCTTTTGCAAAATCTTCATTGGAGACATTCCCGCAGTCCAGTAATTAAACTGCATAGACTAAGGCGCTTCTGGAATCCGAAATCATGGAAGTTCATGGTTATTTCATGAAAAATGTTGGCACATTTGTTTTATTGATGATCAAAGACTACCTAGTTTGTGATTTCATTTCCAAATGATAGTTTCTGTCTTGTAAATGCTCATAAACTTGTGGACATAACCAGATTTGTGTTTGAATGAATGTTGTGTTTTATGCCTATGTTTCATATATTTACTTTTCAGTTATTTCAGCTTTCTTATATGATTTAGTGATTGCATATGTTTAATATTGGATTTTCCCCTTTTACTGAATAAAACCTTGAAACAAAAATAGAAAAAACAGGCCCATTCTATGTGGTAGATGTAGCTGACATGAAGGTGGTATTAGGAGTTCAGTGGATGTATTCCCTAGGGAAGTATTCCACGAACTACCAGACCATGGAGATGGAGTTCACAAGAGCAGAGGGACAGAAGGTAGTAATGAGAGGGATGAATACCTACCCTCCCACAACAGTGACATCACACAGGATGGAGGCAGTACTCTGATAGAGAGATATTGAGTGGGCAGCAGAGTGATTGGTTACCTTCAGGAAACCACCAGATAAGGCCACACAACATCCAGCAGATATAGAGGCCTTTCTACAGAAGCACAAAGCAGTATTCGGAGATCGTCCAAGAGGTCGATCTCCAGATAGGGGATTTGAGCGCAGTTTTGGGGTAGTAGACTTCGTTTATTTATGCCTCCAACCTTACCAACAGTCATCTTTAAAAAAGAAAGGAGTGAAAAAACTCAAACCTCGCTTCTATGGTCCATACAAGATAATATGGAAGGTTGGAGAAATAGCATATGAGCTAGAAATACCCGTAGAAAGAAATATTTACAACGTATTTCATGTCTCCAACCTCAAGAAGGCATTCGGTCAACAGATTGTAACATCTTCCGAGCTGCCCCCCTTGATGATGAGGGGCAATTGACTCTAATTCCAGAGCACATCCTAGAGATACGAGAGCAGAAATTGAGGAACAAAATCATCAAAGACTACTTGGTTTAGTGGAGAGATCTGCCTATAAAGGACACTTGGGAGGGAGAACAGGTATTACAGCACCCAGCTTTACAGTTGCTTGAGGACAAGCAAATTCGAGCGGGGAGGACTGTAATTTCCTCTTCTGCTTAAGCATTGAGGACCAGCCTGCTAACCTATATGATTCCCATAGGTTAGAGCAGGCTCTGATAATCAGGGAATTAGTTGTGGACTGATGCCATATAAAGAAGATCTAGGGCATCAATATTATATCATCATTGGGTAGACGGGGGCCACTAGAGCTAAAGGCTACCTGCATGCATGAGATTTGAGAATTATTTCATGATGCATGCACCCGATTGAGTCTCCATGCACCTGCATGCAAGTCAACTGCAAATTAGAAGTTAAAGTGACCTAATTAGGTCAAAGTTAGGCTGTTCGTAGTTGGAGGTTATAAAAGAGAGGTAAAGTGAATGGAGAAACACACTTATATGATTATTGATTTGAGGATTTGAATTGGAGAGCTCGGCGAGCTAAGTTGGGGTTGAGTGCATGCTCAGCTAACTGGTGTATTTCGGTAGCGAAATCTATCTGCCCTAGTTCATCATCAGGTTGGATCATCCAGATTCAGCACTACTTCATCATTAGGTTAGATCATCTAGATTCAGCACTACTTCATCATCAGGTTATATTCAGCAATTAATTCATGAGATTGATTATTCATCCAGTTGGGGGGTTCCACCATCATACAGCGGTACTGTAGTCAGAGACATATCTATTTATTTTCTTCTCTACAGAGGGAAAAAATTCTGCATGCTACTTCTATTCATCTCAGAACACCCTCATTACCCTTCCCCTAGAAGAAGGGCCTCTCAGCTTGAGTATCAAGCAAGTTATCAGCAATGCTCCCTTTCTGAAGGCGTTTTTTTGCATGGGCGAATTGACTTGAGGAGGACACTCACATTTTGGGCTATTGAGCCACCGTTTCTTCTGCATGCTGCTTCCATCACTGCCAGAGGGGTACTATAACCCTATTACACATCATCCGGGTCTTCAGCAGTGGCGTATCTATTATTGAGTAGCATCTACATTTTTGGAGGAGGGTGCATTTACCTAGGAAGGATGATTTGGGTCATCTCCCTATTTCTCCATCAGAATCCTTGAATGTGGGGACCATCCTCTTCATCATCAATAGATCTATATATTGGTATGTACATGCATTAATTTCTCCTATTTTCTAGCATTTCACTATTATCTAGGGCACAGATCGGCATGCAAAGATCAAGGTTTGCTTTCCTATTTTATTGAGGCATAAGCCTACTAGCCATCTACAATACACACAAAAAAAGAAAAATATCAGTTTTGGATATTACATAGGATGGAGGCTTTACAAGCCGATTATGCAAAGATGCAAAATCGGGTAATAAACACAGAAAGGGCTCGAACTAATCAGAACAATTTGCCTCCTAAAGAAAATTGGGTTCAAAAGAAAGCTTTGCAAGATAAAAGGCCCCCTAATCAACTAGATCCCATCAACATGGTTGAGGAAGTCATTCCCTATTGCAGAGCCTGTGAGGCTCTTCATGAACAGTCTTCCTGCTACATGGCCCATCAAATCTTAGAGCATGGTCTTCCAGAGATGAATGATAGTGAATAGTATTCAAGCAAGCCTAATTATGTCTACACAGTAGAACATCTCCACCCCGTCACCGCAGAAACTTGTGTTCAAGCGAGAGAGTACAGTCAACAATTGGATAACCTTACTAAGAAATTTGGTACTAAGCCTTTGAATGAACAAATAAAAGAAATGCCTAAGTTCAAAGGCATCACCTACCAGAGGAGGGATAGTCCCGGAACTTCAAAGAGTAAATAGTATCTTCCTAAGGTAATCGGTCCCCCTGTTGGAGATGATATAGGTCTTGATTTGGGAACTTGGTGGTCAAAAGCTAAAGTGTCAGTCCTTGCAAGTGAACTAGTTAAAATTCCAGAACAAAGAGAAAAGTTGTTAAAAGCCTTAAATTCTCCACCACCCAAAAAGATAAAGTTTAAAGAACCCTTAGAAGAACCTCAGCCAGCTCTAAATAATGTCCAAGAAGATCTGAATGTAATATTGCATACTATGGATACAAGAAAAGAAGATCATCCCCCTTTCTATGTATCATTGATGATGGGTGATCTTCTTCTACATAACCGTATGCTTGATTCAGGATTCGCCTCTAATATAATGACTAGGAAAGTAATGGAAGAGTTGAACCTGAAAAGAACTAGCCCTTATCGAAATGTTTGTACCATGGATTCATATCCGCCTCTAATATAATGACTAGGAAAGTAATGGAAGAGTTGAACCTGAAAAAAACTAGACCTTATCGAAATGTCTGTACCATGGATTCCAGATAGGTGGATGTAGTAGGAATCATCTTGAATCATCAGGTCGGACTTGCTCAGTACCCAGACATTCACATAGCCATGGACATTCTCATGATTGATGTGTTGGATAAATGGGGGATGTTGTTGTCCAGAAAATGGGCTGCCACTTCCAATGCAGACATCGCATAAGGAGTATGGCCCAAATCCTCGACAACTAAATAATTCTGGGCGGCTCGGGCATTTGGATTATGCCCCGAGCGCTTAAGTACCCCCTTAGGAATGCGAGGTGCAGCCTTAGGTTTATCCGCAGGTTTCTCAATGCGCAAAGGGTTCCTGGTGGATCAAGTTCTTTGCATGGGCTCGGTTGTGACGATCCATAATTTTTCGCATGAGTCACAACCTTGGCAGCACGTACCATGTTAATGCACCCACGAGCACTAGTCTCTGGTGGATCATTCTCACTATATTGCTCCTGGGACTTCGATTTCATATTCTGGTTATGCGGTAAAGGGTTCGTTAACACAGCTGGGCCTTGTGCTAAGAGTCTTGAAGCTTCATCAATTCGAGGACACAAGTAAGTGAGGTGATCATCCTTACATAGCTTGCAAGGGAACTTAACCTTACGTTTCACTTGCTTGTCCCCGCCAGCATTCTGACTGTTCTTGTCATTATTGGTAGCATTCTCATTCTTATTCCCACCCTTTCGATTATTATTCTTACCGTTTCTTCTATTCCGTCTGGGTTGCTGGTTACCCTTCTGGTCCGACGATTGCACAGAAAGTACATTCGCCGTTTGGGAGGGTTGAGACAAAGCCGTATCTTGTCCCGAAGTAGACTGGTTGAGAGACAATTGACTAACTTGTTTTGCAACCGAATCCATAGGTTTCGCACTTGCACAACCCACAATTCTATCGGCATGTGGTCCAGGTTTGACCTTGGGATCGAAACTGGAACGAGAAGCATTGAGAATAATCTCATACAACAAACCGGATTGAGCATAAATCAAGTCCAGTTCCTGCGCCCTAAAGATCGCTTGTTCCTCATTCTGCACTCCGGATGTGGAAACATCCTTCGCGATATATGGCAATAAAGACTTGAGGAACCACTAGAGAAGGAACTCTTGCGGTATAAAAGCTTTAATTAATCTCTTCCGTCTACGCCACTCCTGAATATGATCAGAAATATGGGTGGCTTTATCTTGCCGAAATGTCGACAAGAGTTCAGTACCAACGTCATAGCGCACTGGTAGCTGGAAGTGATTAAGAAAAGTCATCGCAAGATTGTCGAACAAGGTAAAAGCTCCCTTTGGTAACTCTATATACCATTTCACAGTAGGCCCCGTGAGGGTGCATTGAAATAGTCGCAAGCAGACTGAGTCCTGATGTAACGAATTCGAAGAGCACCAAAGGTGAAACGTGGTAACGTGTTCGCTCGGATCCTCTCCCGATTTGCCTTCGAACTTAGGTATGTCTGAAGGAAGCTTGGTAGGGACAGCCAGCCAAGCTGGGTCATGAGCCACGGGATCGTTCGTAAGTCTCGATAATTCAGGAAGGTTAAGTGTCGCGAGGAAAGGGAGCCTAGGATGATCAGGTCGATGGACTGCTCCCTGGTTCACATAGGTTTGAGCACCACCATGGCCTTGGCCATAGTGTCCTCCTCTTGTCTGACCCGTATAGGGTGACGTGGAAGTACCATAGTAAGGTGGACCTTGAATAGTAGGAGCTACGAAGCCATAATTAGGAGAGTAAGCAGGTTGTTGATACCCGCCTCCGTAAGGTGAAGAAACCTGTCCATACTACGTCCCGTAATAAGGTCCATAGGTCATCGCATGCGATGTCCCATGGGACACTCCATAGGTAGGAATATAAGCTCCAGAAGGGGGGAACATACATACCAGAAGTAGGTATATACACCCCGGATGTAACAAGCTGACCACTAGAAGCATGAATATAGCCTCCCGAAGCAGCGGGTGGTATATGAACTTGAGACACAATCGGCCTAGTAACCGTAGTATGGACCTGACTCATAGCCATATATCGGCTCGAAGGACTACATGAATAAGGTGGAGGATGTACATTTGAAGAACTCGGAACCGAGGATGAAGGAATCTTAGTAATAAGATATGTAGTACTGCCTATCGCCACCCGTCTCGGACCTAGTATCCTGATCGGATTACTAACCCTAGACCTAGGAGGGAGATGAGATGTAGCTTCCACCACTGGGACGGAAGGTGCAATGTCACTAGTAATCCCAAACCTCTCCGCAAGGTAAGGAATGGGATTTCCCCCAAGCATAGTGCTAGGCTCGAAGTCGGATTCAACATGAAATGTCAAATCGTGCATAGGAAAACCAGTCGTAGCATAACTACCGTAGCTAGTGCTGGCAGGTTCAAAGTGAGTTTCGGCATCTTCCGGCATTCCATACCAGTAATGTGTCAACGGGGAATTAGACCTAGGGTGAGTAGGTCTATTGTGCAAAGATCCTATCTGGGAAATCACAGGACCGAACTCAGCTAGGTAAGGTGAAGGATCGTATGTAGGAGTAAATTCCCCATCGTTAATAGGAATGGGAGGAGGTGGTTCAGGGATAGTCTCTGAATGATCCTCCATGGTGTGTGAATCAGTGTGTGACATAGTCCACCTGGACTGTCTAGGTCTCTCTCCCAAAGGAGGAGGAGAAGTAGAAGGCAGAAGTCCTGCTAACCGACGAGAACGGCACGGAACCGCACTTGAATCCATAATGACTCAAAAAATAGCAAAGACTCTCTATTTACGTAAACCCTAGGCCAACTAGCGTGCACAGAGCAATCACTAATAAAATCTAAAGCCAAATGCAAGCACACAAGGGCTGGATAAGTGAGCTCCTGAATGAAGCAGGTATGTCTCGCCTAGGAGAGGCCTGAGACTCCCATACACAACAAGTGGAGGTATGTAACCAATTATTGTGGCCCTCAGCTTCAACGTGTAAAGCGATTATGATGTCCGACCCCAACCTGGCCGGGACACCTGCAGAATAACTTCTACAAGTACCCCCTCGATATCCTAGGTAAGGTCACTAAGGTCACCTCAATATAATCAAAACTCAGGCGGATAGTTGCAGGCGGGATTGACCGTATGGGCAGGGTAGCAAAGCCCGAAACTCTCGAAAGAGCCCCCAGATACGAATACAATCCTGGAAATATCTCTAGTGCTACTCAGTTATGACTAGGGGTCATCCTACTAGTTTATATTACCTAGAATATTTTCATTAAGCATTCTATATATGAAAATTATAAGCAAAGTTACCCATCTTTATCACTGTTTGAAAATTGATGTCAAGTAAATTTTGAAAATTTGATTTAACATATGAGAAATGATTATGGTGATGAAGAGTTCATGGATGAAGAAATTAAAGAGTTTTATGAGGATTATTTTCAACATTAAGAAGAAAGGTTAGAAAGTAGTTGCCATCACATTCGGGAAAATTTCCAACAAACAATAGCTTTTCCTTTGGTTGAAAATGAAACATATCAACATTTTAATGTTGGAATTCATGTTCCTTTCCTAAGCTTGAAGGAAGTATTCAAATTTTAAGTGACCAAGAGAAGAGTATGCATAGTCAATCAATATTTTTTGCAGTTCTTTTACATTTTGAAATGATTTTTGAATAAGAACATGTTGTTTTAGACCCTTTTGAAAATGGAGAAACTATTCAGGATTTTACAGCCTTTGAAATCACAAAGTCAAAAAATTTAGAAAATCAAGGTGAAATTCTTGTTGAATCATGTGAAGGGTCATCTTTGGTCATTCATGTTTTACAAGATATGGTTGTTCCATTTGTAGTTTTTAGCAATATACAAATCCTTTTGCCGATTTGGATGAAAAAGATGACAATCAGACTTATGTGTTTCTATTTGAAAATGGCCATAAGGTTTCTAGTGAAAAGCTTGAAGATGTGAAACAAGAAGCAACAGTTAAAATTGAAGGATATTCTTGTTTTCTTGTTGATCAAGAACCAATTCTTCATGGTATTGAAGACCCTTTTGCAGGTATGTTGAAATCATTAGAGAAGCATGACTTTACGCAATTCATGGTGTAACACCCTAGTTTTGACCCCTTTTGCATTAGAGTATATGATGTAAATATTATATGGATTCATGACAAGGAGCTCAAGGCCAAGGCCCTGTCACTGATTAATGTTTGATATATAGGCAATCATGGTTGATGTCTATGGTTTCTGTGTTAAGTCAAGCACATTTGTAAACATCATGTAAATATGCAATTTAATAAAAGAACCCACAACCAGCTATGTCAATGCAATGAATAATGAGACGGGGACATGATTTTCCTAAGGACAAGGGGGAGGGAATGTTAAACTTGAGCTAGTTTGGGGAAAGGCCATGTGTCATGGGGAAAACCCATCAAAACTGTCAACTACCATTTTTCTTGTCTTTCTTCCCAACCATTTATTTTTGATCAGAATGTGGTTGAGGTAGTTATTACATGGAAGGGGAAGAGTATGGGAAAAATTTGAATTGGGTAGAGCACCCAGTCTCGAATGTCGTGTTTTGCTTGCATGGACAAGAAAACACCAGAATTGTATGCCATCTTTTGCCTCATGCATTCACATCTTCGGGGAGGGGGGGGATTCATGTTTTGGGGGAGCCGCAGGATGTCTAGAAAAAAAAGGATCATCATTCTCCATTGGCGTGAAATATCTTCGGCAGCTGAGTTCTTCCGGGGTGTATCCTTCATGTTCTGCAAGTGTTTTCCCTTGGCAAGACTGTGGTTGATGTGTTACAATGTTATCTTGAACTATAGAGTGTATGAGACCCTATTACTCGTGTTCCAGAGTAAAGCCCATGTTGTGGAGTCTCCCTGTGATCGTTGTGTTGTGCACCCTGGTTTGGGTCTGAACTATATACGAGACGTAGAATGTGCTTGATAAACCTAGTGGGGAACCTCATAGTAAGACAAGAGTGGTCGGTAAACCTGCTATGCACATCTTGAAGAGCACTGGAAGGGAAGGTGTGGCTTGAGGGACTGTGGAGTAGAGAAGGGGACACTTCCTTATGTTGGGTGTGTATACAGTGGGGAAACCAGGCTAGATAGGTCTTGTGAAGGTGTTCTTAACTCTATAGATGAGCTCACTAACTTAGCAGTTCTTTCTGCCTATTGCATTAGAAGCTTGATAAACCTGTCTGTTGGCTTGGTTGTGTCTTGTTGCGTTTGACCTTGTGAGTAACCTTTGTCTAGACAGTCTGATAAACCCAACTGGGAATGATGGCTTGGCTAGGTAGCCTGATAAGCCCAGAAGTGAAATGGCTAGACTGTGTACAGTCCGTGAAACCCATTTGTTGGTTTATTTTCCCGTGCAGCCTGATAAACCCAAATGTGTTGGCTTGGCTGAGTTTTGTTGCACCCTTGGCTATGTATGAGTCTGCTAGTGTTCCCTTATTACTTGAGGAAATCATGCCCAACTCGGTGGTGTCAGTCACTTGCTGAGAGATTGATGAGCACACTGCCTATGGTTGGGTGGACCGTTGCAGTGACATAGCTGGTTGTGGGACAAGTTCTTCTCAAGATAAGTGTTCTTGTCTATGTTAATCTCTGCAATTGTATTTCTTGCATTGTAATTGTTTGATGGAATATGATGAACATGTTGGTTGTGTTGAATTGATGAATGGTTCCTTTGAATAACTGCAATTATAGGAATCTATGTATGTTTCCTTCAATGCATTCTTAAACTAAGTTGCAGGGTTAGAATGCCAGATTGGTGTTGGCTTGGATGGCCAAGTCTGTTTAAATACTTCGATTAGTAGGTCAAATTTTCAAGCAGAAACCTTTTTCCACATTGGTTTATTCCGCAGACGGGATGCGGAATGTGGAAGACATCCTTTGGAAGATTTGGAACTTCGCAATTTCCTTTCTGCAATCTGCGAGATGCGGGATGCAGAGATGTATTTTTGTGGATTACGACTTTTCGCTGCTTTCATTCCGCAACTCACCTTTCCTCATTCTGCAGGATGCAGGATGCGGCTCCGCAGATTACAATTTCCGCAACGGTCATTTCCATATGCGGGATGCAGGAATGTGGAATGCAGGATGCGGGATCACAGTATCACGTTTTCCATATTTCCCGATCCTGCAACTCAAGTTTTTTGCGTTGTCGATTTTTGCGAGATGATTCTGATCCGTTGATTTGATTTCGGATGTGAAACCCTTTGTGATCGTTGGTTTCCGTCGCTATTTCTCTCCGCCTTCTGATCTCCTCTGATATCTTTCCTTGCAGATTGTCGAATTGATCAATGGAAGACAGGAGGGAGCATGACAATGTTGGAAATGTCGAGAAGTGGTTCACGTCCATGCCCTGTGTTTCGATGAACAGTAAAGGTTCTCGATGAAATTTTTAATTCCGCATGATAATGGGGTATGGGTACTCTATAGAGTGGTCTCAGAGTTGTGGGTTGTAGCATTGGGCCTGGATGGGCTAGAATCAGTTGTTAAAAGGGTAAGACCATCATACGGTACCAGTACTGTAGTACACTACAACGTGGTATCAACTCTACGGGTTGCAGCATCGGGCTTGAAAGGGCCGAGTTGAACAGTTAATAGAGCTGTTGGTTATAGTATTAGGCCTAGATAGGCCAGGTGATAGTAAGTAAATGGTTTTAATTTTTAATTACCGTGTATCTAACAAATGGTGTTTGATAACACATCTTGCAGAGTCATAGTGCATTTTGGAAGAGTGGGTTGTTGGCTCAGCCATGAGAACCTACGACATGAATGATGCACAGGCTCCCTATGAGCACGAGGAAGATGCTATGGGGGGGAATTTTCGAGTTGGAAATGTTGAAACAAAGTCTGATGAGAGGAGGGTTCAAGATACTCCCCCAAATTTTGCAGCCACCACGAGAAGCCTCAGGGTGGAGATGCAGAGCTACAGGGCAGACAATGAAATGTTGGTTAAGGCTCAGGAGGAGCAGAATCAACTGAATGCAACCATGATGCAAAGTCTGACAGACATTCAAAGGCAGATGAACCATGGGGATCGTACATTAAGGTCGGAAGGAAGTAAGAGCACTTCTAGAAGGAGAAAGAGATCTCCTAGTGAGTCATCTGACTCTGAAGGACCCACTAGCGATTCAAGTTCCTCTTCTCATGAGAATGAGAGGAAGAGGAATTATCAGAACCATTCACGTGATGAGTTTAAGAAGGAGAGGCCGCCTATCTTCAATGGCGAGATAAAGAATGCTCAAGAAGCTGAAGCTTGGCTTCTTGGGATGATGAAATATTTCCAAGTTCAGGATTATTCATGAAATATGAAGGCTCGGGTAGCCATCTTCAATTTGACTAGCAGAGCATCCATATGGTGGGAGCACTTCAGACAAGTGAAGAAAATTAATGAAAGGAAAATTGGTTGGAGACAGTTGTAAAAGTATTTCAAGTAGAAATACCTCTCTGACAGGTACTATGATGACAAGATCAAAGAATTTCATGAGTTGAGATTGGGGCAGCAGACCATGGAAGAGTATGCAAACAAGTTCTTGGAGCTGTTGAGATATGTCAAGTACATCAAGGATGAGAAAGTGAAGATCCAACGTTTCCTGAGTGGATTGTCTCATTCTTACAAGAACATAATTGAGTTTTATGAACCTAGAACTCTTGAAGAAGTGATAAGGAAAGCTAAGTATTGCTATGAGCAAAGCAAAGCAAAACCTGATTATCATAAGACATGGAAGGACAAGAAGAATGAGAAGTCTGACCAAAGGAAGAAAGGTTTCAAACCTTCTAACTTCAGGAATCAGCAAAATCATCCATCCCAAGTTGAGAAGTAGCTAGCCAGACTGGTGAGAGAAAAGCCCGAAGAACCACAACAAAACAGAGGACCACTCCAATGTTGGAAATGTGGAGGACCCCACATGCGCAGGAATTGTCCACTTGAGAATGAGAATGCAAGGCCAGCTTAAAATATTCAAGAGGCAGAGACAGTAGGTCAAGTAGCAAGGGCCATCTCTAGGATTTACGCAGCACTAGAGGACCTCCAGACAGATCACCAGTTAACTGTGGTTGAAGTTACAGGTAAGATTGCTGAGCAATCTATTTCTATTTTGATTGACCCTGGTTCTACTCACAGTTACATTACCCCTAGAGTGGTGGAGATTTGTTCTTTTAAGAAATTAAATCATAGCAAATCTTGGTTAGTTTAGCTAGCCACTGGAACTAAGAGAAAGGTTAGTGAAGTGGTAGAGAAATGTCCATTGGTGATGAATGGATTGGTCACTTGTGTAGATCTGAATGTTCTACCACTTGGTTCCTATGATGTTCTCATTGGAATGGATTGGTTAGAAGCTCATAGGGTAAATCTTGACTACTACAATAAGACTTTTGAATGCATGGATGAATAAGGGAACCCAAGAGTTGTAAGAGGCATTCCAAAGGTGATTTCGATTAGGCAGATTTCAGCAATGCAACTGAAGAAGTGTTGTAGGAAAGGTTGCAGAGTGTATGCAGTTCATGTTTTGGAAGCATTAGAGAATGAAACTATTAGGTTGGAGGACTATCCTGTATTGAAAGAATTTAGGGATGTTTTTCCTGATGAGATTCCAGGGCTTACTCCAAAGAGGTACATTGATTTCACAATTGAACTTGTGTCAGGAGAAGCACCAGTGTCCAAGACACCCTACAGGATGAGTACACCAGAAATGCTAGAGTTGAAGATGCAACTGCAAGAGTTGTTGGAGAAGAAATATATCAGGCCAAGTGTGTCTCCTTGGGGAGCACCAGTTCTATTTGTGAAGAAGAAAGATGTTACACTCGGGTTTTGTATTGATTACAGACAGTTAAACAAAGTCATTGTGAAGAAAAAATACCCTTTTCCTAGGATTGATGACCTCTTTGATTAAATAAGAGGAGCAAAGGTATTTTCCAAGATTGACTTGAGGTCTGGTTACCATCAGGTAAGAATCAAGGATGAAGACATTCACAAGACAACCTTCAGGACAAGGTATGGACATTATTAGTTTGTAGTGGTACCATTTGGTCTCACAAATGCACCAACTACATTTATGTGCCTTATGAATAGTGTCTTCAGCAGGTATTTGGACAAGTTTGTTCTTGTTTTCCTTGATGACATTCTTATTTATTCTAAGAATGAGGAGGAGCATGAAGAGCATCTGAGATTGACATTCAATTGCTCAAGGAGCATTAGTTGTATGCAAAGTTGAGTAAGTGTGACTTTTACAGAGATAGGATTCATTATTTGGATCACATTATCTCGAATGAGTGCATATCTGTAGACCCAGAGAACATTGAGGCCATTATGAATTGGCCTACCCCGAGAACTATGACAGATGTAAGATCTTTTATGGGGCTTTCAGGATACTACAGGAGATTCATTGAAGGATTCTCCGAGGTTGCACATCTAGTGACTTCTTTGCAAAAGAAGGGAATAAATTTTGAATGGACACCGAGGTGTGAAGAAAGCTTCCAGCAGTTGAAGAATCTTCTCACAAGTGCACCAGTATTGAATATTGCAAACCCAGAAAAATATTTTGTGGTGTGTACTGATGCATGCGAACAAGGGCTTGGAGGAGTCCTTATGCAAGACAACCACGTGATATGTTATGAGTTGATAAAGTTGAAGGAGCATGATAAAATATATGCCATTCATGATCTAGAACTTGCGGCCATAGTACATGCTCTCAAGCTATGGAGGCATTCCTTGATGGGCAAAAGATTCAAGCTAAGGACAGACCATTGTGGTCTGAAGTATTTGTTTGATCAGCCTACTCTAAATTCCAGGCAAGCTAGATGACTGGAGTTTTTATGTGAATTTGATTTTGAAATCAAGCACATAAAAGGAAAAGAGAATAAGGTAGCTGATGCACTTAGCAGGAAGGTGTAGGAAATACATGTGGCATCCGTTAGTATTTTCCAATCGAAGTTGAGGCAACAGATCGTTAATCATGTTGCTGAAGATGAAATGTATGTGCAGGTAAAAGATAAGTTGCAACAGCAAAGCCTTGAAAAGAGGTATGAGGGATATAAATTGCAAGAAGATGGACTTCTTACCTATAAGAACAGAATTTATATTCCAAATGTAGCAGATTTGAGGAGGGTTGTTATGGACGATATCCATCAAGCTCCATATTCTGGTCACCCAGGATATCAGAAGACAATTGCTACAGCTACAAAGCAATACTTTTGGCCAGTAATGAAAAATGACATGGCTGAATATATTTCAATATGCATGAAATGCTAGCAGGTGAAGGTTGAGCACGAACACACAACAGGTTTGTTACAGCCATTGCTAGTTTCAGAATGGAAATGGGAAGTCATTTCCATGGATTTTATTACAGGATTGCCAATGACTTGGAGACAACATGATTCCATCATGGTTGTGGTAGACAAGTTGACAAAGGCAACACATTTTATACCGGTTAAGTCTATGCATAAGGTTGATGACATTGCAAAGATCTTCATGAATGATATTTTCAAATTGTATGGATTGCCTAAGGCAATAGTCTCTGACAGAGATGTCAAGTTCACTTCCAATTTTTGGAAGGGATTGTTTATAGATTTGGGTACAAAGCTAAACTTCAACACTACCTACCATACTCAAACTGATGGTCAGACATAGAGAGTTAACCGAGTGCTTGAAAACATGCTTCACATGTACGTGATGGACAAACCAATCAAGTGGGAAGATTATTTACACTTGGTAGAATTTTCTTATAACAATGGAAAGCAAGCATTCTTGGGGATGAGCCCTTATGAAGCTTTGTATGGCAGGAGGTGTAAGACACTAGTGACTTAGGATAATCCAGTGAACAGGGTTGTGATTGGTCCAGAATTGCTCAAGGAGATGGAGCAGGAGGTTGTAAAGATTAGGCAGAATCTGAAAGCATCCCAGGACAGACAGAAAACCTATGCTGATAAGCTGTTGCAGCTACAACGTTCTCCTGAATTTCTTAAAATTTTGGACCCTCCTTTAATTTTTGTCTTGCTTAGATTTATTGAAATTGCTTGAATCTGCTGCGAGTTTGATCTTTTGAGGATGATTGTTGAATGAATATCTTTGTCTACTGACGCTGCTATGTTTAACTTGGTTTTGACTTACGGGTGATTTCCTTTGGTCACTGTTGGAAGGTTTTTGAATTATGAGTTGGGGCCGTAGTCACCTATGCAACCGCCCTTGCAGAAGATTTATAATGAATGACTTGATGTAAAGTATGTTGTTCACCGATGTGTTTTTTTCTCTGTCATTTTATTTTACTGCAGTCAGCATTTTTCTTTCCACTGTCGGAGGTCTTTTGCACAGTGTATCGGAGCCACTGTTCTCTACAGAGCCACCATTGCGGAAGCTAAACGATGAATGTTCCGATGCATAGCCCCTACCTTGGCCAATCCCATGGTTTTATCGCTTTTCCTCGTTAATCGGAGTAGTTCATAACTGTGGGCGGAAGCCGTGTCTATTTGATTCCCGCCATTACGGTTCCTTAACAGACTAACCATCCGATTCTATAATAGTTTCGACCTCCGATGTATCGAATCCCATTGTAATGCTTTGTTTCGCCGATGTTTTGTTTTTCTCTGGAGCACCTAGACCATGGGTTTCCCGCCGTTGCGGCGTTTTAGTAAACTAACTGACAGACGTTATGTGTTCTGATTCGCTGATGAAGTTTTTATCTACCGGAGGTTTAGTTTTCCTACCGGTGGGGTTTTTCTCGCCCTAGGCGACGAAGTTTTTGGTTTTTGATCAAGTTTGAGGTTTCCACGTTGAAAGCGCAGTCTCGGGTTGTTACTGTTGAGGCTCTTTTTGTATTGGTAGTATGATTTACGTTCATTGAAAAGTGGTTTGGATAAATGATGCATTTTTTGTGTTGATCGCAGACATACATGGGATATTTTCTCAGATCTAGTTGATGATTACTGCTGCAAATAAGTCATAGCTAGAGGACAACTTAGAAGTAAGTTGGCTGAAGAAACAAGCATAGATGTTTCTCAAGGAAAAGAAGATAGCGTAAGTCTAAGATCAACAGGATCTCAAAAGGACCAACAGATTACTGAGCGTAATCATTAAGAATAGTGTCCTAGGCTTGGGAAGTTCGTCAGTTACCAAGCCGGTCTCTTTTTACAAAGTGCCTGTAAATATTAATGGGTGATTCCATGAAGATGGGTAACACTTTTTGGCCAAATTTGGCGATGAAAACCTGATTTTTTACTCATGTGCTAAATGGAAGCCCTCAAAACGCATATATGCCATGTGAATTTTGACTTGCAGTAAAAAAACAAATTGTAGAATATTATGTTGGCTTCATGGTTATATTTTTTTTAA